>VZRV01008775.1:81245-234378 GCA_013398115.1 Falcunculus frontatus
GGCCGGGGCCGCGCTCACCTGGGCGCCGCTCCCCGCGCTCCGCCGGCCGCCGCAGCGGCTGCGGGGCAGCGCCCAGGTGACCATGCGGGGCAGGCGGGCGCGCCCGCCGCACGCTTCGGGGAGCAGGTAGCACCCGCCAGGTGCGCGGCGGAACATGGACTGTCTCCTGCTGGCCGTCTGGACGTTACCTGTTGCGATTCTCGGCGGCAGCTCCATGCAATTCCAGACTCTCCCGTGGCTCGGAAGCACTGTAAAGGCAGGTCGAGAGCACTTTCTTTTGCAGTCGCCTAGTGTACTTTCATACCAGGTTACTGCAGTTTCTGGTGCCTTGTCTTTCTGCCTTGCCTTGTCAAGGAAATCTCGCCCAATACTCCTTTTCTCTCTCTCTCTTTTTTATTTTTTTTTTCTCTTGCAGACCCTTCAGCTGTGCTGCCTCTGTTGCATGTCTCATGCAGCAACTTTAACCAGTGACAGCATCAATGAATTGACTCATGGTTTGTATAGCTCTTTCTGTGTCTGTGTATGTGAACATTTGCATGGATGCTTTTTTTTTTTTTAATTTGGTGGAGTGAATATTTAGAGGGAAGAAGTCACAATGTTTGGGGAGCATAAAGTGCAAGTAGGCTGGCTGCTGTGGGATGGTGAACCATGGGCAGGGATTAACTTGTTAAGCCCTATGTGCTGAAGTTGAAAGGAACAATATGTAGCAGCAAAGCAAATGAATGAGGTGGTAAATACATCCACGTTTCCATGTGTGATTAGAAAGATGAATGTGTGTAGCCACAACAGCAAAACCTCATATGTCTGTTGTGGAAGCAGTGAGACAAAAGTAATGAAGAGATTTGTGTGGGAGAGCAGGAGGAGCTGTGCAATGGAGGCTGAGGGGAAAAAAAGCCTGGAGAGAAAGGGCTTGTGTGAGTGGGAGCTCAGGAGCTGTTTGTTCCCGGGTTGCAGGGACTAACACGTAGATGCTGATGACTTTGGGACTTTTGAAGTGCAGTGTATGCTTTGTATTGTGTGCGAGTAGAAACAAAGTACAATAGAGAACCACACCAGGTTGCAGAAAGGAAAACCCTCTTGCACCCTATAGTCTGCTCACTGGGGGATTCCCTCTCTCCAGCAGCTGCTTGTGTTTTTTGGCCACCAGCCTGCTTAGTGTCCTCAACTTCTGCTGTTGATTAACACCACTGGAGGAAAGTGAAAGCTCTTGATGTATTGTTTCCACTGTCTAAGGAAAAGCAACCTATCAGTGGTTACGTTTTCAGCCTAATGTGTGTCCAATGAAGTCTATTCAGGCAAAGAGATTGATTGGGAGTATTTGCAACATCTGTTACAACACAGATGGGGCTTTTCCTCTTTTTTAAATGGTATTATTTCAA
This sequence comes from Falcunculus frontatus, assembly GCA_013398115.1. Taxonomy (NCBI): domain Eukaryota; kingdom Metazoa; phylum Chordata; class Aves; order Passeriformes; genus Falcunculus; species Falcunculus frontatus. The sequence continues at coordinate 82,625 of VZRV01008775.1, forward strand.
TTTAGGAAGAGAAAGGAATTGTTTTGTCAAGTGCATGGACATCTCTTAAGTATCCACAGAGAAACACAGCTCCCAAATTAAATGGGGGTAGGAAGTAGTTTATTCAGCATAATTACTCAGGCAACCAGGAATAGGTGTGAAGATCCTAGTTCAGGAAACAGCTAAAATTCAGACCCTGGTTCCAGGACACAGGTAATCCCTGCATGGCTAGGTCAACAGCAGTGGCAATGTACTGCAAGTGAGGCACTTGCTTATACAACCAGCTGAATTGTGGCCTCTTTCCCCCGCTTTTTTTTAGGTGGTTCTGAGTAGCTCTCAGTTTTCTCCTCAAAAATAGTTTTGTAATTTTTCTGCATGTTTTATCCAAAACAATAAACTTCTTTGACGTGCAATTAGCAATGGCTGACTAAAGGTTATTAGATAGGATGTAATCTCTTTCTACTGAAGGTCAGTTACAATTTGAAACCCAGTCTAATCAAGTCACTACAAAGAGATGAGGTCTCACTCAGTTAAGGCATTAATAAATTAAGCCTTTAATCCATTTTAACAAGTGGTACAGCTCTGCAAAGTCTCAGTTGTGACTACCCCTGCAGTGATACAATATTTGCTGCATTCTTAGGAAAGGGAAAAGCCTCTCAAACCAGAGTGGCCTTCACATTTGACAGCAGTTAATACAGGGGGAGGGGAAAATCTACAGATCTGCTGGTGATGACAAATGTCTTCAGAGAAGCAGTTGTGGGAATGTTCACAGCTATGCTAGTTAGTCTGTGCCTCTCAGTGGGGCACAAAGGAAACAAACACAGGCTGGGAGCCCGTGCGACTTACGGGGGTGAATTTATGCAGGCGAGACAACACACGCAGAGCCTGCAGGCCAGCCCCAAAACGAGGGAACGCTCCATGCCATAGGGAATGCCTGGTACCGTGTCAGAGTGCCTTGTTTGTGGGATGCAAGAGCTGACGGCCAACTCTTTATCGTTACAGATTATGTGTTTGTGACACCTGTCAGAGTGGATGCCAGCGGATCGTACATTTCACATGATGTTTTGCACAGTACTAGGAGAAAGAGATCAACTCAGAGTTCAAAGAGTTCCTTGCACTACAAATTTTCAGCATTTGGACAGGAACTTCACTTAGAGCTTAAACCTTCGACCATTTTAAGCAACAGTTTTATTGTCCAGGTACTCGGGAAAGATGGAGTGTCAAATTCTCAGGAACATGAAATTGAGCAGTGTTTCTACCAGGGATTTATAAGGAATGATAGCACCTCTTCGGTAGCAATATCTACGTGTGTAGGCTTGGTAAGTGTCTATTTAAAACAAATCAGCATTAAAAGTATTTTCATATGTGGAATAGTAGCTGAAGGTATGTAATTCATACAATATTCAGGATACCATACACCGTTTGCTGATTTTTCTAGTCTCACTAGTTGCTATTGTATTTAACAGAAGAGATTTTGTTATAGCCAATGAACTGCATCAAAACCTTTGTATTTTTTGATGACAGTCTTTCAGGAAAAAAAACAGAAGACTGGCCAGTAGTCCTAGTAATTATCCCATAGCAATTTGTTACAGTTTGTGATAGTTTATATGTTTCTGCTCACTCTTAAGTGAAAGTTCTTCCTGCCTTTGTGAACTGCTATGAATAAAGGAAAAAATCAGTCCAGAAGCTTGTGAAAAAATAATATTATATCTAGCTTTGCCAACTACTTTAAGGAAAGGTGAATTTCCTACCTTGGCAGGAGTTATGAACCAATTTCCCTTTGTTTCCTTTGATAATTCAAGCCTTATTTGGGTTTACAAGTCTTGATGAGTTGATCTCTTATGAATGTGTTAAGTATTATCATTGTGTATTTTCCATTTATGGCTGTCAGCCAAGTTCATGAAAAATCATTATTCACAGGTGATTTTTTCAAAATACGTTTGACAGTGCTCATTGCCTGCAGAGAAGGCTTTACTGGTGTAATTTAGGAGTCTCGTCTACAGAATTAATAGTTAAGGAAGCTTTTTAGGCTTAATCCCTTGCACGTGCAAAGCAGTCTGCCATGGCTGCAGAGGAAGGCAGCGACATTTAGTGGGAAGTACATGAAGTCATCTGTGTGTTTTGTGGTTGACTAAAGGTCCAGAGGATATGTTGGGTCACCCTCTGGAAATCTGTTTTGCAAAGGTACTTGTCTCTAAGGGTTATTAAACTGTGTGATGGGACTGAAGAAGGAGCACTTGAGACAGCCAGTGTTGCCTTTGAAACTGGAATCAGTGACTTGAGAAGCCTGTTCATTAGGAAGGGCTGTTGATAACTGATTGAAGTGGTCTGGGTTATATTTTGAATGCTGTACTTCCCCCCCNATTTGAACAGTTGTAAATGTGAGTTTGGAGCAGGTGCCAGGAACTGGATTGAAGCTTTCTTTTGCTTTTAAAGTTGTGTTTGTAACGCTGAACTGTTAATATCAAACGTGCTTAGTTGTTTTCATGGAAGCCTCATGTTCACAACTGCTACCTTTTATCAGATTTACTCAGAAAAATACCCCGTTTTCACTCATTGCAGTGTTTTGTCTTTTTGCTATGGGAAGTGCTCTACCTACACACAGCAGGTATGGTTTAGGAGATCTCCCCTGTTTGGCCACATTTTGGTTTTTAACATGCTTTCTGAGCTAAGTGAAGTTGGGCTTGTCAAGTCTTGTCTGGAGAAGGAAGGTTCAAGCCTGCCTCAGGTCACAGAGGAACAGAATGTGGTGATCTTAACTGAGAATGAAATGGATCTTTTACCACTGTCTCGACAGAGAGGTTGTTATGACTGGTAAGCTTCACTTAGAAAAGATCCAGAAACTGATCAAAAGAGAATAAATACTGTGGTATGAACGAACTTATTATGGAAGTACCTAGATTATCAGCAATTAGAATCTCTTTTTTAAATTAATTCCAAGATTCAATAGATTTTACCTTAAATTGTTGTTTTAAACTGGTAAATGAAGTGAACCTTTACTTACAATAATGACCTGTAGGGTAGGTATCCCAAAGTATAATTGTTCCTTTCTCTCCCTATCCATCTGTTGATTTCAGTGCACCTAATGAATCCCAGGCAAATTACCAACAGGATTCTGAGTCTTTCAGTTTACAAGGCTGCCCTCTTAAAGATGTCGTCAGCTGTCTGTAATGACACCCACATCACTTTTCACTGGGATCCAAATTCAGTAATCATATGTTAAGTCTGGACGCTGTGCTCTGATCAAGAGAACCTTGTGAATAGCTTCTATATCCTTTTTCACCAACTACTTTTGTCACTTGGTTGCCCTTCTTTCCTATTTGCTTTGTTCACTGCAATTAAACCGAAAGTGGTGTTTCTTCTATATGGTTGGTAGCACTAATCTTTCCATTGTTCCTTTCATTAGCAATAGCTTCTCTACAATAAAGCTGCAGTGACCCATTCTTTCAAGCCTGGAACACCACAATGTGATTTGGAAGCAATTGCATTTCAATAGACTACGGGGACTCTTTGATCTAATTTTTTGGATGACCTAGAGTATTCAGTCATTCAGCTGTCTGTTATCTGCCAGTGCCTGCAGAGGAGACTTTGGGGAGAGTCTATATGAAATGGTTTGTTAGGCAGGATGACCTTAACTTAACACTGGAAAGGAGCAAGAATTTGTTGCTTTGGTCTAGATCTGTTAAGAGATGTGTGTATATTACATTTTAATGGTGTAGTTGACAGGAAGGCCCCATGTTTTTATGCTGATTTGTTGATTTGAGACCAAATGTTTCCATCAGTCAACACAATTTTCTTGGTGTGTCAGAAGGCAGAACTGGATCTTTATCTCAACAAGTCTCTAATACAGTAAGTGAGCATTTCAGGAGAATGTGCACAAGTTTACTGTGAGTACTGACTCTTTTCATCATCAAAGTGCTTTGACTTTCACCTGGAAACTTGCCTTTTTCTGTCTTCTGCCCTTTTTCTGCTTCAGTCAGCATCCTTGGCTTGCTGGAGCATCTGTTATACAGCAAAAAGACGATGCTTTTACTTGCTTTTTAAATGAAAACTCTGTTCTGGACCTTCTGTGGAGAACATGATACATTCCTTCCATGGAAGTTAGGATAATTTTTTCACAGATTTTGTTAATGCATTCTTACTCTCTGGGGTAATTTTTTAACTCTCACAACTTTGGGACAATGAGTTTGTTAGTAAATGCAAATGTAGTTTCTCTCTTCAGTGTCATCTTCATGTGTCCCAAATAGAAAGTAATGCAAAATTTTTGACTTTTTTCTACTGATTTTCATTACTGATTTAATAAACCTCTTGTGTTATTCCTGCATGACTTTTTGGAGTTTCCTTCAGTGCCTTGTGCTCTCCCAATTGGGATATCCAGGCTACTGGTTTGTCTTGTTGCTTCATCCGCTGTTCATATTCTTTAATTCAAGCTGTTTGTTCTTTCTAGATTCAAACTTTTTTTCCAAAATCCTGATTTGACCTAATTCTTATTCACTCTAATTGTATTTTTATTACTATTATTATTTAGCAATTTATTATTACTTATAGTTGCCTTTAGCTAGCTCATTGGGAGGCAGACTATACCAAATCCACAGACTACAGTGGTTTTTCAGGTTTTTCTGAATGATGCTGGCGCCTGTTAGAATAAGAATTTTTTTTTTTTAGGACCTACTCATAGTTGTGTATATTCCTACCTCTTTCCCCTTTTCCTGTTCTCATCCACTTTGTGCTATTTAATCTGCATTAAAAATGAGATCTGTTGTAGGTACACCATCTTTAACTCCACTTCCCATGATGACATCTAAAAGTTGTACTGCTGCCTTCCTAGTCTGTATCACTGTGTGTTGTTTGTCTCTCTTTATAGGCCACTTTTTGTCTCCTTTCTGTCTCCTTACCTTAGGTTTATGTGTACAGAATCTCCTGTATAAAGTGAGTTGTTTGCAGTCACACAGTAAATCAGGGCAGAATACAAGAGAACCTCAGAGGTCTCCAGTTGTAGTGTAGAGACATTCTCAAAAGTAATTTATGACTGCTTTTGGGAGCAGAAGTCACATTCCCCTTGTGAACATGAACTGTGGCAAAGTCAAACGAGTTTATAATCCAATATACAATGTAGAAATTGGTGACCCTAATGAATAGAGGTTTGTTATACAGTATTTGTGGGGTACAGGACACAGGTGAGGATTTAGGGCAAGTACAAAACGTGTGCCCAGGGGAAAGAACTGTTGATACAACACGAGGAACCCTCCTGCCGTTCCATCACACGGAAGATATGTGTATATTTTCGGTCAGAAAAAGGGCAAACAGTTCAATGGAGCAGTTCAGGTCCTTTAAAACGATGTGATACACAGTTTTATCATCCAGGCCGAGTTTAGCCCTGGCATGGAGGCTTGAGAGGCTGCACGTGCTCACACCAGAGGTGGATGTGAGCCGTTCTCTCCCTTTGGTTCACGTACCTCAGAAGTAGTGGTGCCCTCCTCTGGTTTTGGCAAGATGTGGTTGAATCTACCATAAGGAGCCTCTTTCTCTTGTCTCAAGTTGTGTTATGTTTATTAGTGTCTAGTCAAGGGAAGAGAACAAGGAGGGAGGGATGAATCATGTTACACTTGTTGAGTTGTCAGAGGATTCTAGACAAGAAGGGTTATAGATGTAAGCACTGAGAGATAGACAGGAGATGTGTTCATTCAGTGGAGGGGGGGTGTGTGTGTGTCTGAGGGCAAAGCTTTGCTCAAAGTATCAAAGAAGCCACAAAATTGAAGCTTCTTAATGCAGTCTGACCACCTAAGAGGCAGGCAGGCCAGACAACTCATGCACCCACTCTTTGTAGTCATTTAATTGCACCTGGTATTAGCATTATTTAAGTTGATGCTAACAGCAGCCTCCTATTCCTAGAGCTCACACTTTAAGTCCAATTAAATACGTTGAGACAAATCCCAGGGTTCTTATGCAGACAAACTGCCATCAAACTCAATGAGCCAGACTGCTTGTGAAAGTACAGAATAATTCCTGTTTGCAATGAGGGTCCTTTAGAAATCGACAGCTGTAAAAATACAACAAAATTTGGCTCAGTGGGACCTAAATACAGAGCTGGTGGTTTTTCTCATTCTTAAAGGTGTTTTTAGTCCACCCAGAAGCCAATACACAAATCCTGTGTTTTCTGCCGTTGTACCAGCACAACGTGAACAGCGTCTTGCATGGGAGTTCTATGATTTTCTTTGTATTCCATCCCTTATAAAACACAAACTGTTTTACAGGATTATCCTTTTGTCCACTGTTTTGGTGAACATTTTTTCATTATTATTCCATTGCTCCACAATACGGTAAATATGAAAATAAGATAAATCTCTCCAGGAAAATGAGGTGACAATGGGAAATAGTCATATTCTTGAGGATATTTTAGGTTATACTAGAAAAACACAAGGCAGTTTTTCTGGTCTCAGCAATGACCTGACTGGTGATGAATTGTGTGATTAAGTTATTGATCAACCTTCTCCATATCTGTCTGATAAGCTTTCTGTTTAACTCTGCCTTCAGCTCTAGAAGACAAAGGCAGTGTTCTCCCAGGTGTTTTGGCACTACTGATTCCTGATAGGTAAGAAATGGAATTAAAGAGGATTATTGATGAGAAAGAGTTTGCTTCTGCTTGGCAGAAAAAGTAATAGAAATTGCATTTCTTTCTGGTTTTATGTTAAAAAACCTGGAATGTACGTAGAGGAAACTGAGCACAGTGGGCTGTGGCTGCACAACAGCTCTTGAGTGCCCACAGGAGCTGGTCCTCTGTCACTTGTGCCTGCTCTGTCATTGCTCAGTTGGCAGCAGAGCATGGAAATGGTTCATTGGTGTATTTCTAACCAAACTTCAGGCTGCTGTGGGCACCATTGCTTGCACCTTTGGAGTGATTTTCCAGAAACAGGGAGCCATCCATTTGTGCAGAGACAGTTCATCCTGGCCCTTCTTGTTAAGCATCAGTCTTATCTTCACTTACAAAGGAATCAGTAGACTCTGTCTATGCTTGAAACATCAGCATTTTTCTTGCTGTAGCAAAGCCTTTCCACTAAACCTAGTTCCCACACTTTCCCTAGTCCATTAGAGAGGAGCTTATAGACAAATGCCCTCGTGAGGGTCAGGAGAGGATGACCTGCCTGCACAGACTTGACCCCTTCATAACAGGATGTCTTTGATGTCGTGAGGGTTTTTATTTTCAGCGCCACTATTTTCATGTGGGCTGTACCATCTCTGCCTCTTCTGCACAGCTGGGAACTGCTGGACATCAGAAATAGCTCTCTTTTTAGAGGCATATTTCAATAACTAATAGCAGCTTTTAGACACTAATTAACCTAAACAAGGTTTTATTTCTGTCTTTCCCCTTTTCTTGCTCCACTTCAGAAGTGTTTGAGGAAGACACCAGGTTGGCAGACCTGCTGTGTAAAGTTTTATTTGCCCAAAACATGACAGTCTGTGGAACTGGAGCTCAAGTCCAGCTCAAGCCACCCACTCCTGGAGGTCTGTACCTGACACACAGCAGAGGAGGGGGAAGCACAGGAGTGTCTTGGTTGTGCCCTGGCCCCCACACAATCCACTTAATTTGAGCAAACAGTGCCATCAAAACTGTTCTTAAACACTGCTTTTTTCCCAAGCTTATTCTCTCCTTCCTCTCTCTGCAGAACCAGAGGCTGATCATGATGACAGCTTTGTGACGTACTTGCCCTCAGTTGGGAGCTTGACTTTGATTCACTGTAGGCTGCTCAGTCATAACTAGTCTCGATGGTCACTGGGAGTTCTGTCACCAGCTCCATAAGTCCCTCAAATATTTTGGCTCCTTTTAATTTTTGTGTGTTACGGTATTGTGTTTAAGTCCACAAGATATTTATGATAATGTTTTCTAATTTGCAACTTCTTAGGGATGGGTTTGTCTTCCTGATGTACAGCATGTTCTTTACTCTTTGAGAGAGAGGATCACTGGGACTGCCGTCCAGTACTGCAACAGGAGGGAAGATTGGAGGTCTAAAGGTCTGTGGCTTGGAAATTTGCAGCCCATGGATCAAGATAAAAGCTGGAGCTATGCTAGACAAAGGCATCCAGGGTGGTGATGCCCGTAATATATCAGTCAATTCCTCAAGATTATTTCAGAGCTATTTGCATCTGATTTCATTTGCTCATGAGCATTAGCACTGTAGTTGACTTACAGAGAGCTTGCCAGGGATTTTCTAGAAAATACCTGCTTTCCAGGAGCTCCATGTGCCTCACTTTATCATGGTCTTCTCCCAGTGAGCTGGCAGGAGAGGGGTTAAATTTAGTTATCTCTGCAGTGAGAGCTGACAATGGACCTACAGTGAGTTTGAGCAGCTGAAACCTCGACTTCAATATGTTTTTTTCCTAAAAAATACTCATTTTTTGTTAGGAAGGCTCTGACTAGCCCTTAAGTGGTATCTGAATTGAATTTTAATGGGTAATTCCATTGCAAACAAAGTTTTCTTCTGTCATTTTGATCATGTCGCTGGGAGCAGAAATGTTGGTTCTTTCTTGCCTTTTCTTATCCCATTTTAATCCCAATTCTGTTGCTGCAGGTCTACCATAAATTACAGTATGCCAAAGGAATTTCCTATTGATTTGCTCTGACAGTGATTTGACCAGCTATGTGAATAGCTGATGGAAGCAGAACTTATCTTGGGTTCAGACAGTGGAGCATTGATTAAAGCTTTGAGGTAAACATTTACAGAAGAAACCTGAAATCATAATGCCTTGCAGCTCAGCACAATTTACAAACATGTATTAATTAAGCTTCAGTGCTGGCTCTGCTCTGTGATAGATGAGAACAACATCCTGGCACACAATAGGTTGACATTAGTAACCTTTTATTGTTTATCGTGCTCGGAAGTCACCAAGAATGAGGGTGAAGAAATGTCAAATAATCAGGTCAGATGCAAGTGAATGAGTCTTGATGGTTGAAGCTTGGTACCGTGGGAACCATTATTGTCCAGAGTAATTTCTGGAACATGCAAGTTAATTTCTTTTTTTACAATGTTAGTTCATAAGCTGGGGAAATCTGCAAACAACTTGCACAGTCAGATGAAAATCCTTTTGCTGGATCTCATATGTGGCTGCCCGGCTACTTCCTGCCAAAAAATGGTAAAAGACAAAAGTTTGATGACAAAGATAATAGGTCTTGAAGTTATTCCTACTGCAATAACCAGGCCCAGCACAAACCTGCTTAATAGAAGAGGAAGCTGAAGCAATAAAGTGATATTTGCTTGCAGAGACAATGGGCTGTTGCCTTTTCACTCCCCTGGGCATTCGTATTTCAGGCTGCCCCACTCTGTACACAGCACTGTCGGGCTTTATTCTTTGAGAGCTGGATTCTTGCTGTTCACAGTGGGATAACTTGAATGCTTGTGCCTGCCTGCCTAATATATGTTAATTGAAGGACTTTTGTGTCTCAACATCTTTATTAATATTAATGGAATGAGATTTTTAATGGACCTATACAAAATATGCTTGACCTAGCTTGAGACCTCACTTTTGTTTTTACACTCTGCAGCACAGTGTGGCTTCTGACTAATTTAAGAACGTAATATTATATTCTGTGGCAGAGTACACAAACTAATGAAATGTGGATTACTCTTCAGACCTGCAGTTTCCTTTCCATGAGATATAGAATTTATATAACACCAGAATATAATTAGTTCTTTTTAAATCATGAAACTAAAACCAGATTTTCTTTGTGCAAATCATTGCACTACAGTAAAAAGAGTGAACATTCTAAAATAATTCTTTCTTGACCAGGCGTGTCTTATGCCACACACTCATTCTTTTTTTTTTTTAGGAAGAAGTCATCAAAACAGTAGGCCTTAAAATTAGGCTAGACTAAACCTCAAGAAATATTTCAAGTGAATATTGCTTTCAAATTATAAGCTGCTCATGGTGAGGGATAGGTATAGATGCTGTAACACAGCATCAGACAAGAAAGTTTAAACTTCTCTGAAAACATGGCTACCCAGCATCATTTCTTGCAAACACTTGACAGAAAGTTATGTTACTTGTTTTGTTAGATGCAAATATAAATTAAATGTTAAAATAATAGTCTTGGGCAAGGGCAGAGATGTTGGGTTGGTTTTTTTTTTGGGTTTTTTTTTTTGTTTTTTTTTTTTTTTTTTCTTCTTTNNNNTTTTTTTTTTTTTTTTGCAATCCACTGTGGATGATTATGGCATAGACAAATAAATGGTTCTGTCACTTTTGCACTTCTTTGCTACTTTTTCTGGTAAGGAATAATTCCTTCTAGTCTGCTCCACATTTCATTGTTTGTAATAAGTATCTCTGCAACCACTGTGGAGACCAATCTGCCACAACAGCAGCTCCAGGCTCTCTCTGTCAGCTGCTTCTCTTCATTCATGCTGGAGGCCATATGGATATTTTTTTTTACACTACTGACATCACACATTGGTGATTGGATTGTTATCCAAGCAGCAAAAGCTTGAGCAAAGGGGCAGAAAAAAAGAATTTCCAGGCTGAGATGGCAGCGAGCTGCTGATGTCTCCTGATCAGCCCAGTATCATCCACTCTCGGCAGGTGTTTACTGGTTTATGGGCTTCATCTATAGCTTCTTATGGTGAGTAAAAAGTTTTATGCTGGCTGCTTTGGATCTGAACCTGGCCTTGGGAGAGGTGTCTTTTATTCCTTCCTACATCATCTTGGCCCTTGAGTCAGTAGGCACACCACTTTTTTGAGATGCTGCTGCAATTGCTGTTTGGTTTAGAAAGATATTTTGAAAAGGGGAGGCAACACTGGCTCATCGAGAAAGTGAAACATGTCTGTTGCTCTGGCGGACCCCAAAATGCATGATGGACGTAATCCAGGGTGGTGCTGTATAATCAGATTTCACTAACGCAGAAGTTAGATGGAGGCAAACAGCGTGCTGAAGGGCAAAACCCATCTGCAGGCTGAGCCTTGCTGTTCTCATGGACTGCTCAGACCAGAGCAGCCAGGAGTGAGACGAGGCGGGAGCTCAGAGAGTTTCCCAGAGAATCAGCTGCTGCTACTGCTGCTGGAAAATGCACCCAAGTGCTTGGCATGCAGTGCCTGCAGTTGCCAGATAGGTTTCAGTGCGCCAGTGCTGAGTGTTGTCATTCCACTCTGCTGCCAGAGTATCCTGACAATGGAGGAGTGAAGGAAGCGCAATGGCCCCCAAAAATTCAAAGCCACTAGTAAATGTAAAGAGGTTATTTGGCCTAAACCAAGACAACTCTGGTAATGGGAATAAAAGAGGATGGTAGCTTTTGAGGCCTGTTGTCCTTGGTAGACAGGAGATGGACTTGGCAGGTTTTGAGCTGTGAAAATGTGCAAGGATATTATCAGATGTCATCACAGAACACCTGTAGGGAACAAGACCTCATTCATCTCCTGCTCATGGTAGAGGAGCTGAGTAATTGGAGAGAGGGGAGCATGTTACAGAAATGGTTAATTGTTTCCTGTGTTTACCAGAGAGAGCTGGGTGGTCATTTGAGCTGCCCGAGGCACAGAGCCCTGCAGGTCTCACTTAATGAAGACCATGCATGCTCCCTAGGACACAACAGGGTGTAGGTGGTGCCATGTGCAGTGAACATCGAGATAGTGCTGTGCTGACAAAGGCTTGTGTTCTCCATCAGCCTGTGGGACAGATGAAATACCAAGGAAAGGACAATTTGGACCAGCAGCTGAATCAGAGAGAAGCTCATATATTACCGTGTATTACCAGTTGAAGCTAGGAACAAAAATGTGTCAGACCGTGGTCTTGGCCTCTGAGTATTGCACTGGTTCTATTTTCAGGTTCTCAGCTTTTGGGTTATGGTGCCATCAGAAGTTTATTTTTGTTGTAATTTTCCAAGCATTTCTTGAAAATTAGCTTTCTGGTGCATAGAACAGCACCACAACACTAAATTAGTTGCAAACAGCTCGAGGGCTGAGGGAATAGTATATTTTTTTGTTGTGGCTGTTCACATGATTTATTTAGTCATTTGAAAGACTACAGTTTGGGAAAGTCAGGAACCCACTGTGATGTGAGAAACAAAACAGAAGGAAATGTTATTCACCCAGAATGAAGGTCTGTGTTCTGCAAAGCAGTATTTGTGCATAGCTAAGGTCCTTCTGCCTCCACAGCCCTACTCCTGTGTTAGGATTAACAAAAGATGGGGAGTATTTCCCATTGGGAATGTTTCCTGCCCACCATCAGCCTGCTCAGAATGGTGCCCATATGCTCCAAAATATCTCCATGGATATTCCACATCCTTTAATGACAGCTTAGCATTTGGACCTGGTTGCCAATAAAAAGGAAGAGGAATTTATATATCTATACAGACTTTCCTATACCAATGCACTGAATTGTTGCCTATTCTTTGTTAAGTCTTTATCTTGCAAAGGACAGTGTAATTCAGCATCCACTGTCTCTGAAATATGAATATATTTGTTTTTCCATAGAGTTGCACAAGGCAATTCTCTTTATGGCTGTAGTGTCTTCTGCTGTTCAATAACTTGTTCAATCATTGGTATTATGATTTAGCATGAAGCAACACCTTCATGCTTCTTTCAGGAAAGGACTTGCATTTTAAAGAGAAGGTTGTTGTCGTTTTCCTTTAATTTTTTTAGTAAGTGGAGTGGTATTGGTTTATTGCAAAAAATTATAACGTGGGGGATGTATATGAATGAGTCTCACATGACTTCCTTTATTATTTGTTAAAATATGTTAAAGGAGTAAGTCACTGTAAATCTGTAAAGTATTTTATAAAAATTATTTGCAAATTTGTTTCAGATTGGTGAAATTTATAAGAATTAGTATAAATAATCTGAAAAACGATGAAATTTCAGTGTCTTATTTGAGTCCTTTTGTGGGGCTCAGTGGAGGTGTATAAAGAGAAGCCCTGGAGAGGGGTGATCGAATGTGGAATCTTGGGCTGAAACTATTCCGACAGGATGGGGAGTGTAGCTTAAACCCTCTCTTATCTTGCCAGTGTTCTTGTGTGTGCCACCTCTCCCCAGCAAGATGCCTGACTGATTCACAACCACTGATGGGCAGTTTAAAATTACAAAGCTTTCGGTCTCCTTGTTCCTAACAGATAAAGAGGGTGGGCATTTCCTGATTACATGGTATACACTCAAAATATTTAAGTTCCCCGTGGTGCTATTTGTGCCTAATTTACTTCCCTAGCACATTAACACTGCTGGTTTTCTGCAGTGGGAGGAGTGTGTGGTGTAACATGCTGTGAAGAGAGGAAATGTTTCACAAGGGCTCCTTCTGGCTTTTCCTCTGTTTGCGTTACCACCTGGAAAGAAGAAAAGGTGGAGGGACTGACTGATGATCCGGATGGATTGCAGGAACAGCCACTCTTTGGTCAGATGTGTTAAGCTGGGCAAATTCACACTGGGAAGTGGCAGCGCTGCACTTCAGCTCCTGCAGCGCGTGGAACCTCCCGTAGGAAAGTGTGTAGGCACGAAGGGTGCTGAACTACAGTCATCCAGTGACCTTGGGGCAGGCAGTGCCCCTTTAGAGGCCACTGAGTGGCCAGATATTTTGGGCAAAAGTCAAGGAATACACCAGTGAGGGACATGGGTGATGAGGACAGGCTCCAGCAGAGCAGATATCATCTGAGTATAATAAATCAGAGGCTGGGCAGGTCACACAGAGCTTCAGAGAGACTTGGAGTGGGAGGACCACATTTATCACTTCTCATGTTCACTTTTCTAGTTCTTGCCTATGAGAGCAGACAAATTATCTTCTGTTTATGGGAGTTGGGTCCTTTGATGTACTAACTATTTGACTCACGCAGTCCTTCTCAGCAGAGCAAGTGTGTCCTGATTCCTAGGTAAGGGCTCAAGGTGCAAGAGCAGCTGAGCTCTGCAGCACTTCAGTCACTGCTGGCTGTGGTGTGGAGCCAGCTCAGGTCCTGTGTCCTGTGGTGCCAGGACGGAGCAGAGAGCACTCGCAGGCCCTGGGAGTATGAGCTGCGTTGGAGGCTGGAGTGTCTGTGGCTCTCACACACTCCCCTGATGTCCCAGAGCCTCTCTGACCCTGGCAGCACATTCCTCTTCTTGGAGCTTTTTTTTTAACCTATGCTTCACCTGACCTTTGCTTAACCTGCTGTTCAGTAGATTCATTGCAGAAAGAAGGTCGGGCTGCTTAGGAAATTTTGCCTCCTAAATCTTCTGCTGATACAATTTTGTTTTTATCATCCCTTTATAACTTTCTAGCATGCTGAGCTGTGAATAAATATCTCCCTTGTCTTCACTGCATCTTTATTTCAATCAGGTGGCCTGTAGTGTTTAACATAGTGGCAACACCTGTGCAGTAGATATCTGAGTATCTTAGACCAGTTTAATATAAAGAATATCTCATAGAATATAAAGTTGCTTTCAGGTGCTACCTTCCCTTTGCCACTTAAATTTTCCTGTTTCCTGAGATCTTAGAGAACATCCAGGGTTGCTTTGAGCTTTGTTCCACAAACTGTATTTTGAGAGGCTGATAGGTAAGGTATTGTGCTGAAAACACTCTACAGATGTTTTTGTGAATAAATGCTGTTCACTTGCATGAAACCCCTGGCAAATGATGTTTGCTGACATAACACATAATTGAGCTGATTTCTTTAATGAAAAGACAAGTAAATGTTCCCACACTGTCTTTTTTTCACTGGTTTTTAAAGACTCATCCCTGCTAAACAGCTGCATAATTCAGATACTCGTACTATAGTCAGGTGATGGCAAAATCAATGTAACCTTTCTTGACCAGTTTAATTCTGCAGGCCTGTTCAGGGGGTACAAGTCAAACATGGGTCTGAATACCTGGAAACCATTGGTTAACACTCCAAATTCTGGTTTAGACTTGTGTGTTGGGCTCTGACCTTGTCACAGACAGGATGTCAGGAGATGTAAATTGGTGCATTGGGTTGAAGAATGGATTTACCTCACCTTACCACAGCCTGGACCAGTACTAAGGTAGTTTCTGTGCCCATTTTAAGACAGTTGTGGCATTATGTTTTATTTTATACCAAACCAGGACCTCTTTGTAGTGGGTTTTGCATGTCATCACAGTTATTTCTACTACAGAGATTTAGAAAATAGTACTGAAAATTATTTCTCATTGACCTTTCATTTATAATATTATTAAAAGCAGGAAACCTGGCTGTATTTGTCACAGACTAGAAGAATTTTAAATTTACTCCAGCAGAGCAGTTGTAGCATGCTCACCTTTGGGCATCATTCCCTTAAAACAGAAGCTGAGGCTAATTTGTGGTAGAGGAGTGAATGAGTGCACAGCTTTAAAGCAGGTCCAGGGTGGGTGTAGAATGGCTGAGCAGTGCAGATTGGTGGCATTTGGCTACAAGGAGGAAAACAGAGACTCTCTGGACTCACTTGGCAGTGTGATATGGTGAAGGCAGGTTTTGTGGCTGTAAAGAGCACCTGCATATATGAGGCTTTTTCATGACATGGAATGTCGATGTAAGTTACTGCGTTTGTCTTAGTAAATGACTGTTCAAATGCCCATGTAAACTAAGCTCTGGATGCTGAGGGTGTTTGTATGGTCATGGAAGTCTTATGTGGAGTTGCCATTGTGCAGGTTTCTTAATGTTATGGAAAACTGAGAAAAGGATGAGGTCTTATTTCAACTTGGTGGATTTCTAGGATGCTGCTGCCTTGTATTTTGGGTTTAATTGTATGAATTACAGTCAGGGCTTTGCTGTTTTACTTTTTCTTGGTGGTGAGAAGAGATTCAGACACATCTAGGCTGCTGTTCTTCTTCAAAGGGATTACTATAGCGAAAGAACAGAGGATGACATTGATTCTTCCTGCTCTGCCTTTCACAGTGATGCCACCCCGGTGCAATGGGGTGCAGAGGGGTGGCTGAGGGAGCGGCTGTGTGATGTTTCATCTCCAGCTGGACTTAGGATGTTGCTTGGTGTCATGGTTTTTTCTCTAAAGGCACGTGAAAAGTAGGAAGCCTCATGGCACAGGAATTCCCAGTGAGGAGCAAACCTCCCAGCCTTCCACAGCTGGATGTACTGCGTGTTTCTGGGTCAGTGCTGTTGCCCCTGCATGTGGGTCCACCTGGTACGAGCCTGTCCAGGGGTGTGCTGGGGGCAGAGCCGTGTTTGGGGATGTTGTCTTTGAGCAGGGCAGTTGCCAGCTGGGAGCCCTGTGAGGTGGCACACAGCTGGCTGTGCTCTGAGTCTCTGAGCCCAGTGGGGCTGGTCCCCGGATCAGAGCTCTGCCTCTGGGGTGGCATCCTGAAGGCTGGTGCTGCAGCTTAGAGTGGGGAAGGTGGAAGCACTTTAACAGAACAACCCAGCCAGGGTCAAACGTGACCCTTCATGAGTCTCTCATGAGCATTTTCTGCATTGATTACAGAATCCTGCCTGTAAAACTGAGAAATAAGGAACAGAGAAGCTGAAGTGCTGAAGAGCAGGGAGTTTAATCCAGATAACCCAGGTGCCAGCCTGACATTCTCACTCTTGGGCCATCTTTGCTTCTTGTTTTCCATTCCCTTAATGGCCTAAGCTCTCTTGTTCCACTCCCTTTCTCCTTCCCACGTAGATATTTCAACATATAGATATGTCTGTGTATGTGGAATATCAGCAAAGCTGATACTTTTGCTCCCTACAGAGCTCCTTGTGACCACTCTCTCATGTAACTAATCCACAGCAATGTGTACTCCAACAAGGAAAATTAAAAGGTTGGGAACCACTGACCTAACTTCTTAGTAAGCAATACAGCTGGCAATCAGATGTAACCCGAGCTCCTCGTTATTGGAGCTGCCTGAGCTATTCATAGCAAAGCAAAATTGCTATGGGAATTGAGCTGGATTTATTTTGTTTGAATGCAAATTATCTCAGGTCAGACAGGCTCAGATCTTCTGCCCCCTCAAATTCATTTGCATCAGCTCTGGCAGGGTGAAGCTCCTCCCTGGAGGATCTTCACTGGGGAAATGTGGGTATGGGTAGGGAACCACCAGATGTGGAGAGCATTTGCTTGGGGCTTTGATGCAGTGGGCGTAACTCACTCTGCAGCCCAGACTCCTGACCAGAGTGGAGGATCTGCCATCAGGTATCTCCAAGTGGTGTCCCAGTGCTTGGGCGAGTGTCTCTGTTGTCTGCAACCTCAACAGGATGTCCTGTAAGGGAGAGGGAGTATTAAGACTTGCCTAATTCTCACTTACAGTATGAAATATTCTGAAGAAGTGTCCAGCTGCCAAAGTCCCATCATCACGGGAAAAACTGTGTTTTCACTAAAAAAAACCAAAAACCAACCCCACTCAACTTTGGTTCTAGTATACATGATTATAAAGGGTAAAAAAAGCTTCTTAAAAACTTAGCTGAAAATGGTTCAAGAAATCAGAAAGAAAATAAAACACTGAAGCCCTTTGGCATTATTTAAAAAAAAAAACCTCATAATTTATGTTGTTTCCTGCAAGGCTGATTCATGACTTTTAATGTTTGGAACTGGCTGTCTGATAGGGAGGAATGTTGCTGATTAGAAACACTCAAGCAAGCATCTGTTAATGCTAAGTACCTATGGAAAAGGAATTTCCAAGAACTGATTTTAGTTGTCTATCATCAGTTTTGTTTTGTTTTGTTTTTTTAAGCTGTTAATTTTCTGTGTCACTCTGCCCTAATCTCATTGGTTTTGCCTTTATTACCATTCTAGGAGCAGCAGCTTCGTTAAGAAGGCATGCACTTAGAATATTGGTGCATCTGAACTTCAGCCACATAAAACTGGTTAGCTGTACATGAAGGGGGAGGAGAATCTTGCCAGAACATTTTCATTTCACTTAATCCTTTGAGCAGCATAAATAATTCATAGCAAACCAACCTTAGGGTGAAATGCTGCCCTGTCTGAAGATCTGTGCATCTTGAAGGCACATTTCAGATATTTAAGAGGGACGTAAATGGTGCTTTTGTTTTGTGCTATTACGGAGAATGACAGGACAGAGAGAGCTGCATTTCCTGTGCTTTTGAAGGTTTCTGAAGGTGAACCTGCTTTCACTTGGAGTGTTCTCTGGTGCTGTGCACCCAGTTACATGGGGTGTTAGCTCAGGGGACACACTAAGCTGCCCTCTGAAGTCAGTTTTTCTGTTATTCTTGATGTACCCTAAGCAACTAATCAACTGTCAGCACATGACCAATAGTGGGCTGTCTCTTTTTAGGAAAAGTGAAGCATAAATGCGCTCATTTAATAATCCTGCTGTTTCCTGTTTGCTTTGTGATGGATTTCAGAACTGTCATAACTAATAAAAGCTCTAGATTTTATCTTACAGTTGCGAGGATTTGCTTAAACAGGCCCTACCCAAGTGCTTGTACAGCTACCAAGGCTAAATTTGAGCTGTTGGTTTTAGCTAATTGCCTTCCAAAACCTTTATAGGGAGCCAAAGAGAGCCCTGCTGCTGGAATTGTAAATTAAGTGATCCTGAGTGTAACTTGGTAAACCTCTGTCACTTCACTTAAATATTACTGGTGTATAGTTAGTGTGGTTATGCTGTAGTTTGCATTAGTATTTTTCTTGTATTCATTTATCATGCCTACTCCTGTTTTTTGTTGTTTTGTTTTTTGGGGTTTTTTTTTGTTTGTTTGTTTGGGGTTTTTTTTGTTTGTTTTTTGGCTTTTTTTTAAAACGCAGAGCATGAGAAATGAGTGAGCTCACGTACGGACAAGCAAGTATTTAATCTGTGGCAAAGCAATCAACTTTGTGTTAGTTCTAGAATATCTCATTACCTTGCAATAAATACCAATTTAATACATTTAAATAGCAATGTGACTGGTTGGTTCAATTACCTTAAGTGGAGGAACAAATAAGAATATTTCCTTATTTGCTGTATGCTGACAGGGGGTTGCCTAAAGATGTTTGAAACAAGCTCAGTCAACTGCAGAAATACAAAGGCACTATTCAGAGATAACGCTGGCTTTGTTCATATAGGAATAATTAAAGACATGCAATTTTGTTACCTTGTTTTAATTGCTGAATGTTCTGCATAGCACTTCTTTTGAGCAGCCAAACAGAGTAGTCTTTCATGGCTAACTCAGACTGGCAATTTAAACCCTGTACTCACCTTCTGTCAGATCATCAGGTAATAAAATGCTGTATTGTTAACAGCCCTTAACATTTTACATTTACAAGAAATCTATATTATGTTAGAAAACAGAATAATTGAGTTATTTTTCTGAGTCAGATTCTAAAGAAAAATGCCATCTGCTGACAATTCTCAAGTTAGAATAGGCAACAAATAATTCTAATGCTTCTTTTATGATAAAAAAATATTTTAGTGTGTATAAAGGCCATTAACTTAATCTAAACATTTGCTGTGGTACAGAGCCAGGTATTCCAGTCTGGTAAAAATCAGTAAAGGTCTGCTGAGGTTATTCTCATCAGCCAAGGACCCAGTCCCATAAAACATCACTTTGTACTTCCCTGAGTCTGGGGTCAGCATCAGGAACTGCCCATTTACAGGCTTGATACTTTTCTGAAGGATGGGTGAATTTTTTTGGCAAACATAAAAGCTAGGGAAAAGTTTAGTTCACTTAAATTCTTTCTTCCCTTTAGTGTGTTCGCATGCCTTTGTGCTGCCTGGTTTGGGATAGGATCAAAAATGAACATGCTCTGAGTTTTACTCGTGGGATTTCTGACTTCAATAATACATGTGTATTATTGGAAACTTCATGAGAGTCCATTCTCACTAGTTTCCCAGAACATTTTCTTTCCCAAATTGGTATAAAAGCGCTCTGGAAATGATTGCACAGACAATGTTCAGCTCAATGGGAGCTCCTGGGTGCTTAACACTCTGTAAAAGTCTGTCATTAATTTAACAATCTGTGTATGGATTTAGGGTCCAGACTTTTCACTTTTTGTCGGTGGATCATGGATTGCGTCCCTGTCACCGTGTCTCAGAAGCTTGTTCCACTTACCCAGTGCCTCAGTAACATGGGTGCAGTTGTGTAAGTGCCCTCCTCAGGGGGACAGAAAGAGGCAAAGTGCCCCTCAGCCTTGTGGCTGTTGCTGTCCCCTCTGCAGCTACATCCCAGACAAGATGCTGTAGGTCAGAGTGGAGAGGGAAGGAACTCCCTTAATTACCATGATCTACTGCCACTGGCTTGGCTGTTTGCTCCTGATGCTTCCCGAGGGTAAAAATATCTTTCACCTCAGCAACACTTTCTGCAATTCAGCTCCTTTCTCCTTTCCAGATATGCTGCTTGTCATTTTTTTTCCTACCTAATTTCACATCTTAATTTGCTCATTTTGATTATATTTTCCAGAGCATTGACATTTTGACCCTAGCTTGAGAGGGACTCAGTAAGCCATCTCTCAAAAAGTCAGTCAGTGATATCGGGTATCTGCAGTTCCAGGTCAGGCTGTACTATCCTGCTGGCTATAATTCTTGGAAGTAGTTTTGCTTACGACTGTAGTAAGGTTATAGCCTCACATATTTTTCAGACTACCAACTTAACCCATCCCAAGAGGTGAGTCTACTTCATTACACATTCCCTAAAGAAACAATAATTTATTTAAATTGCTTACGTGATGCAGGATTGCTTTGAACAGCCTCATGTTGGTATTGGTTGACTACCCTTGGTTTGGAGAAAGGAGGAATGCATAAGATGAATGTTGGCAAACTTAACAGGACTTTATTCTTCCTGGGATTCCTTGGCATGTGTGAGAAAATGATACATTTACCGCATTTTCAAGGCTTAACCCAAAACCTGTTCTCAGCAGCTGGCACTTTTCCTGCTGTCTTGGCAGGATTTTGTCTCTGCTGGTGCACAGGGACTGCCACCTCCTCACGGGTTTCTCTGTGGGGACATCTGAAATGTTTCTGAAATCGCTGCTGCTGTGAACTCGATGTTATGAAGTGCTGTGTCCACACGCGGGTGTTGTGCTGTGCTTCACTCAGTGGCCAGGCTCTGAGCAGACCTGTGGCTCCTGGCCTGGGCTGGCTTGCTCTGGCAAGCGTGTGCTCCAGGCAGGAACGGAGGGATGGTGGCAAACGTGAAGGTGGTTTCTCTTCTTCGTGAGGGCACTGCCATGATCTATCTGCTTATCAACCCCGAGGGAGAGGCTTCGCTCATGTGCCCTCAGTCTGGGCTGGAGTCTGAGCAGAGGTACAGGAGTTACAGGGAGACCTCTCTCCCCTTCTAGCCCACATTGGTGTTTAAAAATTGACATTTGCCCAATTTCAGAGGCCACTCTGGGCCAAAAGACAGCTTTTGGCTGTTGTCAGGGAGCTCTAAGCTGTGTGAACAGCTTTGTGTTCTCTGGACCTTTGTCATACCTTCCTTTGGCTTCCAAGCTGCCTGTGGTTCCAAGTGGGAAATGGGCTGGCAGACAGAGCCCCAGGTGGGACAGCTGAGTGAGGGCAGTCTCTCCTCCAGCAAGGGAAAGCTTTGGTGGCAGAGTTGGGTCTTTTGTGTTTCCTTTGTGGGACCAAAGCACCAGAGACTTAGCAGAGCATCAGGCCAGGAAATAAGAGTTTGATGAAAATAAACTGTAGATAAGGTAATTTCATGAGTTTTCTCTGCAAAGTGAATTAGAAAAGACTCCAATATGCTGTAACCTGAGATGGTCTCAACCACACTGTGATGTGCATACTAGATTTCTAGGAATCTTTGGCCTCAGACGATTTTAAATAACCAGCAACCATAATTCATAGGTCATCTGTCTCCTTATTCTTTGCTTCTCAGGGAAGTTCTTAGTTTACATTTTTATGTGTTTTAAGTAGACTTAAAAACTGTACTTCGTCTCGGTACTTTATGTTCTGTAACTCTTGTTGGGGTGTGTTTGAATCAATGATTTGGGTTTTTTTAGGAGCTGGACATTTGGGA
The DNA here is from genome assembly GCA_013398115.1 of Falcunculus frontatus. Classification (NCBI taxonomy): domain Eukaryota; kingdom Metazoa; phylum Chordata; class Aves; order Passeriformes; genus Falcunculus; species Falcunculus frontatus. The sequence continues at coordinate 104,431 of VZRV01008775.1, forward strand.
AATAACACAACTGAAGTCTTGGATCGATGTCCACTGAAGTCTGTGGAAAGCTTTATGCCAATTTCAGTTGGCCTTTTGTCAAGTCTTTTAAAACTTTTCATGAATATTTGGAACTATTTTAATGGGTGTGAAATGACATTTAACTCTTCCTTTTTAGTGATTTTTCATCTTGAGCACACTCACACCCACATAATGGTATAGATTTCATTGATTTCTTTGGCCATTGTTTTAGTTAAGACACGGTGGGTTTTTAACACCTTTTTCTGATTTTTTTTTTTTTTTTTAATTTTATGCCTGTGCTCCTAACACTGAATAAGGCATTCTGGGTATAAGTAGTATTCCTTAGGAAATATGTGCATACTTTAGTAGTTCATTTAGTTGAGATACTCTTGTTCTTGTGCAAACTGTAATTTAACTTTGCATCAGTCAATATTAAGTAGTTATGTTTAGCAGAGACATTGCAGTTCAATTATTCATCTGTTTTAATTCCGAGTTTCATTTTGTTAGTCTTCTTACCTCATTATTTACATCCGCTTTCTGAAACTCCTCTAACTTTAATTTGCATAAAGATGTTGCCTTCAGTTTATTTAGCATGTAATGAAAGTGTCTTGTATGCAGAGAACACAGCCAGGAGGCCTTCTAGTCTGGACTGAGGATTTGTCTACTCTCTCAGCACTCAGCTTTGCTAAATTATGGGAGAGAAATAGAAATTCTGCAAATCCTTCACTCACTGTCACTGCTCTGTTTTTTATGGAGGGTCTGGTTTTTCTGGAGATGCTGAAACCCCAAACTGAATTAGGTTTACAGGCTGGTAAGCTGCCAGAGGCTTTGCTCCAAGTCTAAGAACACAGGGGACCAAATGGGAGCAGCCTCTGCTGTTCCAGTAAGAGGCCAGTGAGACCTGTTAGGAACAGATATGTTAGTGCATGACTCTCAAAATTCTTCCATGTGGCTTGAAAATCAGTTGAAGAGCTACCTGATTTTGTATATTTAGGATGATCTTTTTCAGCAGTTTAAAAAATTTTTCTTTATTTTTCAGTTTATAGTCTTATATTCCATTAAAAAAGTCTTGAAGCTGATACCATGTTATCATTGGCCTTGTCCAAATCTCATTTTGAGATTCTTCTTCCTTTTGAAACACACCAAGAAAACAGAACAAGTGCCTTACCTTGGTGATTACACCTAGATACTGAGGAATTTCACAGAGGCATATTGGATCTGAAAATTCCTTTAGCCCAGAACTAAGCAAATGTTCCATAACAAATAAGGAGAGGGGGAAGAAATGTTGCCATTTATTTCTTCTCAGCTTTTCTGCAAACAAACTGCAAATTCCTCTAAATTATTGATTCAAAATTATTTGCTAGCCACAGATGTCAACGTACGTCTTTCCATTTTCTTTCCAATGGCATGGAATATCCCTTCCAGAAGGATAGCAAATATGTGTTGTGAGGGAAGACGGAAACAGCAAATTCCTACTGAGCAATCTCTTGGGTGTTCCTTCCCACCATATTCTCACAATTATTGCTATTATTAGTGATAGCCACAGTGGGATACAGAAGGAATAGACAGGAGTTCCTGGCCTTTTTCATGCTGTGTTGTCTAGACTTACAAGAATGTTAGATTTTGTCATCTTGCTTCCTCTCATGGTGTTATAATTGCAGAGAATCTGAAATAAAAATGGGGTTTTGACCTATCTGACCCTCTCCTCATTGTGTCCTAAACCCATCAAGGTTAATAGAAACTCATCCTTGATTCAGGGAAAATCACATGTAATATGTAAAGCTATGCTGAAAGTAGGAAACCCAATGCATGAATTGCCATGACAGTTTTGATAGTATTTGTTCTGAAGTATTTGAGCTGAATGAATACATTGAACCTAATTCACAGTTATGGAGATGTTTCATCTATTTGTAGAAAAAATTCCCAGGACACCCAGGAGTACACAGTAGCCAAAATCTGGCCTTCAAGAAACTGGAATTCCTTCATGGTGTAAAGCTAGAAAAGATGATTCTGTGCTGGTCTCCTGCCTCTGTGCTGTGGTATTTCTCAGCTGGCATGTTTGCCAGCCAGCACAGTGGAGCCAGAGGCCACTCTGCTTTACCCAGCACTACTGTTTAAGAACCTGCAGGAAAAGTACCTGTCAGTTGTTGTCCCATTGTCCCCTTTCAGTGCTCCAGAGGACTGTAGCTCTATCTGAAGCAAGGTCAGCATTCTCTGCAGGGCTTTAGAATTCCCAAAGTGATTATTTCAGTATGAATCCTTGAAACCATCCCATACTTGGAAGAAATGGAAAATGGTGTGTGATTTAATGAGTGTCCAGACTGCTCTGTGGCACTTCCCCTTTCTTCTTGACAACTTCATAAAACTGGATGTTATCAAAAAGAAGGTATCTTTCATTCACACAGCATTTTTCAACTTGAAGGATGAGTCTGATGTAAAACCCAAAGGAAAAAGGTCTTATTGGAGATTTAGGGTCATTTCTGTTGGAAAAAAAGTGACCACATTTGTAAGGCACTCAGGTACAGCCTCTGTAAAGGTGCAGTAAAATACATGCAGGGCCCAGAATTCAGTCACTTCTTCCCCCCCACCATGAATTTTCAATCCACCCTTATAAGGTTAAATATAGAAGTGATGTTTGGGACTGAGACTTCATGTACATCAGGGACAGTTTCTTACAGGAAAATGTGGAACCCCCTTTTTTTTTTCCATATGGTTTGAATCATTTGCAAAATGAATCCTATAGGAATAATTTCAGATGTGGAAACCTTTAAAATGGGGAAATAAGAACCAGATTCACTACATTTCTGTTTTCCAGCTGAAAAAAAATTCACTTAGCAGTGCCCAATTATCAGTGCATTCTAGATAAAGATTGCCTCTCAGAACCACTTGTAAATTGTGTGATGACACACATCATAAGGATTAAAATATTAGTCATCTTCCCTACAGGAAAGTACTTTGTCATGACCAAATGTGATCTGACATTTGAAATCTGCCAACTTATTGCAGTGAGCAGACGAGTTAAATTCCTGTCAATTATTTAAAACCTGTCTTTTATTGATGGAAGCAATTTTGACCTTCTTTTAGAATGTTAAGTAGATACAGGCTGAGATACATAATTATGAATTCATGTTGAAGAGAGGAGAATGGGCAAATTGTTGACCAGAATATAATTTGTTTGTTTTATTATTGTTATTATTCAGAGGGCAATTAGACCCTCTCAGTTCATAATGTGGAATCTCTTCTATTGCCAAAACTGAGATCACAGAGTTATTTTATGAGCACTGTTATTGGGCCCCTGTGAAAGGTGCTTGTATTGGGGAGTACTGCAAAGCTGCCTTTGATTTGGATCAACAGAGGAGAATTTCTGTGAAAAGAGCACAGTGGATGACTGTAGGCTGTGGAGGACCTGCAGATCTTTGATAAATCTTTCCAGGTGGAATAGACTTAAAATCAATTTCAACATTAGTAAGCAGTTAAAGCTGTGAAGATTCATATGTAACTTTCGATTTTCACTTGCTTTTCACCTTGCGTTGAGTTTTCCTTATGGGAAACAGTTCTTTAAGCACAGATAATTCCACAGATCCTTAAAAAATACAATTCTTACATCAGGCATTCAAACTGCTCTCTTTGTGATACCCATGGCATCCGGCCCTGAGAGGTTGTGCTAAAGAAGAACATCCATTTCGGAAGGGAAGGGGTGATACATGTGTCACGTCTGCATTTTCAAAGACTTCTCTGAGGAAGGAGGTGGAATCATGGTCTTGGAGGACTCGAGATGTGGGGCAAGATGGCTTGTAATTGACATTTGTTTGTCTGCACATATTTTTCTGAAGCCTAAGAGATATGTAGTCCTCGTGGGATGTCTGTTTTGGCAGGAGGGTGTTGGCACATGGTAGAGCCTCACTGATCCAAACCAAAAATCTGTATCTAGTATTACGTATATAATGTAATAGAATTACCTGATGAAACTTCTTCTTGGTTTTTGACTTGTTAAAAAGGGGTGTTTATTACAACATGTTTTACAAAACCAAGAAATGAAATAAAATCATAACTGATTAATGAGCTGCATGGAAATACTTCCTCAGTGCCACCCACATTTCCCTGGCCCTGATCCTGGAAACACTTCATCACATGTGCAGTTTTATGCACAGATACTATGTGAAAACTGCAGTGTAGTTTTCCCATACTTTTGTCTTTCAGGGATCCAAGAAGGAAAACAATCAGATACTTGCCTTTAGTGATTTCCCTTGTAGGAGGGTATAAATTTTACACTGTGTTTAAATTATGATTAAAGTACAGGGAGTTGGTTACTGAATGATGGTGCTTAAATGTTCAGATGCTTCAGCTTTGTGCTGCTGACCTGTCATGTCATTTTCTACTTCGAGTGACCTTAAGTCTGGGATTCCTGTTTCCTAGTACCTTGTTCTGAAAAAGCTGCGAACCTTAATTCAAATGTTTTCTTTTATAATGTGTGCACTTATGAGAAGTTGTATTTTCCAAAAGCATTTCCTTTTTATGTATATCTTGTACACAAACACCCACACAAACAAACCTGTCCTGTCAAGAGTGGGTTAATATTGCATATGAAACTATCCGTGCTACTGTGTGAAGGTGCTGTGCTGCCTGTCCCACAACATTCCTGTTTGTGTTTTTCCAAATGTGGGGGCTGGTCATGTCCAAAGTGAAACGATGCATGTTTAAATGGGAAGAAAATCCAGATTGTAACTTGAATAATAATAACTTGATATATAACTTGATCTATGAGTTGAGTAATAATAACTTGAGTAGCTGACCAGCGTAGAGGTGCACATTGCAGCCAGTCTGGGCTTTGCAGGAAGGTTGCTCGAGGAGCTGGCGTGTTCCAGCTGTGAGCTGTGACAGCCTCCTCTCTAACTTGTGGTGCTGTTTCTTTTTTTAGTCAGGTTTGATAAGGACACGGCAGATTGAGTTCCTGATCTCTCCATTACCTCAGCAGCTGGCACAGGAGCACAACTTCACGTCCCCCGCCGGCCACCACCCGCACGTGCTGTACAAGCGGACTGCTGAGGGGAAGGTGCACCGGTACCCAGTAGAGCCCCATCCTAAATCCTCCCCTTCTGGCCATGACAGAATGCACACTTCCCACAAGTATCACGTGCAGGCGAGCCCTTACCACCACGGAAGGTTTCAAAAGCAGCATTTTTGTGGACGTCGCAAGAAATGTATGTAAGGAAACTTTCTCTCCTTTCTTGAGGTAGTGGCTGTTTCAGGCTGTTTGGTGGTCCCGAGGTGTTCTTCGCATCTCTTCACATCCCTTTGGGATGGAGACGTAATAACTTTAAATGATATATTTCTAATGTGAAACACATATGAGGAACTTGAGTTTCCCTCTAAGTTTATAGAATCATCTGCTTTATTAAGCCATCGGAATCACTGTTTAGTTTTCTTGTAGTTTGCCTAGATTAAAAGACCCTAACGGTGATTTTTTTTTTACATTGACATAGTTTTCAGGAAGCAGTTCTGCACAGTGATGGATGCCAAGTCCCTGAACTTCTCTCTGTTAGATTGGGGATAAAAAATTAATTAGGCTTGAAGATGGAGGAAAAAAAGCTTCAAATTCATTAATTTCTGAGAGGATGGAGAAAAAGTCTTTCAGAACTCACCATTTGATAATGAAATCTTAGGCAACTGAGATCTTCAAAAAGAACCACCCATGTAAATTATTTAAATAAGATTTTGGAGCCATGTCTTAAAAAATATATTGAAATATATTACCTGCCAAGATCCATTCTGAATCCTTCATTAGGTCCTCGAATTGCAGAACATTTTAGAGCCCCTTTGGACCCTATATCTGTACTTTTAGCATTCAGTTGAGTCTTTTTGAAAGCTGATCAGCTTCTGAGCTGAGTTTCTTAATGAGGGTCTCCTGGACTGCAAACAGTGTTGAAAACAGTGCCTAAGTCCACTTATATTCTTCCAACTTCCTACTGAAGTTCTGAGAAAATGAGCAGCTTCCTTTTCCAAAGGTGTGTAAGGAAGAAAGAGAAAATAAATAGAAGGGGAGGAATGAGAAAGGAGTTAGTGGAAAAGGTGGCTGGCTGAGACTGTGGCCTGAAAACAAATGGATTGTTAAAAATTCAGAAATCCTTCCCCCAAGCTTAAAAGCCAACCCTCAAATGCCAGATGCACAAGGCTGTGATTTAACCTGTAAACATTTGCCTTCTGATGCAGTCCAAAACTGCCTCATTACATCCTCCCTTTCCCTCCTGTCTGATTTTCCTGCTGCAGAGCAGGGGTGATGGTGCTGTTATTGCCTCTGTTCTACACTGGCCCTTTTTGTTTGGATTGTCCACTATGAGTTTGTGCCTTATTTACTGTTCCTCCTGTGACTGCTTGTCCAAACTCAGAATTATTCATGTCCTCTTGAGCTTTTATACGGTGCTTATCCCTATAATAGATGAGAGCATTTTGAACACTGTATTTGCATGACCTCCTGGGATGTGAGAAGATATTGTTGTTATTCCTGTCTTATAAATGGGACTCACAGACATAGGAGAGGGCAGAAGTAAGTATTGCTTCTGGGCACCAAATTGAGAAACTGAATTTTCCTTTAAAATATTTGGTGCTTTTGTAATTTTGTAAATCCATTTATTCAGTAATTTCACTTACAGCTTTGAGTTCTTAGCTGCATATTCAAGCTGGGTTTATGTGAAATGAACGTGCAATTAGCATCCAACTGTGATGAGTTTAGTAAAAGTGATTTACCCATCCCTGTTTAGGAGCTCGATGTCTGACATGCTCTTAGGATCTGATTCAGCAAGATAGCATTTAAGTACCATATCCACAAAACTCTTTATTTTCACATCCTGTGGTCTTCGCTTCATGCAGCTCATACCTGTAACCTTCTGAGAGAAAGGAAGGAGTTCTAAAAAATAACAACTTATTTCCAGACCCAGGCTTGGTTAATTTATAGAACAAATTAATCTGTGTTCACTGAAATACAAATAAAATCACGTGCCATTGTTTAAGTGAGTAGAGGAAAGTACAGGATGAAGAAGAAATTGCTCCAGTAAAGGAAACACTTTTCCATGAGTATTTGGCACTTTTTTCTTCTTGCCTCTTTTTATTTATTTATTTGTTTTAAATTTTTTTGGAAGTTTTTCTATTGTTTTCCTGGTCTTTTTCTGAGATCTGGAGTCACACCAGTTTGAAATTTGCAGCGAAATCCAGTCTGGTCACTTGGAATAGAAAGTTTCAGCTCGAGTGAACAAAGGGACAGAGAATTCAGGCTGACAAAAGGCGGTGCTCTCCTATTAACCCTGCCTAGTCAAGTTTAATTTATCCTAACCTAAAGAATGAAATCAAACTTGCTGAGCAGTGAGGGAAGAGCACATTGCCACTTTGTCATAAAAACAGCTTGTCCCACTCACCATCTTCTAAAATTTCATGTTCAGGTAGTTCGTAGGCACTAGAAAAGCCAGTTAATAATCTTCCAAACTCTTTGTCACAATCTAAATGCTTTTAGATCATGAGAACTAAGTGGACTATAGTTAGGAAAACATACATGAAACTGCTGCTAAGGTTTTATGAGTAGCAGTGAAGTAAATTCAAGAGCAAAACTCCTCTGCTCATGGATATATGTGTGCACTGAAGTTGTATTGCCTTAGAAATAGTACCTGGGCACTTATGTGCCTTGAATGGAGCACTTTCCTCTTGGGTGAGGCCTGTCCTTGTGTCGTGATGTGCTTCCAGAAATGAAAAGTTCTTTGAGCTTGTAAAGGACAGTTGTGTATAATGAGTGATACATTTGAAAATCACCCTAACGTGGTCATTTGTATGTTAAATGCACTTCAGAGTGCTGAGTTCCTGAAAGCAGACCACTGTTGTGCATTCTGTGGTGTTCTTGATTTCCCAGTTTGTCATGGAAGCAAGTAGGGTCTGTTTTAGCTCTTTGGAATAACTTTCTGATGAGGCACAGGCAGGATTTTTTTCATTACCTGAGGCTCCCTTACTTTTGTTACATCCTGTGTCAAAAAAAATCCCATTGTTATCCAAAGAGTTTCTTAAAGTGGCCTTTGAGTTAATTCTTGATGCAAAGGCAGTGTAGGTTTGTGCAGAAGAAGCTGTGGATAGCAGGAGCCCTGTAGGATGTGGGAGATGGATTTCTTTTCCAGTTTTCTGATTCTCTGAAGAACTGGAGTGGAGGCCATTGTCCAGTTGTGCCACTGCCTGTGCTGCACCAGCAAAGAGGGTGAAAATGCACCCCAGAATTGGGATATGCATTGCCTGTTGTCAAGCCCTCCTTGGCCTTGCCTAACTTTTCCCTATACTCAATAAATACATTCTCTTGGCATCCATCACAGCAGGAATAATCTCAGTGGCAGTTTGGCATGGAAGGCCGATGTCAGTCCCAATATCAGGCTGGCAGGAATTTACTTGTGTGGTATCTGATTTCTGTACTGACCATGGACATCTGTTGTGGAAAGGACTTTTTTTGCCAGCTGCTATGTAAGTAGCACATGCCAAACACCTCAGGAAGTTATCAAAAGGACAGGAAAAATGCAGATACTCTGTTAAAAATTCTGTTGTATTTTTTTGCACAGATGCTATCATTTTATTAGATTAGTTCCTTATTTTAAACTGCTTATTGCATATGAATGTGGTTCTCCCATTTCCTTCTCTCCCTGTAGCTGTCCTTCCCTCAGGAATGAATCAGGTCTTTTTTAATAAATATAGCAGAACTTAGCCAGAAATATTAAATCACATGCTATAAAAATAATCGAAGGCTTTAAACCTGTGATACTTCATTTTCTGGTGAAACTGTTCATGGGTGATCTGAACTCTTTCCAAAACAGTTTTATTTCCTTTTAGATGCACCCAAGCCACCCACAGAAGAGACCTACATTCGCTCAGATGAGTATGGGACTTCTGCAAGGTTCAAAAGATCATCTGCTAAAATTCAGAAAAATGGAAGTCTAAATGTTGAAACCCTTGTTGTGGCAGACAAAAAAATGTTGGAGAAACATGGCAAGGAAAATGTAACAACATATATCTTAACAGTCATGAACATGGTAAGGTGTGGTGCCACTGAAGTGTCTTTTCTCTGTGGAATATTGTGTCAGAGTAGGATCTTTCATTAAACAAAAAGTGATACCAAAAAGAGCAGAGGCACCCTATGCAAGCCTTTCTTCAACCCTCATCTAATGTATTACTTCAGTCAAAAAGCCTTTAAATGTACACCTTTAGATTATCACAGCTCTGGCAACAGTACTGTAGAGTACAAAAAAAATTAGAAAGTATTTAAAATATTGGATTTTAAAATACTTCCTGTGTAGTACAAAAAAGGCAGATACTCTGAGATTGAGACTTCCATTTAGTATCATGAAGCTTAGTCTGTTTCATCTCATGTCTCCTAGAAACAAATGTTTATTTGAGAAAGCACAAATTTATTTCTATAAAATTGATATAATTTGACTTGAAATATGTTTTCCTGTGTGGTCATGCTCTTTACTTTTGTACTGAAAAACTTGAGCTTGAACTTTGGCCTTAATTATACCTGATCCAGGAGACCAAGGACAGCTCAAAGCCCACTGAAGTCAATAGAAGATTTTCAAGTTTTTGACTAAATGTAGTTTGGGGCACAATTCTTCTGGTTAGAGCTCTTTTGGATTAATCCTCCAAGGTATATACCTCCGTTAGTTAGAAGTGAAAATTCAATTCCAAGGCAAATTCAGTACATATGTTTAATTTATTAAAAAGGGATTATGCGTGTAGGTGATATTTCCTCTCCAATAATTGTTGCAGGTCTCTAGTCTGTTCAAGGATGGAACAATTGGAAGTGATATAAACATTGTTGTTGTGAGCCTGCTTCTTTTGGAACAAGAGCCTGTAAGTTGTGTCAGAGTTTTTGTCTGCGCTACTTCACTTGCTGCTGTTCATTGGGAGCATTGGGTGCTCCACGTTATGTGCAGGGAGGTTTCTTAAGACAGAGAGTATGAGAAGAATCAAACTGCCAAAATCTCCAAAATGACACTTTTTGCTTTTCACTTTTTGCTTCTTGGGTTTTGATTCTAAATTCTTCATTTCATATAAATATTCTTTAGAAACACTGAAATGCTTCCAGTAAGATAAAACTTAACATTTTCCAGCATTTCCTTGAGGAGAAATGTCTGAAATGAGGAATCTACTTAATAAGTATTTAAATAAACAGAAAAAATCTTGAACTGAGCTTTCCAGGGCGTGATGCTCAGAAGTGGTAAGGAGTCAGAAGTCCCAAACTAAAGAAAGCATGTAACAAAAGGTGGGAGTGGAGCCAATTCTTGTGTCGGGGTACTGAGACAAAAGAAGACAAAACCTCTTTTGCTGAAAAGAAATTTGTGATGGGTTGATCTACTTGGATAATACTTTTCCTCCCCAGAAATAACAATACATTTTAATCACAATATTGAATATGGCTTGATGTTCAGCATTCTCAGGAATCAAATATATTTGTACATTGTAATTCCAGCCACCAACTTTGGAAATATCTGTGTGTCTGGGGAGAGGCCCAGTTTTATTTTGCAGTTGTAAGAGATTCACTCATCAGCTGACTCAGCCATCACAGACAGTTAACATGGGAATACATAAGTTGGTGTAGAACAAATATGGAATATTAACTCCCTTTTCCCTGAGCAACTCTTACTCTTTCAATCTCCTTTCTCATGTCCTGATGGAAGCACCTTGTCTGTGTGTCTGTGCTCTCCCTGCAGGGTGGGTTGTTGATCAACCACCACGCTGACCAGTCCCTGAACAGCTTCTGTCAGTGGCAGTCGGCCCTGGTTGGGAAGAACGGGAAGCGCCACGACCATGCCATCCTCCTGACGGGCTTTGACATTTGCTCTTGGAAGAATGAGCCCTGTGATACTCTAGGTATGGCACTAAAACACAGGCTGAGAAACTTGGGTGTGTCCACAGCAGGAGCTGAGCTGGTTTCAAATGAAAGAGTCCATTTTTGCACATGCTGTTATTCTTCTTGAAGAGGACAGGACAGTAGTATTTTTGGATTGTCACCTCTTCAAGGAATATTTTTGATTTTGAGAATATTTCTGAGCCACTCTATTTTTATTTTCTTTTTGTGACTGCTTGCCTTTTTTGAATGGGATTCCTCCCTAATTTGAGAGCAGTAAAGGCATGGGGGGGTGGGTTGGGGGGAGAATAATCTTTACAAATAAAGTGTAGTTGCAGAGGTTAGGTTTGATTTATACTTTTTATATAGGAGTTCCTTTATTGTCAAATAACAGCCTGCTGTAATTCCTCCATGATAAACCTGATGAAGTAGACAAGTGTCTCCATGTGCCAAAATAAACTGGCTTTTTAGGAGCAGTGCAGATGATATGTGTATTTGGAGTTCTGTAGAGGAGCAAGCTATTTTACTGCTTCCTTCCTTCAGGATTTGCACCTATCAGTGGCATGTGCAGCAAGTACCGCAGTTGCACCATTAATGAAGATACAGGCCTTGGACTGGCTTTTACAATTGCTCATGAATCTGGACACAAGTAAGTTTCTTCTTCTATAAACAAATATGTAAGTGAATGGAAACATAGCCTATTTAATATAAATCAGTTAAGTATAGATAATTTGGATTGGCTCATTCTAAATATAAATCATTTGGAAGCCCAGAGAGTGGTGGTGAATGGGGTTGCATTCAGCTGAATACTGGTCACCAGTGGTGTTCTGCAGGGCTCAGAACTGGCCAGTCCTCTTTCTTACCTTTGAGCTTCCCACACTGCTCCCATATTCTGGTAGGGAAAGTACTTCTGGTATCTGTATGGTTGCTCCAAATAGAGAGGGGTCACTGCAGGTTACTGCAGCCTCACTGGAGAGGGGATCCCTGAGTCCCTTGGAGGTCTCCTTTTCCCAGAAGACCCAGAGTTTCATAGGAAACATTCAACCTGTCTTTTGTTCTCTTTACGTGTTTAATGTGTGATCTGGTAAAGCCCACCTTTGTAGTGGTTTCTGCCTTTCTGTATTTATATCCATTGTATTTCCATTTGATTTCTGTTGTAGAAAGACTGTCATTTTCTCAGAACCTGGTGTCTCTCATACAAAATCAGTAATAATCTTTTGTGGAGCTTCAGCTATTCTTCATATTGTTGAATTAGAGCTAAAGATGATGATCAGGTTTTGTTCTGCTGTTTTTTTCCCCAATCATTTTGAATTACTTTCCCACAACTCTGTACATGGTTTTAATTTCCAGTTTTAGCACAGTTCAAGCTGGAGTCTTTCTCACCACTGGCATTAAAGAAGCAGAGTTTCTCTGCGTGGTACAAACCTGACATCAAGGGTTAGTAAAAGGTCTTGATTTTTCAGCAACATTAATGCACAGGAAACCTTTGGAAAGCAGTGGTACTGTATTCTGCTGATTGGTCACGGCATGAAGCCTTCCCATTCTGCCTGAGTGCATCAGGACTATTTAGTTTTCATTGTACAAATATGCTCTGCAGTGCACACTATGACCTAATGTCTACACGAGTGACCCTTTCACAGGTTTCTGTGCATCTGAAGGGAAGCAAGGAATTAAAGAGTAATCCAGCTGCCAGTGAGGCCCGTGGGAATTGTGCCAAAGCATTCAAAGGACCAGATATGTAATATGAATATTGTTTGATCCTCCTGTCACACTAATGCCATTTCACTGACCTTGGTACATTTTTAATGCCCTTCGATCAGGATTACTAGACAATCAGGCCCATAGATAATTTTTCAAGAATTATCCCATTTAGTCTCTTAATGTTCTCCTCCCTTTTTATTTTCTTATTTACTTTGGGAGATTCTACTTGGAATTTAAAAGAAATTTTTCTTTTTTTTTTTTTTCCTTTTTCACCACTGCCTTTAATTCACCTATTATTCAACCTTTCTTTGGTATACTTCCATGCTCCTAATAAAATGCTTCTTATCTCCTGGGGAAAGCCTGTGCCAGACACAAAATGTCTTTATGATCATTTGTCATGTTCATGGTCCTGAGACTACCTAATATGTGATGTAAGACAACAGAACTTGGTTTCTGTGGTACAGAGACTCCTGGAAGAAGAAAATCTGTGACAGCCTTGGGGGTGCTGAGGTCCACTGTGAATGTATTAACCAAAGGTTTCACAGGAGGGGAATATCACACTTTGTGATCCACTGAGAGCTTCAGTGGTTAGGCATTTTAGTGTTTTGTTAGACATTTTAATGATTTCCTAAATTTTGTGTTTTTACCTGAAAGCTTAACGGTTCCTCTGGGTGTTCAGAGCCCCTTGTGTCAGTGGGATATAAACTGGGGATTCTCTGGCTGCTGTGCAGGGGAACAAAATATTTTATGAAGGGTTCTAAAACACTGGCTCAATTGGTACTTTTTTTGTCCATTTATAGAAAGAGCCATATATTTTAGGAAGTTTGGAGCCTCAGCTGGTGGCAACACATGCAGTAACTCTGATGAGCCTGTAATGATTTATAGCAGTAGAGGCCTGAGTCCAGTAAATGAGATATTCCCTGCACATGCACAGATTACATTTATAAAGTCACCAATGTACTACAATATTGAAGTAACAGATGATGAAATTTCTATCCCAAACACATTGAAATTCACAGATGTCTCATACAGTGAGTAAATACAGAACAGTGAAAGGAAAACCTCTAAAAATTGGTTTTATTATATCAATAAAGTCCCCATAATTTTTAATTATAACATGATTTTTTTTATTATTGCTTATTATTCTTTATATCATCCTAACACCTCTCCTGGTGAAAGCAGGGCCATCTGATGCTCAGACTGAGCAGAACACCCCATAAGAGGCAGTATTCCCAGTAAGAGGCACTATTCCCATTGAACAGTTACAGTCTAGACAAAATGACACTGTATAACAAAGGCGAGGAAACCAATGTGATTTGCCTGAGATAATACAGCAAATTAGTGGCCAAAATTAGAAAAATAATAATATTTTTATATTTATACTTTTTTATTCTATTCATTCACACCCATTTCCTTTGCTACTAGTGGAGCTGTGTAGCTCTTCCTGCCTATTAGGAAGGCAGTTATGGTGTATAAGGTATATTCCTCTGGCTGGTATTTCCCTGGGTTCTGATCTCCACACCATCCATGTTAACAGGAATTATCCCTGGGCAAAGACAGCCTCATCCTGCTTGCAGGTTTTAAGCTGATAGGTTCACAGGAAAGTACAAGTGTGGCTGAACATAAAATCCATGATGTCCATCCACCTCACCATGAAAATCTTCTCCTTCAGGAATGAGAAATGGGTAAACTGGGAAACTCCAGACCCAGTCTGCAGCTCCGGTGCCTCTGTGCAGTGTCCTGGCACTGGCTCCCCGTGCAGAGCTCCTGTGCAGCCCCGGTGTGGCTCTTCCTTGGAACCTGACTATCCTTTCCCATCAGACAAGTGTGTGATGACAAAAATTTGCTGTTAATTGGAACTTGTTTCATACCAGTACTAATTTGTATGGTGCATAAGTTTTCATGCCTTTGGAATGAAAGGGATGAATTCCCCGTTCCCTGTGGAGTTCAAGCATAGAGCTGTTACCAAGAAAGTGTTTCTTTTCATCCAAATTTTGTCTTGCTTCTGTTTAATCTAGATTTTTCACTCTGCCACCTGGTTCTCTTTTCAGCTTTGGTATGATTCACGATGGAGAAGGAAATGCTTGTAGAAAAGCTGAGGGAAATATTATGTCTCCCACACTCACTGGAAACAATGGAGTGTTTTCTTGGTCTGTGTGCAGCAGGCAGTATCTCAACAAATTTCTCAGGTAGGACAGATGTAAATCTGGGCCGGTGCCAGGGAATGCAGCTTTAGTAACTGGGCTTGAATTCCTGAACAGCATAAAAATGACTAAAGTGTGAAATTCTCCTTCTTTAAAATGTGCTCCAACCCTTGCAGTGTGTGAGCCCACACACTCGGGCTGCTGGAGCGTTGAGGTGGCGTGGCCTGGAGGGGCTTTTGTCCTGTCTCGTTTCAAAAGCATGAGTTTCACCCTTCAGGAATACCCTGCAGTAATTACTGGCATATCATTCTTTCCCAGGCATTCCTGTCAGCAGCTGGGTTTATTAGAGAATTAGTAGGAAGTGTACACAAAAGAGGGCAGACACAGTGGTACCAAAGTCATTACAAAATGTAAATTAACATCAGTGGCCTTTCTCACTGGAGTTTCTCTCCTGATCTAGCTCATGCCATGAGTAAAGGACATTTTACATTTTTCACATCCTGTTTCTGTGAGAAAGAAAAAAGGAAAAGGGGAAAGATGTCAGTTATTTTTCCAGCATGGTGTCATTACTCAGTGATGCCTTTAGAGAAACCGTTTTTCAATCACTGTGTAATTCATCATTACATTAATCTTTCCCTTATTTATTTTGTCAATACAGAATTACTAAAAAATGTCTAGGAGTTATTCTGACCAAGAGCAACACAGGCATTTTAGGTGTTAATCCTTAGAGTGAGAATCAGGCAGTTGTGTGGATCTGATCCTTGAATTCCCAGTCAATATCTTTGAGTAGCAGCCAGAAAAGGTAATGGAGTTCTGGGGATTTTTTTAATGCAATATATTTTGTGTACAGAAGCAAGTTGCAAGCTAAAAAGTCACATGAGCCCCCCAACATGGAATGTGGTCCCAGAGACTGACACTTGAAATCCAGCATAAAGTGACCTTCTGTATGCACAGATTCTCAGGCAGAGACAAAGGGGAAAAGGTGGAGCTGTGAGCTGTGCTCTGGACACAGCCAGCCCGAAGCACACACCCTGCAGCAGCCTCCTGGCAGCTTCACACAGGGCAAATGCTGGAATGGGATACTGTGCCTGCTGCTTCTGCTGATTCCTGATTTGGGGAATCCACTTAAGGGAAAAAAGCAGATGAGGTCCCCTTGCTCTTGGTTAGCCAGGAATACAGGGAGGAAAAGAATTTGACATTGTTCTTTCTTGTGGTCACAACAGTCCCAAAGCCTGGAAATTCCTGCTTCCTTAAAACTTTGCAGGTCAGGCTACCAACAAGATGTCAAGAACTTTTGGTTCCTGCACACAGATATTCTTGTTTCAGAGCATACCTCTAGAGCTAGTTAAAGGTACTGTATACCATATTATGTATTTGTGCTGGTCTGTAGCAAATTAAAATATTTTGATGTAAAGATCATAGTCATGATTAATTTACTTTCTCATTATAGTACAGCTCAAGCTGCCTGCCTGATTGATGAACCCAAGCAAACAGGACAGTATAAATACCCTGACAAACTTCCAGGGCAGATCTATGATGCTGATACCCAGTGCAAATGGCAATTTGGAATGAAAGCAAAACTATGCAACCTCAGCTTTGTAAAGGTACCTATTGATGCACTTTTGAGAAGTTACAATGACATGAGAGAACTGCAGTACACTGAATAAATACCAGTAATATGGGGTTCTTCAGGGGCCTGGGCTATTTCTCTGCCTTATCTTGCTTGGCAATTTGCTTTGAAGGTATTGGCCTCTTTTGAGGAATATCCCAGTCCCAGGGGAGTTTCAGAAGGAAATGTGTTCCTTCCAGGAGTCATAAGGAGGGCACTTGAATCCACATGAGCCATGAGCCCTTGCCTGCTATGCTAAGGGAAATTAGCAGGCGGTAGAGTTTTGGTCAAAGCTTGTGTGGGGTAAGAAGGACTCAGTTTCTTGTGTTTTACTTTTATGACAGCAGAAAGCCTGGGGGAGATCTATAGGGTTATGTTAGAGCAATGAAATGTTAACTTATACTCTTGACTTCATGATGAATGATTAATTTAGATAAACTTATTATTTTAATGACTGTTACACTCCTTAGAGGTCTCTTCAGAGAAAGCATTTTTAAAAATAATCTGGAGTGCTCATTCTGAAAACACGTATGGTAATTTCTTTTACTCCTGTTACTATCTTGGAGTATTTTGATTTATTGTATACCAACCACATTATTCAAGTGATGGCAGCTGTGTTTCTTCCACAGCTAATAGACAAGGAAGGGGGAGTGAACAGCACTGTGTGCAGACTGCCTTTCCAGATATCTTCTGTGGTTTAGAAAAATCTTGTCTCTTCACAGTATTATAGTCCCTGCAGACATGATGAAATTTTAGCCATGAACTTTTTAACGCTGTTTGTGTTCTATTATAATCTCACACTCAGTATAGTTTTAAGAAATATATAGCGGAATGGTGCATAAACTACAAGGCAATATACAGGGCATGGCTGTGCGAGGAAACTTAAACCCAGGCTTTTCTAAATTCAGAAAAGAGTTTATTTATGGGTCTTTTAAGGTAGAAAAAGCATGCATCATTTATTAGTCTTCCTAAACACCAGGAAATAATGGAAATTATGAATACTGTAGTGAGTTCTGTTTCCTTTTCAGGATATCTGCAAATCTCTGTGGTGTCACAAAGTGGGTCACAGGTGTGAGACAAAGTTCATGCCCGCAGCAGAAGGAACAGCTTGTGGTATTAGTATGGTAAGTTGTTTTGTAAATAAAACATTGTCATCCTAACTTGAGTTTAGACTGTGTTTGGTCAAATACAAGTGCCCATCAAAACCAGTTTTTTCCAGATCCCTCCAGATTTGCCATCCTGGACTTTGAGATAGCATTGTAAATGATTCCACTGCAATGCATATTCAGGCCATGTCCTCCCAGTGGTGCCTGTCTGATGGCAGGGCCTGATGCCTCTCCCAAAGAGCTGTGGGATCAGATATCTCTGGCAAATATAAATCAGTAAGAAAACACATGAATTATAATAAGAGTTAGATACAATGCTTCAAATTCCACTCTGATATGAGCATACCTTCAGCTGTAATATTTGCTATAGAGACTAAGGCCAAATCTTCATTAGAGATCACCACTAAAAGAGCTTATTTGTTTGAGTCAAGCCTTCTCATTTACTCTCATCTTATTTGTTTGTATTTACCCTCATTGGTTTAAGTTGAACCTTCTAATTTACTCTCATCTGTAGTTACACAAAATATTTTCTTTTCCTATAATGTTTCTTCCAACAGAACATTGGTTTGATTTTCAAGTTACTGACAAATGTTTTATTTTGCTTTTTCTCTTTGTGCCGTATTTCTTAATTGAATCATAAAAGGGAAACATGTTAGCAGAATTCTAGCAAGCTGTTTGTAAATTACTTGGGAAGTGTTGAGGCTCTGCAGCACAGGGCCATAAACTAAAATGGATTTTTGGAGGAAGAGTAAGCCAAAAAAGCACTCTTCAAGAGAACAGTTTTGAAAATTTGTACCTCAGAGATATTCAACTCAGAACTTCGACAAATATTAGGACATTACTCATCCATGCCATTGTATGGATTGATGTCCTACTCCAGAGTCCTTGTCCTTCTGTGAGCTGTGTGTTGAGTTCAGTGGGTGACCTTACATTTATTACGATCAAGCAGTGGAGCTTTTAAATGTGGGGCTTTTTTTTTTGGTTTTTTTTTTTTTTTTGCATCTCCTAGGTTCTGTAACTGTGTTTTCTGGCGTTGTTTTGCAGTGGTGTCGCAGAGGACAGTGTGTCCGATACGGTGACCACGGGCCCAAGCCTGTCAATGGCCAGTGGTCTGCCTGGTCCCAGTGGTCAGAGTGCACTCGCACCTGTGGAGGGGGGGTCACCTATCAAGAAAGACACTGCAATAATCCAAAGTAAGACATAGATTTGGAAAGGTATTATTTTTGTACTATTTGTGTTACTAGAGCAAAAGATTAGCATAGTCCATTTCTGCAGGGAAATAACGTGTGTGGAAACGTTCGTGAGATTTTCTTCCATGTCCACTATGAGCAGCCAGTGGGTGAAAGACAGAACTATAGTTCCTGACAGCAGGGGCTGTCTGCAGACTGCTGGGGTACCAGAACATCTCCAGCCCAACTTGCTCTGGGTTTTTTGGGGATGCTACAGTTTATCAAATACCTGCAGAAGTAAGGAAGCACCACACAGACATTTTTACACCTAACGGCCTAAGAGCGGGAGAAAAAGATCTGAAAAGCTATTAAGAGTTCTACTGAGATCATATTATCCAGGATGATAAGGACAGATGTGTTTGCATGTCTGTCATGTTCTTTTCATTTTTTTGTATTTCATAATATAAACTAAAGTTTATATTATGTCAAACTAAAGTTGCTGAACCCTAGAATTGTATGCTAACTCATGAAACATTTTTGGTATTTACTTCTAATTAATATCTTATCTCTGTAAATACTATTCATCATAACAAGTATTTCAAAGTAGAGTTAAAGTGTTACCTGACCAGCATCTTTCCCAAGTTCTCAACTCACTGCAGCTTATGAGAAAAAAAGGATTTCCCTGTTTTATTTCATACACAAATTCAGCAGGCATAGACACGTATTCCTCATTGCACATAATAAAAGCAGCATTTAAACTGCAGTAATAAAAAACAGAGAAAATATGACACAGTTTATATGAGGCTGTAAAGAAGCCTCTCATCTACTATACAGTGCTGCAGTAATAATATCCACGCTTCATATACTATGTTATAGGAGAATGTGAGTTAGTTAAAATAGTCTTTATTACCCTCAGTCAAGCCAATTTTTGCAGATCCATAGCAGAGCGTTTTCTCAACCTTTTCTGTTGTTTCTCAGTTCATTTTCACAAATAAAATTACATGGATAGTTTCCTTTGTTAAACTGTTTAGCAAAAGAATGCAGGGTCTCAGAGGCCATTGTATATTTTGGTCTTCCTACTTTGGTCCTTGTTTTCCTTGCTAAATTTGTATGGGTGCACATTGTTCTTTGCATTTATGCAGAAGCTCCCCCTTGCTCTCCCTGTGTGACAGGAGAATGTCCAGTAGTGGAAATAGTTCAGTTTGGTGCACTGTGATGTGATTTTGGTGTCCTTGAAAAAGATTTCTGGGGTCTTCAAACAGAAGCTCTTTAACATGAACTTTCCTTCAGATTATCTGTCTCTTCTAATAAAACAAGATTTGGTGTAATCAAGTCATACTTGATACCAGAGCTGGATCATGTTTACACTAGATTTAATTCCATTGTATTAGTGGTAATCCAGTTAGTGCAAAGAGAAGATGGTATAATTCTCTCTCAGGAGTTACAGTGATGGATTCACAGGAGTATAAATAAGCCACACAACAGTGCACGAATGTCCACGTAGCTGTATTTGCCATCACAGCCTTTTTTATGAATGTGGAATCATAAGAAAAATAATATCATCCATTTTCAATGTTACACCACACTGAATTATTTAAAAACTAGTCCCTGTTCAGTGGTCACCTCTATAAATAAACAGAAACTCAGAATAATGATTCCTTTCTTTCTGAATTCCTGAAACATATTTCAGATGTTTATATATTTCAGTACATATTTATATGTTATTTTACATGTGATATATTTATTTCACTTTCCTAATCCAGATTTGTGTAGGAGCTAATGTTTGTTTTGTTCAAAAGCCTGACAGATGATTTTGGATGGCAAAATTTTGAAAATGACAAAGAATGACATTTCTGTAAGAGATTAGAAGGAGGAGTGTGGATCTATGAAGAACTGACTGGACTCTAAAATGAAGTCAAAGTAATTGACTTCTTATGAACATTGAGGGAAATGTCTCAATTTCTGGTGATTTTAAAGGTGACCCACTTTAAGGACAAGTAAGGATCACAGAATCAGGCTGCTGTGAGTGAAAATCTTGTTACCTATGTGTGTTTTTGAAATCCTCCTCTAACAAATAATATCCAACCAAATCAATTCCCTTCCTCTTGCCAATTTTCAGGCAGCCCTTGTGACCACACCCGAGCAGCTCTGGGTATGGCTTTGGAATTACCACTGGAGTTGTGCACAGATTCACATTAACACCCATGGGAATCACCTGTAGGCCACAGAGCTGGGCAGATTTGCTAAAATCATTATGTTCCTGTAAATTGTCACTGTGTAATTTCATGGATCTGGTTTTCATACACCACAGCACTTTACAGTTGAGGTACTTTTCCAAGATAGAAATTGATTGCATAATTTAATAGTTTAGCTGGGAAGAGTGCCCGAGAGATTCAAATTAATACCTAAATCATATCTGTGGGACTGCATCCTACACTTCACAATAGTGCATTGTTCAGCAGAGCACAGTGGAGTTTTAGGCTTGTATGGAGTCAGAAGACTGAATCAAAACTGCTTGAACACACTTTTTTTAATCTTTTGTGTGCAACATCTGTAACAGTGATTATAGAAAATGTGAGATGTAAACTGATGCAAATTGATGATGCCATTTAAAATACTTCTAGAAAACAAAGACTGTGAAAGATCTTGTAGATCTTTCAGATTTGTGCAGAATAAAATAGCTTTGTGATACTATCATAATAGGGCCACAAGATGGGGAGAAATGTTCTTATGTGAAATTAAGTGATTACAAAAAGGGAAAATTGGGAGTCCAGAATTTCAGAGTCTTAATTCATTTGGTATTGCATAAAATACTTCTCTTGATCAGATGAATTCCAGGATTTCTCACTCTGTGTTGTATGCAGTGAATATCACAGTTCAGGAAATCTACCCTTGAAAGGGTACTCCAGAATTAATTTAAGCTACTCTCGTAGCATTTTAATGTTTGAGTCTTATATGAAGTGGAGTACTTACTTCTTTTCCAAATCCATCTTTGGACACTTTTTTTTTGCTGGCCTTTCTCACCAAATTTCTCCCTTTTGCAATTATTCTCAGAAAGGCTTCATGCAGGTCAACCTATTTATGTCAGTGCTGGGGGGGTCACAGAGGGATGAAAGATTTAGGCTGTATCTGTACTGGGGGCACTGTACCACTACAGAAATACTGGAATACCCTTCGTGTAGGGCATTCCAATCGAAGTGTGGATACACCAACAGCTTCTGGAGGCAGGCAGCCCAAAATCTACTGGTGCTTCAAACATCCTCAAGAAAAGCTTGATTTTCTAAGTGTGGGTAATAGTATTTCCACAGAAATTTGCTTTTGTAGATCTCCATCTCGTTTCCTGTGAATTACTTAACTCCTACTGACATCTTGTTGGTGAAAATGAAGGTGGAGAAGTTTCCATCATTCTCAAGCCAACAGTTTCAGTAATGGGATTGTACTGTAATATTAAAATGCTGTAATGGAGCGGGGAAACAAAATGCCTCTTTCAGAGCTCCCTTAGTTTGGAGGAATTTTATCCCATCCTCAAATGCAAGAGTGTGGCTGGAAATCACGATCTAGCCATAAATAATTCTATTATGTTGCTTATTTGGTGGCATTTACTTGGAAGGAGGTTGCTTCTTTTCCTTACACTAAAGCAGATTTGTTCTCTGGGGTTGAAGGAGGTCAGAAATCCTCCATGTGCTGAAGCTGTAAGGAAAGTCTGTAAGGAATTGAGTCAGCACCCAACAGTTTGGCTGCATTAACTCAGAGCTCGCACCAATTGCACAAAGTCAACATAAACACTCCCTGATTTCACTGATGTTCCATATCCTCCCTGCCCTTCACAGGCTGGATTGCCACCAACTAGGACAGAAAATTTGACTTTTAAGACCTTCACAATTATACCCAGAATCAATGTAGCTGGCAGGTGACCTCAGGAAAAGTCAGTGGAAGTTGTTGTGGTTTTTTCCACAGCACATTTTGCTGGTGCTTTAACCCAGTTTTTAAATACAGTAACAGGTGTGTTTCCATCTCTTCTTCTGAAAGACTGTTTTGCAGCCCAGAATTCTGGAAAAGGCAGATATTGTGTAAGTAAAACATAAAAAAGGCAAGTCCCAGCTTGGTTAGAGGGTTAGACATACGGGAGTTACAATTTATAACAGAGCAAACAGAAGAAGCACCTGGCTTTTCTCCTCCGTGTTGCACTGAGCTGTCTCCATGTTACTCCAGGCATGAGCAAGTCAGGAGCTGCATGGGATCCTTGGATGAGGGGAACAGTTGCAGCATAGTGTTTAGGGATTTCAGCAAACAATGTATTCCAGCTGTAAATTCTATACTCTTAGAATTTTAAATTTTTATTGTTATTGTATGTATATTACTGTTATTCAGTATCTTTTATATTATTCTGGGTTTTTTCCTTAATGTGTGTGTAATATAGGGCAAAGCTGTCCACTGAAAGTTTATAGGTTGCCCTTCAAGTATGTCAGTTCCCTAATTTTAAAAAAATCATATAAATGAGTGCAAGTGTAGCATTGGTACATTTCTCTTCATGCAAGAATTGTATAATACAACAAAGCGTTCTTAGAATTTGTTGTTTTGAAGACTTGGCTCAGTGCTTGCAGATGTGTATCTGAGCATTGTGAAACTGCACAGTGAATTTCTAAGTTCAAAAGAACAACTCTTGCATTTTATATTGTTTTACAATGTCTGTGCACAGACCAAATAGTTAAAAAAATAATATTCTGGTAACATGAGGTATGAGTGAAGTAATAGAATATGTTCCTTCCATTCTGGCCAAAATGAAGGGAAATGCCCAGGTAAGGTTTGCTGAAGTGGATGTGACATGTTTAAAATTACCCCTGAATTCCAGCATTTTCTTAAAGCAGGACAACTATGCACAGTCTCTGTTTCCTCTGACTATTTAAAAGCACATTTTTTCAAAATGATTTACAAAAGAAATGAACAAGCAAATGTAATCATTCATTCTCTTTTTGTTTGATCAGTGTTATGTTATCCTTTATTAACTCTAATTGTGATAGGTAATTCTTTGCACATGTTCATTCCTTGGTTACAGCAGAGCAAAAATAGCTGTATAACAAGGTTGAACCCGGCCAATACCAAATAGCCCTATAAATTTAAATTAGTGCAAACATGACTCACCTCTAGATGGTTGCATCTTTGCTGAGTCTGCAGTGATTCAAGTAGATAATTCACATCAACTGCTTTGCTTGGTTTTAGGAACCATGAAAATTAATGGTCCATGTAAGAAATACTGATCTCCCAGGGCAGTACGTCCTCTCCTGTTCCCTGTATTCTCACACACGTGTAACATGCCAATCACACAAAAAGGAGATTTTGCAAAATCATCTTTTTCTCTCCTTTTTTTTAGGCCACAGTACGGTGGGAAATTCTGCCAAGGTTCGAGTCGTGTTTATCAGCTTTGCAATAAGCAGCCGTGCCCAGCAGACAGCCTGGACTTCCGAGCCCAGCAGTGTGCAGAGTACAACAGCAAACCCTTCCGGGGCTGGTTCTACAAGTGGAAGCCCTACACCAAAGTGGAAGGTAAGCGTGGCCCTGCTCCGAGGGACAGGGGCAGGGAGCTCTGAGCACTCATTCACCCGTGTGCTCTGGGCAAACATCACCCCATGTAAGCAAATACAGCTCACTGGGTCTGTGTGAGATGTGTTTGCCTTCTGGCAGAGTTGGAGCCAGCCTCCTGTGTGCTCCTGCCTGTATGGACATGCAGGATTGATTTGGGTTGGGAATTCGAGTCCTTGTCCTTACCATGACTCTCTGGCTGTTGCCACCCCTCTCTCTCTCATTTTATGTTCCATATTGCTTAGTCTGAAACCCAAGCAAAACAATTTCCCTGGAATTTTCAGCATGGGAAATGTAAGCTTCCACAATAACTCTACAAGAATCTTCCTTCCTTTGGAATGTTCTCAGATTTCAAAATGTAACAGTAAATCAACCTTTTGACTTTTCTGCTGGTATGGTCCCATGAGAAGTGGAAATGCAAACAATGTACTGGCATACATCTTTTAAAGTCATCCTTTACTAAGAGATCTTTATCAAGCTCAGGTCTCAATAAGTATTTCTGTTATTTTGCACAAGCAAGTTTATTTTTACTTCATGCGTCTTAATTTTTTCAAATATTTTGGGTCAGTATTCACTTTTATCAGATGAAACAAATATTTTCTCCAGTTTGAAAGCACTACTTTAATAGAAGTGTCTGGATTTTCCCACATCATAGCTGCTTTGTTTAGCACATGTACAAATTTGCTTTTGATGATAATAAGTGTATAATTAAATATATATATACACACATACATGTAAATTTCATTTGTAGCCTGATTATTTTTTCTTCAAAAGTCTTTGTGGACATTTATAAATGTTGCAACAGGCCAGTGTGAACATAGGAAAGAAGTAATATGGTTTGACAGCATGTAACAGTGGATGTTGTAAAATAGAGGAGAAAAATGCATCTCGTTTAACAGAAATTAAGGTGGCCTACATTGGTTTTGAAGGGAGGGGCTGTGTTTACTAAAAGAAGCTTAAAATTAGGGACAAGGGGCGTAATTTTCTAAAGCAAGATGTCCCCAAGTGTCTCTGAAGTTGAAAATGCCCATCCTTCCTCTCAGCTGCTTTGTAAAAGCTCCCCCAAGATCTACATTTATAGTCCTGAAAACATGATCTGGTTTTCAAAATTGCTACAGATGTTTTGTCTCTGTAGAAAGGACTACTGGAAATCCAGCTGCTGATTTAACAATAAGAGGATACTGTTTTGAATCCAATTTCATGTTCTTAAAAACTGTTTTGTTTGTTGCACTTAAATTAGTATTAAAACTGTACATTTCAGTAATTATGCTAATATTTACAATTTCATGACTGGTTTTGTCTATGCAGAATTAATCAGCCCTTTATAAGCATAACACACCACCCATGTGTAAGGAGAAATTTAACAGTGGTTGGGATTTGTTGGAGGAAAAATGCTTTTGTTAAGGAAAAGTCTGGCTGCAGTTCTAGCTTTCAGCTGAACTGATCATTTGTGCCATGTTATCCCTTTCCCAAATTTTAAATAAACTTCAAATAGAATTATTGCAGTCTCCCATTTCTCTTAATAAAAATGAAATTCGAGCCTGTGAAGCAGTGGAACTGAAATCAGGGTGCAGCAGCAAAGGCAGTGAACATGCTTTTACACTGGGTTCGAATTCTTAATTCTTTGTGTGGACAAGCAAACCCACATGTGTTTTTAAAAAAGCATAATCTACTCTATTTAGCTATACTTCTATTTAGCTACATTCTGGTGTTCTAAGTTATCAGCATGCACAATTCATCCTTGTAGCTTATCCTCTGGACTGCAGGAAGAAACAACAGCCAAGATGCTTTTTATCTCTTTAACACTGTGCTGCAAGTCTGCTAATGCTTCCTTGTCTTTTTTTGTTTGTTTGTTTTTTCCCCAGAGGAAGACAGATGTAAATTGTACTGCACGGCTGAAGACTTTGACTTTTTCTTTGCAATGTCCAGCAAAGTGAAGGATGGAACTCTGTGTTCTCCAAATAATTATGATGTTTGTATTGATGGAATATGTGAAGTAAGATAAAATTAAGTTTCTTACAATCCTAATGTCTTTTTTTTTTTTGTATGTGGGCAATTGACTCCTTTAGGGAAAATGCAGCTGTTTCTTCAAATTCCCTTTTGTCTGAGTCCTTCATTTGTGCCTTTTGGTTGCAGCAAGTAGGGTGTGATCATGCACTTGGTTCCAAAGCTGTGTTGGATGCTTGTGGAGTTTGTAAAGGAGATAATTCAACGTGCAAGTTCTTTAAAGGCCAATACTTGATCCAGCACAAAGCTAATGGTAAGGAAAACTGTTCCTCATGATCATCAACTCGCTGCTCTGCTGTGTCCCCGTGTAATATATATGACTCCTTGCTCATTCAGGCAGTGGCTGAGGGTCCAGATGTGAGCTGAAAATCACAGGGAGAGTGAGAGGAGAGTTCACATTTCTCCTGTTTCTTGGTAACGAGAAAGCTGTGAGCATAAGTCTTGGTCAGCTAAACAATCCTCTTGTTTCTTAAGCCACATTTTCCCTTTATGTGTGAATTTCCTCTTAAAAGAGATTTTAGGGTTCAGGCAAGTGAAAAAGTTACTGTCAGCAGCTCTGACTGGGATGGGACTGTAGAACATAAAAAGCAATACACAGCATAATGCCAAACATGACAGTATTTCCATGTCCATTTTCAAATTACGTTGTCTGGAAGCTGTCCAGCTGTTTCAGTGGAAGATCCAGGCACTGGGAGGTGGACTTTTCCTTAGTGGACTGTCACAGACTTCTTGGGAAATAATCTCACTGTGCTGCACTTCCTTAGGCATAAAATGCAGATAAAATTTCTGTACCCACAGGGGTATTTTGAGGATCTGTTTGCTGTTGATCATAAGACATGTCCTTACTGCAGTAATACAGGCCAGGAAATTGTCCAGGATACAGTAATACAGCCCTGGCTGGCAGCAAGGAGATCTTTTGGTATCCAGGGCTTTGTGGAGAATCTGCATCCCAGTGCATCTCACCTCAAAGCCCTTGTGGTTGGCAGTAGTACCTTACAACTACTGTAAGGAACTACAGGGAGCACTACAGTGGAGCCACCGTTAGTGTGTTCTGCGTTTTTCTTAGGTGAACTTGCTTTTTCTTGCCTTGAATCACAAGGAAAAATTTCAGGAATTAAAATACCTCAGAGTTGCTCTGATTACAGAGCAGGTTTTCAGAACTGGTTTTCCCTGGTGAAGATGGGAGTAACTCAGTGGGTCAGAACAGCTGTATGTCTTTTGAACTGTAATAATTTCAGATTGGCTCAGAAAGATGAGCCAGCTCTGTCTGTGTGGCAGCTGCCAGCACGTTGCTCCCTTCTCTCCTCGCAGACTACTACGCGGTGGTGACGGTGCCGGCTGGTGCACGCAGCATCCAGCTCCGGGAGATGCACGTCTCCTCCAGCTACCTGGCCGTGCGCAGCCTGGCCAACAAGTACTACCTGACTGGAGACTGGACAATCGACTGGCCGGGGAAGTTCCCTTTTGCCGGGACAGTTTTTGATTATCAACGCTCCTTTAACCATCCCGAGAGTCTCTCTGCGGCAGGACCCACTAATGAGACGCTGGTCTTTGAAGTAAGCCTGGCTTCTGTTTGTTCTTGCCCTGATGTCCATTACAGAATTGGTAACGACATCTTCAGCTCTGCGCTGGGGCTCTCAGCAAGATTTAAGAATAGTGTTGAGTCACGATAGCGTTCAGACTCGGTTGTGTGGTCATGCTGGATTGAAAGGCCTTTCCCTGCTTTATCGAGGTCTGAAGTTTTGTAAACTGTCACAAATTCAGTGAAAAGGAAGGTGCGTTAAACACACCCTATAGCATAATTTCTCAGCTGCTGCACAGTCGTGATGGAGATTATAAGTGCCTCCCATACATGGCATGCAACAAAATCCAATAATGTAAAAATTAAATGTATCATAGTGTCAGTGCTCAATGGGTACAGGTTCAAATAATGCTTCTGAAACTGCAGGTCAGGGGAGCCATTTTCACATCCAGCTTGGAATGCAGTCAAAATACCACACACAGGTTCCTGCAAAATGAATTTCTGTTGGTTCAGTTGTTCTGTTATATATGTTTATCTCACAATCAAATTTGTGTCACCTCCTTTGTTTGCCAGATGTCCTGTGTTGAAACTATTGTTAGCAGAAAGGAAACTTGGTACTTACATGGTTAGTTCCAGTTTTACAATTTTCAAATTGGCCTCTGCTACAGCTATTCTAAGAAAAATCTCCTTCTGCATTAGGTTGCTTGGCTAGATTTTCTTTTAAAATGCATCAGAACATCTGAGGGGCCATTTCTGGCTGAATCATCGAGGTCTTTGCTTCCTGTTAGCTCCGTTAGTTTGCCTTTGTTAGCTCTAGCAGGTCTTTGGCTTTGTAACTCAGCTGTTGAGTCTGTTTTGATGAATCCTTCCTTCCCTGTGAGAAGGAAGGATCCCACCGATTCAGTTCCTTCCCACACCTTCCAGTAGTACTCTTGAGCATGTAGTGCCCCTGGGGAGCATGGCAGTGAGTGCTGTGCCCCCTGTCCAAGGCAGCATCCCGTTGTCCTTCCCCCTATCCTGTATCTCTGTCTCTGGAATCTGCTCCCTTGCCCAGCTTGGTCTTGTGAAGCCAAGAGCAAGCACAGACTGGGACATGAACTATATTCTTCAAGGGTTATTTCGGCTTTCACAAGTATCCAGTGAATGTTTATTTGGAATACTGAAGAGCTTTGCTGCTCTTCCTTCTGGCTGAGTAACGGACTGAACGGGTCCATAAGAACCACTGAAGGCCCTGGACCATGGACACGTTAAAGCTCTTTAGGGTGAACACAAGTTTTAGAACAGGCAGTTTGGCATGGGCTGAGGGCTTGTCTTTCCACAAACTGCCACCACAATTCACAAGGCCTTTCGCAACATCTTTATCCATTGAAGAATTTTCATTTTGGGTATGTGTGTAATAGGGATCTTCCTGTAGTCCAGAGATCAGTTTGGTCTACAAGCTACAGACATGCGGCCCTGTCTGCAAATCATCTGCCTTACACCAAAACAACCACGCTTACAAATACTATGAAATGTTAAGCTGAACTTCCAGGAATCTTATTTGTCATAACCCAAAGTAGATTTGAGCTGTATTATTATTATGGAGCTGAAGTATGAATGATAAACTGCCTGCAGGAAGACTTGGCTACATATTGTGCACACACTTTGCAGAATAAAGGTTAAAGAAAAAAATTAATGCCAAGTAACACTTCTATTTTCATCCTTTCAAATGATGCTAAACAGTTTTATTAAGATGTAACATTTAACTGGAGGCTGTCACTCCTTTCAGAGCTTATTTAAGCTTCCCTTGAATTTTTATTGAAATACCTACACCACTGGCATTGGTAGCTGGGGATTCCAATGACCGAAAATGTTATGTATGCCCCAATTACACATGTCTATGAACTGGATTTAAGATTTTTTCCCTTTTAATAATTTAAGCAACATTCAACAAACTGAATTCTGAAAAAAAATGCAGAATTTTCTGTTCAGAGATCTGCAATATTTATGACTTACCACTAACTCTTAAGAAGCAAAAATGCCAATGAAAACTAAAGAAATATGTTTTGAGCAAACACACATATTGCTGAATGTCTGCTCTCAGCCATAATAGTGAAACAAATCCTACTTCAGCTCTGAATACCAGAAACTGATAGGAGGCTGAAAAAAAGGAGTGTTTAAGCATACTACAGTGTAGCTTTGTCTTCATTTTTATCTCACCTATAATTTTCAAAGAAGCACACAAAAATGTCCTGCTGCAATTTTTTATTCAACTAAGTTAGTTTTATATAAGATAAGGTTTTCCCGGGTTTGGACCTCAACTTCTTCCTGTAATCTTCAGATTTCTTTTTCATTTTTTAAATTAGGCTGTGTTCAAAAGATATTTAATACTTCTTTCTAGATTAGGTTTGTTGTTTTTCTTCCAGAACAATTCAGTGTGAGCCCCTGTAAAATGGTGCACTGCAGGTATTGAGGACTCGGATAAATTGTATGTATAATACAGGAGCTTTTATTATTCAGGTGGGCAGAAAATAGAAGGTTTTGGAGCTATATTTATTGCCATTCACGTATGACTGAAAGCCAGATTAACACAGCTTGTGCCCATTTCATTCTGTAGTTATAATTTTGGTAGACATTTGTGTGGTGACTGAAATGGTCCAGGTTTTTGCCTTTGTTTCTGCCTGCAAAGCAGGCTGCAGGTATCCAGAAAGCTCAGGTTGTGCACGTCCTCTGAGCAGCATTCTAGGAGAGGATGGGACCAGACAGGTCTGGCAAGTCTGTGCTCAAGGCAATCACTTCCTTTGAAATGCAGTCATCCTCCAAAATATTTTCTTGAAAGAGACATCTGAAGCATGTATTGAGAGGGAAGGAGGAGATGCAAATAAGAAAAGAAATCTTTATATTTCCCATTGTCTTGCACACCACAAGTTCAGCCTTGCAGTTCTGTGAGATGTGTTGTATTTACATTTTATTGTACAGTGTGTTCCTATGTATCTGCTTTTCTGTCAGGCTTTTTAGTAGTTCAGCTGAGCACGTATCATTTAATCAGACATTGCAGACCTCAACCCTATTCAAAAATTGGTAAGAGACCAGAAAAAGATAGAAAGTGCTTTTCTTATTTACCCTAGAATTTCACCAACCCCTCCCCTCCATATCTATACTTATATATAATATATATATGTAATTATGGGAATGAATCATACTAAAAAAGACAAAGAGTAGTGAATCTGTAATTTAACTGGGTTGTGGTAGAAAAAGTACAAACTGTAGTGGCCAGATATTTTCTGAAGAAGAGGAGAACACTGTGAGATGAATGTGGAATTAATATGTATGACTAGTATTTCCTGAGTACAACTGCTGGAAGGGTGAATGCATGATGAGGTTTTAGGATTCATCATGATCCCTTCTGGATTGTTCAGGAATTGATTTCACAGACGGAGGGAAGGGAAAACCCAGTAAACTGATGTCCTTCAGAATTTGTGTATCAGTGTCCTTCTGAAGTTAATATGACTGATATTTTGGTGATTATGGGTTTTCAAAAACCAGTAAAAGCTGAAATGAAAAATATTCATGGATTCAGAAGACAGTCACTGAAATGGCCCAATTCAAATTACGTGAAATAATGGTCAGTGGTCAGAGGGGTAGAAATATGATAGTTAGATGCTAATTTAAGATGAGAAATGGATACCAGGTTTTTAAAAGTTAATGTAACATATTTGTCTCATCTTAAAAAGAAACATGCTGGATTTTTTTCTAATGTAGCTGAATACCTTCAGCTCATTTATCTGTTATTTGGACATAAGTAATCCAAGGTCAGCTCTTTCAAATTAAAGACCTTGTCAGTGTTTTTCTGTTAATTGAAAGATATTTAATTTGAGGAGAAGCAGTCAGTATATTTATCATTAATTATCTAGCTTTGCAAACACTGGCTGCCAGTGGCCACTGCCAGCTGCTGAAAGTCCTCTGGAGAAGGAGAACCCCCTCACAGGGTTCTGTCACATGTGAGGCTCACTGGGGACATCCATGTGGTGAACTACTCAGTCACCCTCCATGACACACTCAAATGCTGAGGAAGATTCTGAAAGGGCACAAGAAACAAAATGTTATGTGGGCATGAAAAAGGCTGTGTGGCCAGGGATCTAACTTGAAAACAGAGTTTTGTTATTTCGTGTTCCATTCTATCAATAAGCATATGAAGGAAGAATTGACTGATTTAAGAAGTCAACTACAACTTGAGAAAGCAAAGTTTTACAGGATGAGACAGGATCAGTATACTCACTGAAGTTTACCTCAAAGTTGGTGAAACATTAAATCAAGAAATTGAGAAATCTTTGTGCAATAAAGAGTTTATTTTAATACCAATAAGTAACAGATGTAAAGGACGCTTTATAAAGAGGCAGACATCCACAGGAAGAGAAGGTGAATGGAGCTTCAAGGCAGGTATAAGTCTAATTAAATCCAGTAAATCACTTCCTCTTTATCAATAGGGGAGAACAGGAGAAGGGAGGCCGGGTGGAATGGCTTTACAGATGGTGTAGCTGCCACTGGGAGAAAGCCAAGTTGCAGATATAAAGGATTACATTTATTATTAGCTACTAGATGATAAATTTGTACTGATTTCCCCTGAAGAGAAAGTAGGCTAAAGAGACCCAAGATGTACTTATAAGATACAGATGTTGACTCAATACAATGGATAAAAGGGTTCTCCTGTAGTGAGGAGAGATTAGCTGGACAGCATCCCTGAAGGTTGTACATTTAGCATGTGAACAGTGAAAAAATGGAGCACAATAACAATGGAAGATAAATTTGAAACAGCTGAAGTAGAGATGAGATCATATAGGACCCTTTCAAGGATACTTCTTTTTTTTTTTCCTTTGAATGACCTTAGTGGACTTTCTTGAAAAACAGTAGTTTGTCATAAGCTTTTAGTTAGGACTGTGTTTAAAGTTACCTTAGAAGTATTGAAGAGATAAAACGCCTTTTGTTTTAAGGTTTGGCTTGAGTACTCAGTGGGTAATTCTTCCTTTACCGCTTTCCAAACAGGTGTTCTCCCACTTTCCTTTGAAGCCGGGGTGCTGCCACTGTCAAGGATCCCATCCAGTAACTGCCCGGTTTTAAAACTTGTTTTCAACACTTTTCCACCAGAACCATGTGCTGCATGCTTAGATTTATCAGAATAAATTCACAGAAGTCAATGGAGTTAACCTTGATTGAACAGAGAAATCAGAATGTGGCTTAGGATGTTGGATGTTACAATATTCATTAAACAGCACAGTAGATCCCCAGTGGATGAGAACTGCAGGTCTCAAGCAGAGCACAGCCAGGCACTTGCCTTCACACAGACTCCTGTGTCTGCCCCCTCTGCAGATTATTACATCCCCCTAAAGAAATTATCAAAGACTTCCAAAGCATGGAAATGACCCAGGGAATGTAGATGTTTGCAGTGTAGATGTAGCTTGAGGATGCAGATCAAAGGCACTGTGGATGTTGGGATGTGGATGCTGGGATTCAGTTTGGGCTCATGCCCATTTTGTAAATGAGGCACATGCAGAATGTGTGCAGATGAAAATCATCCTTTACCTGGCTTTTTTCCCCTCTATGCTCAGCTTCACTCTGTAAGTGATTTGTAAAGGTCTGTTAGTCCTCCACAGAGATAATGAGTCTTTTTTTCAGCATGCTACAAGCTAGGCATTAGTATTCTTTCCTATACATTGGACAAAACATCATGGAAGAAACAGGAATTTAGCTTGTATAAATTAATCTCTCTTAATTCAGTGTCCTGCAAGTAACTTCACATACATATCTTACAATAAAAAAATAATGAAAAGCACCAAGTCACTCATAACGAAGCAATGTAGTAGACTCTTTAAAAGTTTGACCTGCAAGATAGAGTGTTATATTGGAAACCTAAGATGGCCATGAGAAAAAAGAAAATCTCAAACAAAGGAGCAGATGCACAGCTAGTTTAGAGAATTTATTGGTTTAGCTTTCACATCAAAATTAGCAGCAAAAGGAAAAGGTTCTTTACTCAGGAGAGTTCAATTTATCCATTGTTTTAACATTTTGTGCCCTAAGCTAAAGCCACAGTTCTTTTTCTTCGGAATAGATCCAGCAGATTCCAGCCGTAGAGCCTGTGGTTTTCGAACTCAAGAAGCTGTAAATTTTATAACTCTGCGCCCTGCGGTCAGAGCTGCTGAGTGTTGTGTCTGAAGTCAGGTGGTTGGTGTGTTAAAGGTAGACATTAAACAGTTCTGTTGAGGAACTGGAAATGTTTAAGGAGGTTGTTTGCCAGCTGTAAATTTGGGAGCAAATGCCAGTTGGCTGAAAAGATGCTGGAAAGCTTCCAGTTAAGTAGACTAGCACTGGAGGTCTTTCCAAATTTGTAGGTCTGATAACTTGGCTGAATATGCAGACTTCGGTTATTGGGTTGTTAAGAAAGGGCTTTATAATGAATGCTTGAAAATACGATAGAAAACCTTTTATATGCTCATTACTTTGGTAAAATTGCAACTTTGCAATAGTATTTCATTCCTGATGAAAACTCGGTCGAACATTATACATCATGTACTATTTTTCAGCTGAGTGCCAGGGACTTCAAAACATATGGTTTTGTGCCCTGCAATATTTTTGTCTCCTATACTATTCCACAGTTTGATTTTGCCCTTTTTCTGTGTAGCTGGGATGATACAGGAGGAGAGACACCTGATTGTGATGCAGCTCCTGCTTGCTGAACACTCCCTCTCGTAGCCTGCTGAGTGGGAAGGGGCTCTGGCTTTGGTTGTTGGCCAGGAAGTGGAGAGGAAGTTCCCTTCTCGTGCCTGTTGGAATTGTGGCTACTTCCCAATGTGCAAGGAGGGGGTGTAGCCCAAGGTCTTAAAATGTGTATGGCCCAGCTAGCCTGGTGTGCAGGATTTACCCCCCAGGCACTCACCCAGCTGCGAGCTCCTTGCACCATTGTGTGGTTGTTCTCTGCAGGGATGGATGCTCACGGGTCTTGTTCTGACTTGTCTCAGATCATTCCCTTCACTCTGCTGAAGCACCAGGAGAATATTGCTCCAACAGGAGTAAAACTGCCACTCTCACCTTCTCATCCTCCCCCTTTCCTGTTCTGAACTCTGTGTTCAGAATGCATTCCATCTGTTCCTTGCCTCCACTGTCACAAAGAGCACTTTCAGAAGACAAATGTTCAGTCTAATACTTCAAGATATTTTTATTAGAAATGTTTTAAACTTTGCTGCTTTTTGACCACTGACACAGCACAGTTTTATGACAATTGTCAGAATCAAATGAGATGAGGACTAACCCTTACACGAGGTTTTGTGGTATGGACAAAACCTCCTCCTCCTTTGACACAACTTATTAAAAGGCCAGACAGAATTTCAGCCTCTACACTTGAAGGAACACAGAGCATCTACTGAAATAGGAGAAAGTGTTTCTGGCTGCCTAAGATGCCGAGATCTGTGCTAATACCTTAGACTTGCAGGATGAGTAAAAGTAAATGACAACATTTTGAGCTCTGGTCTGTAAGAAGAGCCAGGGAAGGCATTGTTTCAAATGAAGAATAGTATTCCAGGGCTCAGTTCTTACTACAGTTAACACACTGCATTTTTTTTCTGAAGCTCATGTTCTGAATCTTTATGCTTCAGATATTTGTCTCAATTTGTCCTTGAGAGAAGAACAATAGTGAGAACATGTTATTGCAACCTGTTCTGTCTGGAAACTCTAATGCCAATGGACTTGGGGTTCTATTTTCAAACTCTAGAACAGCTATTTTAGCAGTTGGACTCTTTGCTATCAGCAGTCTGATAGATTTTTAAAAATAAAAAATTATATAGATGTTTTCCTTCATCTGAAAGAGCTGTTAAATCTTACCACGTTTACATCAGATAATGATGAATAACCAAGGGAAAAAGAAAAGTCCTGAGAAAAGTTGCACTGGGAATGGTTCGAATAGAGTACAACAAACAGGGCACAGAAGCACACACTGGGGAAGGGGCCTGAAGTGAAATACAGAAGCTTTGTGAGATGCTCATTAGTGAGCCCCGTGTGCTGGGAGCGCTGAACACTGGGGAGGTTTCCTGGGAAGCCATTAAGAGATCCAGAGATCTGGGGTGCATCTGTGCAGGCCACAGAGGAGTTGCACAGCAGTCTCAATTCTCATGTTTCCTAATTTCAGACTATTCCATATTAATCCTGTTCCTGTAAAATAGTTGTGATCTATTTCTACCAAGAATTTTCAGTCAAAATAGAGGTCAGTAATCACTCTCAGATCTATTTCTTCCATAACCTCACAGGTATTCTAAGGTGCTCATTAATTAAGCTTGGATGGCTGAGAAAATGTACGTGAAATACTTCATTTACCTGTGCTTGAAGGAGTTTCTAATCTGAACCCTGCCAGGAGAAGGCACATACTCTACAATTCATTTGGAAGTATTTGCCTTTGGCAGCCCTAATTGCTGTATTCTCAGTTTGGATCATTATTGTGGTTCCCTGACTGAAATAAAATCTTTGGCTATTAAGAATGGAAAGTATAGCATCCGTTTTTCTTTCTTCTAGAAAAGTAAACACTGTGCAGTCCAGATCCTTCGTGTGTTCAACGTTATTGAGCTGCAGGTCATGTAAATTTGGTCTGAATTTTCACTGTCATGGGCCATTTCTGTTTTCCAATAGGTACATTTTCAGAATACCTTAAAACCCTTGGCTACATTTCAGAATATTATGTTCCTTGGTCTTAAACAACATAAATGTGAGTTTGTTGCTACTTTATGAAAGCAGTCTATACAGGGATCAGTTCTACTTGTATGGATTGCTTAAGTGCTCAGGTCAGACATTGTGTAAGCTTAACTGATAAGTTATTAATATTTTGAATGGCAATCATTAACATAGATTTGAATTGCACTTGAAATGCTAATGCTTATCAAAAAGCATATTTAGGAACTGACTGCACCTGCTCTTTAGTTTACTGTGACAAGCTCCATATTGGTGAAGAGTTAAAACTTATTAGAGCTCTGTAACTGTAAACTCCTGCACTGTTTCTGTTAAGTGTGGATATAAATGCACTTTGCTGCCAAAAGTTTCTAAAATAAATGTTTTTAAGTAGAAATTTCTCCCCAAGTTTAGGTCTAATGTGTCAGATGTCCATGCATCTTGCAGTGATTATAATTCAGTCTTGAAATGAATACAGTGAATGAAAACTGCAATATAATTCACCACTAAAATAGTACACCCTCGAGAGCTGGGCTCCCTGAGTTAAATGAAAAAGACTGGTATTATGGTCAGTAATCACACTTTCTATAAATTTTCTAACACATTATGCTGAAATAGTGACTAAAAGGTTTTTCCAATCCTTTTTTCCTCTGCAGACACCCAAGGACAGGTTGTCTCCTGCACTGAAGCTTTATCAGCTTCAATCACCATGAGAAAAATTCCAGCTGAGGGTCTTAAAAACAAAATTTATCACCAGTCCACATAGAAAAGAGTTTTTTACAAGAAAGAAACTTGTGTTTCATACCCTCAGCCTCAAGAACTGAGGAAGCCATCTCCAGCCCCACAGCTGTGCTGCTGCTTTGCTAAAGCTGCTGCCAGGAAAGCATTTGAGTCCTGCTTGGTGGGCAAAGGCTTCCTCCTTGCTGGAAGGATCAGCCTGGACTTTGCTGGCCAGAGAGAGGAGCTGTCTCCCATCCCCACATCCCGAATCCACGCCCTGCAGTGCCCCAGGCAGAGTCCAGCCCCTGCCAGTGGGCTCCCAGTGAGTGCAGGGACCCGCTGGGTCAGGGCCAGTGCAGGAGGCTCTGTGGGTGATGTTCCACCTCTGCTGAAGGCAGTGCTCCTTCACTGACCCAGTCAGATGCCCCTGATTTTCAGGAGGGGAGTCTGTGTTTCTGCACCCCTCTGGCATGGGCCCTGCAGGTGTTGGTCCAGGCAGTGCTTTGCTGTTTAGGAATTGCTTTGATGATTTTTCCTTTGGGTCTCCTGAAAATCCTCTCACAAGTGTGCTGCGTGCACATATATTTTGTGTGTATCTTGTTCAGTTCATCTTCCTTCAGACTGACAGAATCCTTTTTTTTACCTCTTCCCTACCCCCCCTTTTTTTTTTTTTTTAAACAAACCCTAAATATCCCTCTACAGGTCTTGTTACAAGGCAAAAATCCTGGGATTGCTTGGGAATATACATTTGCCAAAACCAGCACTGAAGACAAGACATCTGTCAGGAAGCACAGCTACTCCTGGGTGACGGTGCAGTCTGAGTGCTCAGTGACCTGTGGTGGTGGTAGGTAACTTTCCCATTGCCAAGCCTCTTGTTCATTTTTTGTTTTAAGCATCTCAAATTTTTTCAGCTGCCTTTAATTTTGCAAACATGTATTGATACATACAGGGGGTTACAGTGAACACCTGGTCCTTATTTTTTTTTATCTGATAACTTAGAACACAGAGGAAATAAGTTTGTGTTGCCTTTATAGTAAAAAATATTCATGCCAGTGAGTCAGTCTTTTTTGTTTAGGTCAACCCATATACATATGATATCTTCCTGTTGAAGTAATGTGGAAATTAATTATATACTTTGATGTTGTAATTTGGGAACATAGAAAGGTACCAAATAATTAGGAAAATTTATCCTATCTGTAGAGAGCAACCAAAGATTAAAATATTGTCACGACTGCCACTGACAGCTGTACCCCCATCTTCTCATTGTTTAATTACCAGTATTTCAATTCTGCCAGTTCAAAGTCTGAAATTCCATGTAAGCTGAGGATTTCTTATTGCCATATTCCTCTTTTCTTGCACAGACATCTATTTATTTTTATAAATCCTGCATTGTCAGTGGAAGTAATTCTGGGATGTAATGAAAGCAAAAAACTGGTGTGTGGGAAGTCTGTAATACCAAAGAATAGGACTGGGTACTGAAGGAAATACTCCTGTATTGGCAGAAAAGTTCAGGTGAAATTCAGGAATACCTTGCTGGTGTGTTGTCACAACTTCACAGCACCTCAGTAAATGGTTTATGGAAGAAAGATCTACCAGGAGCTCTGCAGCCATAAAATATGACAGCTGTATTTTCTTTCTTCCCTTTAAAAGGTTGCAGCATGGATATAAAAGTGATGGAAACAGTCTTGTTTCCAAATTTCACTGTGCCTAATGAACCATGTGTGAGGTGAATGATAGATCTCAGTTAAAAAAAAAATTTATAAAATTACTTAAGGCATTTCTGTAACTGTCCTGCTGCTGACACTTGATTGAGGTTAAGGTACAGGGACTTGGAGAACTCTGAGGTCTGTAGAGATTCACTGTAAAAAGTTTACAGAATGTTTATTTGCAGTTTTCAAGTGCGTGAGGAGGGCTCTAGGCAAGCACTGCTACTGTCTGCAGGGAATTAGGATTTGAATAATTACTATTTTTTACTGGGGGAAGAGTCTGCAAATCTGCTGTTTATAGCTAAAATGTTTTATCTGACTTCAGTAGTATTTGTGCTACAGAGAAGGAAACCAGTGTTAAAAACATGTTGCTGCATAAACCCATATTTTATTTAGTTCAACTCAGTGGATTTGTACCAAGGATGAGTTTAGACTCATTTAATTAAAATTGTTTCCTATTACTTTTTTCTCTTACATTTTGAATACATGTTTATTATAGTGTATTCTTTTCTGCCACTTCCACAGGACACATTACAGCAAAAGCAATTTGCTTGGAAGATCATCGTGCACGAGTCAACGCCTCCTTTTGTGGCCCAAGGACGAAGCCTTTAACAGAAACAAAGCTGTGCAACACGAATCCCTGCCCAGCATAGTAAGTTCTGTGGGGTTTTGTGCCTGCTGGCTGTGCCCTGTGCCTTGCTGTGCCTCAGGGGGAATCCTCTCGGGGGCACACGGAATTGTTTCCCTGCTGGATGAACCCCTCGTGCTCTGTAACGTGAACCAGGGATGCTTTAAGATTTTCTGCCCAAGGCTCCCAGTGGGGTTTTAGGTCTGATACCTAAAGCAGGGGCTCCTGAGGGCTCTGTCCCCGTGCTGGGGTGACACAGAGCAAATCCAGCTTTCTCAGGGCCTCCTTCTGCCACCTTTATTCATCTTGAATCCCTAAGCCCATTTCCTGAGTAAAGTGCTACTCCCTGTGTGCAAGCTTGGCCCCATGACTCGCATTCCACATATTAGATTAGGTTAAAAGAGTCTTGTGAAGTGTAATTAGTGATTTTTGGACAAAATGTCCCACAGAGTATTGTGATGCCAAGAAGAGAACTATCTAAACCAAACAAGCTGTCAGCAAAGCTCCTGGTGCCCACAGAAATAAATATGAAGGCATTGCCTGTGTGAACAGTCCTATTCTCTGAAAGATGTAAGGAAGGTGAGATGCAAAGGAAGACATTGACATATAGATAAGCACTTAGAATCCAGCTGGTCTAAATCAATTTAAAAACCAAGGGAGTTACACTGATTTATAGTAGCTGAAGTAGGGGTCCTTTGGAGAAAAAAAAAAAAAAAAAAAGTGGTGTGCTCATATTATTAAACACAGTATTATGTGGCTTAGGAAATAAATGGATAGATTAAAGGACACAGTGGTCATCTTTCTTCTGTTGGTTATTTCACTTTTGGATTCCTGGCTTTGCAGCCTCGGCATTATTTTAATTTTATATTAAAGATCAGAAAAGCTGTATTATGTTGGACGAGACATTTGAACCTTCAGAACAGATGACTTTCTAAAGGAATGTGTTGAAAAAAATCAGAGTGTTTCAGTCAGTGGGAAGTAAATACACTTGAAGATGCATTGAAGCAGAAGAAATGGAGGAGGGGTCTAGACCTGGTGTCATCTGCTGGTTTTACTCTGGGGTGATAGAAGCAACAGTAGAAGCAGCTGGCTAAGCCTGCTCCCATACTTCATAAAATATCCCATTTAATGATGTTTAATAGGAAGCATTCCTCATCCCCCCCCAGTCCAGGAGAGGATGGTGGGGCAAAGCAAAAAGATGCGTATGTTCTGCAGTGACCTTGGTTTTACTTAAAAATCCATACTTTGCAATATGTTGAACAAACTGAAAAATAGTCCAGTAATAGTTTGGAATTTCCTGCACATTTCAAGAGTACAGCAGAGTACACAAAATCCAAATGCCAAATTACACACTATGACCACAAAACGATAGAGATAAGGATTAAATAATGGTACCATGTGACAGGAGAGCCCCATGTTACTGCTTCAGCAGTTTCTTTAGGTTGTGTTTAGCCACATGATTTTCTCAATACCAGTTTAAAGTAATCTTTGTAACCAAACACAATTTTTTACATGCAACTTTTCTTCTGCCAGGACTATATTTATCCAATGAACACACACATGTATTGTCTATGATGTCTCCAGGAGTCTCTCTGCTCTTTCTGCTTACTTTTGTTTTGATGTGGCATCATTATGCTATAAAGCTCCACCCAAATCAGATTTATTTATATTGACCACACACAAAATTTCTGTTTCTGTTAACCCCAGTTCCTGATGTGTTTTGAACATCCACTGATACATATTTACCCTGAAAATGCTGGATATCCATTTTGACACACAGTGCAATGTGTTCATACTGAAATCACAGCTATTCTGTGATTTACTACTTTAAAACAAATGTAATGAGTTGCACCCTAAAAAGAGTTCAGAAAGAAAAGATGTAAAATCCCCAAGCACCTCCAGGGAAAAATAGTTCAACTCACTAATTAATTATTAAAATCCTTAGGATATATTAATGCATGGAGGATCTACATGTAGGACCATGCCTTAAATTAACAGGTTGCCATTCATCTGAATGAAACTGTGCCAGGATATCTCTGCTGAGGAATCTGCCCAGAAACTCACAGCATGTAATATTTCCCATAAACCCAAGACTGCCAACAGAAAAAAACTGTAGGATTAATAAATACCATGGAGGAAACAAAAGAATGCTTAATAGCCAGCAAATAAAGCAAACCCAGATACACCAGGCAGAACAGGCAGGGGAAGGAGGTGACAGATGAGATGCAAGTGTGTCAGCTTGGGGACATAAAAGAGGCTCCAGACTTGTAAAGGTCAGTGAGGAATAATTGCTGCATGAGAACAAAGACTGATTAATCTGAGTGGGACCAAACTACTGTCCCACACAGAAAGGCACCAGCACTGCACACTGTTGTTGGATTTCAGAGCTGCCAAATCTGGTCATAATTATTTAGTTATTTGAGCTAATGAAAGATACTCTTGGATCACAGCCCAGATAATCTTGGAAAATGGAAGTTTACTAGAGGACATTAAAGTATGTTTATTGCCCTCTCCTCTGTGAAGGGGGGAACTTTCTGGGCAGTTATGGTGAATAAACTCTTAAAATGAACATTTTTGGTCACTCTACCAATGACCAATGTCAGAAACATCAAGGCAAACTAATTAAAAGTTGTAAAATGGATTAAAACTCTTTTCCCAGAAGTTTGTCATTCAATGGCCCAAATATTTATAAATCAGACAAAAAGGAAAGTTCTGATGTGTTCTGGAATTACATAATGACTGACTTTTCACATTAATATTTCTTTGTCCTTAAATTAGTGCCTTTTACATTTCTCACTACTTTTGGCAGTTCCTGAAGTTTCTAGACACTGAGAGCTGGGATTTCTTCTATTCCCAAAGACATTTTTCAAAAATAGGCTTTTTATACATTTTTTACAAATTAAAATTAGCTTTGATTTCAGGCAGATGTGAATAGACAGGCAAGTGGGATGCTGTGCATCTTTCACACAGGACAAAAAAAGCTTTTTTGTCATTAAAGCTGTATGTAAGCAGCTATTCCAGTGGGCACAGGATTGATGCTGTGAGAAACTGTGGAAGCAGTATAGGCCAAGTGGTCAGATGTGAGACATGAAACTTTTCCATGACATAAATTCTTAAAAATTCATCAAACTGTTAAAAAATCTTCAGTTTAATTTCAGTGCTGGGTCTTTGAATGAGATTTCTCAATGAGTAATCATTTAGTCATTCATAATTTCTCCTGTTTCTTCACTTCTCTTTTCCTATCTGGCTGTGATTATGGTCTTACATTGGAAGCCTTCAAGGACAAATACACTTGGTTGCACGTTTGCAAAGTGTCCCACAAGGGCTGGGGACTCACTCAGTTCTTCAAGAATAGGAATAGTGAGCAGCTCCTGGCATTTCAAAACTGAACTTAGCCCAAGCAATTGGCAATAACCCCTCAGACTTTGTGTCACTTGAGGGACATGATGTGTAGCTGCAGCGTCCCCGTGCCTCGAGCACACGTTGCCCAACAGCTTGTGCTGATTAAATTGCCTCTGTTTAATTTAGATTCTACATCAACTGTCTGCCAGATTTATTAGTCTGAGGACATGTAAATCATTGAGTCAGAGAATCATAAAGTCACAGCGTGCTTTGGGTTGGAAGGGACCTTGAAGTTCATCCCGTTCCAGCCCCTGCCATGGGCAGGGACACCTTCCACCCTCCCAGGCTGCTCCAAGCCCCAGTGTCCAACCTGGCCTTGGGCACTGCCAGGGATCCAGGGGCAGCCACAGCTTCTCTGGGCACCCTGTGCCAGGGCCTCCCCACCCTCCCAGGGAACAATTCCTTCCTAACATCTAATCTAAACCTGCCCTCCTTCAGCTTAAAGCCATTTCCCCTTTTCCTTGTGCATTCCCTTGTGAAAAGCCCCCCTCCAG
The DNA here is from genome assembly GCA_013398115.1 of Falcunculus frontatus. Classification (NCBI taxonomy): domain Eukaryota; kingdom Metazoa; phylum Chordata; class Aves; order Passeriformes; genus Falcunculus; species Falcunculus frontatus. Next base: position 147,768 of record VZRV01008775.1, read on the forward strand.
CTCTCTTCCAGGCTCCCCTCAGGTACTGGAAGGCCACACTGAGGTCACCCCGAAGCCTTCTCTTCTCCAGGCTGAACAACCCCAACTCTCTCAGCCTTTCAGAGCCTTTCCATTTCCTCAAGACACCAGTGACAGGACTGCTGCTTTTAGCAAGCGAGTTCTTTTTGATGAATAATGGGCCAGTAAGGTTTGACAGAAATGCCAACGTTTGTCACCCTGTGTGAGTGTATCTCAGCACAAACACTGTCGGTACATACTCAGCTAAATTCTATCTGATCTAATTGCATCTTCTAATTATATCATCTAAGTACTCCACCAGCCTCAATGGCAGCATCTCTCTCAGTCCCTGTGGAATTCCAGATTCCAGGTCAGATTCGTGGGCAAGCTGGTTCTAGTAGATAAAAGCTATAAATAAACAATACTTGTTTTTCTAGTTGTGGGACTTGTATTTCATCCCTAGCAGAAAGTTCCATGCTTTTGAAAACAGATTATGTAACTGCAGCTTTTTGATGGCTTGGACAGACACCAGTCCATCAGGAGCTAGGCCGAGCGGGAGCCCTGGATAATTCACATTTGATAGGTGGCTCATTTGTATTGATTTTCTACAGCTAATTGCACTCCTGTGTTTCTAACACACGTTTCTTCCCTTCAGCTGGTCAGCAGGAGAATGGAGCATGTGCAGCAAGTCTTGTGGAGGGGGACAGCAAAGCCGTCTCATTCAGTGTGTGCAGAAAAGGGCTTTCCAAAGAGAGGAGGTGGTGGCCCATTCCATGTGTCCTGTCAGCACCCCAGCACAGGTGCAGGTGTGCAGTAGTCAGGATTGCCCACCTGAATGGAGCCCTGGCCCGTGGTCCCAGGTAATTTGGAGAAAAATGTACATTTTGGTCTGCTAGCATAATGAAAATACTGGAAAAAATTCTCCTTAAAAAGAAGAATAGTGCAAACTTTGTGGAGATCAGTGCTTTGCAAGTGGCTTCATTCATGAAGATAATATGTAAACCACGTTTGTATAAACATGTAAACTAAATGTGCATTGTAACCAGCCTTCAGAAGAGCTGGCAGACAAGGGCTTGCCAAAAATGGGCATGTGGTGTTCTTTTAGGTACTTAAACACAGATGGGTAATTCTTTTTGGATTCATAATTTAAGGCTCTATGAATTCTTCAGACCAACAACCCTCTATGAGATTACTTCCCAAGCAATATTAACTTTTCTCAGAGATGACAGGCAGTCAAGGAATGAAGAAATATTTGGGGTTAGAGTTGCATATTAATACACATGCCTGTATGGCTTGTGGGCTGATAAATTTGTGATCTGCACATTCACTACCCACTTCTCTGCTTTGCCTCTGTTAGAGTAACTCTCATGGAAGCAGTGCTGCTGCAGGTATTGCCTTGAGGGCAGATTCCTGTGTGTGCATACCCTGCTTTACACAGCTAGACTCAGTTTTACTCAACCACCTGAGCTGAAATCCACACAAACCTCAGCTCTGCTCCATCTTTCACTGCTATTGATGCTGTTCATGTAAGCATAAATGAAGTACTGACACATCTGGGATTTAAGAGAGAGCTGACAGTGACCTTGTAAAAGGAGCTACATTCATTTTATTTTTCCATCTTCATTTAGTGAGATTCAGGATGGATTTCAATTAGCTGAAAAATGTATTACTTATGTGTTCTATTCTTGGTACTGTTACTCTTTAGGTGTTCAAGAACATCTTGACCTCAGCACTCCCAGCTGGGCACAAACTGCCTTTACAGGGAGTGCCCTGTAGTGCACCATAACAGATGAGTAACTGCTCAACAGTCCAATACTCAAAAAAGTCACAATACTCAAAAAAGAACTTTTTCTTCCAGTGTATCTGAAGGAAACCTGAGTGTGGCAGAAGATTATATAAACCAGGTCTTCAAATGCATTCACACTTCCAAACTTTCTTTCCTGTAAGATTAATAAATAAATAAGACAATTACGAAAAATCCGATTTCCTCCTCTTTAAGAGATGTAAAATTCAAGTTGGGATTTTCAAATAAGCCCATGAAAATTAAGTTCAGCAGTGCTGCTGAAATGTAGTAAACAGGCCTATTGAACAAGTTAGTAAAGATTTTAAGATTCAGCTGAAAACTGTTATATTGCAGACTTAATGATGTTAAGAGGGAAAAAATGTAAAATCATAGAATCACAGAATGGTTTAGGTTGGAAGAGACCTTAAAGCTCATCCAGTCCTGCCCCCTGCCATGGGCAGGGACACCTTCCACCCTCCCAGGCTGCTCCAAGCCCCAGTGGCCAACCTGGCCTTGGACACTGCCAGGGATCCAGGGGCAGCCACAGCTTCTCTGGGCACCCTGTGCCAGGGCCTCCCCACCCTCCCAGGGAACAAACAATTCCTTCCTAACATCTAATCTAAACCCAGCCTCTCTGTACAAATCAGTGTCATTTTAAATGAAAAGATCATTTCCTTTGTTTGGGGGAGGATTAAACCCACACATTTTCAGCATGCAGGTATTTCTGTTACATCCTCAGCACAACTGTGCTTTCCTGAAATCTTCTAAAAACGTTTGTAATTTGATACACGGCGTGATTCTGCCTTGGAACATGCCCCATAATTATTAGTAGAAAGAACAGTTAGAAGAGGATGCAAGAAGGTAGGAAGCTGGCAGCATTATTTCAGGACTCTTTACTTTGTTTCATCACAAATGGCTCATTCAGGCATTTTGTTGTATGTAAGGCAGTGAAAACCACAGCATGTCTATTCCACTGAACCACAGCTCAGCAATGCATATTTATTCTGATGACTCGTCCTAAACTGCAGTTGGCAACTCAAATATCTCCTTAACCATTGTATGTATCAGATTGTGTCTTGTGGTGAGATTCCTTTGGTGAAGGAGTTACGTATTGATTCCCTGGGCAGTTTTCTCTGCCTCAATCTCATCCCTCTAGGCCAAGGTGAGGACAAAATGACAAATAGCTGAGAGCATCTTGCTATGGGAGATTCTGTGATGGGAGCTTAGGACCAGCTTTCAGCTATGCTGAGCAGGGAAAAAAGCATTTTGCTCACAAAAGCATTTTGCTCACAAGTCCAACTTACCTCATCTATGGAAGAGAGCTGTTATTTGTCTGTTCTACATGGGGGCTGAGAGAGTTCACAGCTTGCATTAAGAAAGCACTTAGGACAACGTTTTAGAAGTGACACACAGATGTTACTGTTACTTATTTACCAATAGAATTTCGAGTTTACTCATATCACGATGGCAGCTGCACAGCACATTAGCCACGTGTTCTGTGCTCTGCTAGAAAATGCAAATAATGCCAATGTTCATTTCCTCCAGTTCAAATAAGTGTTTCTTTCCATCACAGTGCTCCAAGACTTGTGGGAGAGGTATTAAGAAACGGGACGTCTACTGCAAGAGTACTGGCTCTCCTGAGGTGAAAATCTTGCCTGAAAGCATGTGCAGCACAGACCCTAAGCCTGAGTCCCAGCAGACCTGTGTGCTCGGACGCTGTCCCAAGAATGACCGGCTCCAGTGGGTGATTTCTTCCTGGAGTGAGGTAAAGTGGTGCAGTTTCATGGCTCACTGCCTGCCCTGGCTGCTCTTGGAAATGTTGGCTCAGGGACACACACAAACCACGGGGAGGAAAGAAAGCTGAGCTGTCGTTGGAATATCAGGTATTGTGGGTGAGGTGCTGTAAACCCCAGATGTAGATAGATGTACCCCAGTGTCTTTTTTAGTCACTGACTTGAGTTCATATTTCAGTTTACACTTAACGGAGCGTGGGCTCAGTGGGATTAGTTCTATGATGCTGTTATAGTTTGGGGTGTGTCACACATCACACCCTCCCCTTTATCTGCATGTGTTTGTGAGGCTGCAGAAGCTGTGCTTTGCCTCTGCAGTGCTCAGCATCCTGTGGGCCCGGCCTGCGATGGCGAGAACTCAAATGCGGCGAGAAAAGCATCCATGGGAAATTGCTCACCTTCCCTCAGAGGAGATGCAGGAACATCAAGAAACCAAACACCAACCTGGAGGAAGCTTGTAACAAGGGAGCCTGTCCATCCCAGACGTTGTATAACATGGTGTCTGGCTGGTATTCCTCGCCCTGGCAGCAGGTGGGAATGGGAAATCAGAGGTGGGATGGCACAGGGGAGCTGCCTCCAGTGCTAACAGTCCCCAGGGGCCTCCTGCACAGAGCCATTCCCTAAGGAGGGCCACACCACTCAGCCACTGAGATGGGATGCAGCTGGTCCACATCCATCACGTACTGTGGTGCAGCTCATTTCTTTGTCCTGAAATCGAAGAATGTCACCTAAAAATGTTATTCATGCTTGAGAGGCACTACATTCCACACTCATTTTCCAACACTTTCTTCTCAGTCTTCTTCAAAGTGCACTGTGGTGGAACTACTGCATATCTCTATGCACAATGTATTTGAGCATCTGCACAGATTGCCTGGAATTCCCTAAATACTATGATTAATTGTGGAATCAGTCTGTATTTGTTTCTACATTCTTGCAAACAAGCTTCTGTATTTCTGGAACTTGTCTGCTTTATGAGTCATATATCAATGAGACACGCACTCATTTAATAATATTTACATGAAACAATGTATGCCTGACAATTGCAATCAGATGAAAATGATCACATTTATCTTAAAGACAACTTTTCATGAAACACATACAAGTAAAAGGCTTATTAATTTTAAAACACTTCATAGCTCTTCCTGCAAACTCATAGTGGTTTTCCCCAGGTAATGCCATAATTATGGCTCCAGTGGGAGTTTTATCTGTGTTCAGGCAGCAGGGTTGGGCCCAGAGGCTCAGAGATCAAAAGAAATCAGTGCGGACGATCAGGAACAGGTTTCTAAAATGTTCAGTTTCTGTCTCAATGCCTAAGTAAGGAACCAGATTTTCATCTGAGTCCTTAAATAACCAAAAGACGCAGACATCTTTGAAAAGTTGGTCCTGATGGGGATTGGTGAACAGCAGCACATCTGATCCTGACCTCTGTTGCTTTGAAAGTCTCATCCGAGGCCCTTGAAAGCTCCCCCATTGGCTTTCAGGGGCTCCCAGAGTCTGTGTGATGAAAGACAAGGTTTTGTTTTCCCCTCTGCTCAGTGCACGGTGACCTGTGGCGGGGGAGTGCAGACCCGGAGCGTGCAGTGCCTGCGCCAGGGCAGGCCAGCTGCTGGCTGCCTGCCCCAGCAGAAACCAGCGGTCCTGAGAGCCTGCAACACCAACTTCTGCCCAGTCCCTGTGAAAAGAGGTAAAACTCAGCTCTAGATGCTACAGCAGGCTTGGTTGCTTAGAGGTCTATACCCAGCAAACGTCACCTTTTTGTTACAGCACTGATCTGGCCTGCTCCTTCATAAATGGTTTTTTCCCAGACTTCCAGGTTAACAGTAACTCTCTGATATTAATAGCATCTCTCTTCACCAAGTGAGCCCTCTTACAGCAGACTTGGGAGTAAAACTGGCACTGGAGATTTTAAAAATAGGGATATGTTAGAAAAAGTATGTGGAAAAGTCATTCAGTTTTGTTCTGAGCTGCACCTTTATACTCGCTTGTTGAATAGCACAGGCATTCTATGCTGGTACCGTTTTGTGGTTAATAATAGCAACTTTGGAGCTAAGCAATAAGAATTTGCCATTTACTTTTAGTCTTTAAGATTGCACCTGGATCCTGGGATTCCAGAATGTCCTTCTTTTCTTACTGCTTCTGACCAGTGCATGGCATGCAGTCAGGGAACATGAAATTAAGGTCTCTCTCCACTTTCATGTCTACTCTATCCCTCCACTTCTTCAGTGTGAGAAGGGAGAGGGGAGCAAGAGGTTTTGTGCCACTTGGAGTTGTGGAAGGGGGATTCTTTCAGCACAACCACAGACAGAGAGTGGTGCATTACCCCACTCCAGGGATTTGCTTACAGGATGGTTACTGTTTGTGATTCCTTCCTAACTGCATGTATAAAGCTCGTGGAGGTCCATGTTTGTCCCACATAATCTGGTTATCTAGGTGTGCTAAAGCATTTTAAACAGTAACTTTCAAAATACTGCACATTAATTGACTTGTTACCTTTTTAAAACTGGGAGCTGGAAGTAACCTCTATAAAACCTAGGCTGGATTGCAAGAGAAAGGTGGTAATGGAGCTGGGAGCAGAGGTCAAGCTCTGGCCCCGCATCTTGTAAACTGACATTAGCCAACCACCCCCACGTCTGCCCCAGTTCCTGACATTCCCTGTGCACAAAACCCCCTGTGAAACCCAGTGGGATCCTAACAGACCATTCTGCTGCATCAGCTCGAGACATGCAGGGTATCAGCCTCATCTATCAGGGGACCTGAATCCAAACAAGGATATGGAGATCAAATGGTCCTAAAAGGGATAAGTAAATAGTTCTGCTGGTTTTATCAGTAAATGTTGCTAACATTTCAAATTAACATTCCTAAAAGGTTCTGCTGTACTTTGGAATTTCTGTATTACTTCCTTTTCTGTTAGGATATAGCAAGGACTTTTCTTTCACCCCTGTTTTTCCCTCCTATATTTCATGTCTGAAGTACTGTCTGTTATTAATTTTGGCCTTGGCCTGTTTCTCTCTCTCCTCACATCTGCAGGAGCCCTTTCCCCTTTATTATACCTGGGTCGTCAGGCTCTAGAGATCAATTATCTCCTCACTGCTCTCTAACTTTCTGTCTAAAGCAGCAAAAAGAGAGGAAACCAGCTGTGCTGGAATCACATTGAACCAAATCAGTCTCTATTATCAGCCATGCAGCTCCAGCTCAGTGATCACAGGCAAGAAATTAATGTTTCAGGGAGAGCTTGCACACTTTCCTAGACAAACTGGGTCATTTCCATCCCTCTCTAGATGCAGTTACGGTCACTGTAACTTGTAGTAAATCCAGCTGCTTCAAATGGATGAAAATCTGAACAACTTATAAATACTTGGGTAAATAGAAATAAGGAACTGACTGCCTGATCCCCATCCACTGAATTTTGTGGGACTCTTTGTGTTCCTTCCAATAGTCCTTGGATTAGGTCCCAGTTTCAGCCATACCTCTGCAATATTAGCATTGCCCTCTGATCTTCAAAGGGGGCATAGAGATTTATTAACGTGGCCTCCTCAGTGCTTATACTTTCTTTTTAAACAGTAATTTCTAATTTTTTTTTTTTTTTAATTCACCCTTTCACAGCAGGAGACCTCCTTCCTGTCTTGATCAGAACAGCTTTCCTTCCTTTGTGTGGTGTGTGCTTTTCATCTGTTGTCTGCTTTGGGTCCTCCCAAATTCTGTCTGGTGGCAGCAGGTGAAGGAGTGGGAAGGCTGGTGCTGAACTCCCAGCTGGATCGCTCCTGACACTCCATGCAGAACAGAAAGGCAGTGCTGTGGAGTGGGAAGGCTGCAGCTCAGTCCTGAGCTCCCCAGTTCCTTTTCAAGAACAGTATCTTCTTTCCATACCATTAGAATTTAAAGACAAGCTCACATTTTTAAAACCTGAGGGAAAAAAAATGGCATCTTTTAAAAGAATTATTATTATTAAATTATTTTATTTTTTATTCAAGTAAATTTGAGGGTGATAAAGGCATACAAAATCACCTTTGCCATCATATACAAGGGAATAAACAAAGAGCAGTGGTGATTAAACCAAAGAAGCTCCTGTACAGAGATGGAGATGCCTCCTGGCCCACGGAACACGCAGAAGTTGTCTGCTCTGTGAGGGAGCATTTATCTGCTGTGACTCAGTAACTGATCTGAGAATGCAGACAGTGGTGGCTAGATTTTTGTTCAGTCTCCTTGTAAATTCCTTTTATTGACCATGTAAACAGTAGTTCTGAGAGTTGAACGAAATCTTTTCCCATGCTTGCAGGAGATTGCAGTTTTGCTATAAATTTTGCTAAACCCCATTGAGTCTTACTGCTTTCTCAGACATGGTGAATTTGTTTATAAATCACCCATATGAATCATCACTCTGCTCTTTTAAAGAAACATAAACCATCCACTGCAAAACTGGAGAGAGGAGAAGCTATGAGGTGTTCTTAAAGCAATGGAGCCGTGTGTATAAATGATATCTGTTTGTAAATTGAAGGGAAATAAGATTTTAATTGAAAAATATGATTTAGCTGTATTTGTAATAAAGATGTGCTTTTGAGAACTAACCATGGTCAGCCAGTCTCTTCTCCCGTTGCAGTTAGTTAAGATTTTGCCAACAGGGCATAGTCAAAGTCCTAAGAGCCTGACTCATGACACCTAACTGAAGTGTCTGAGAACAGAGATTTCTGAGCTTCCCTACAGAGTGGAAGAGAGAGAAAGAAGTCCCTGCAGGAAGTGCTGGAATGCAAGCACAGAGCAGAGCACTTTGTGCAGGGCCCAGGCATTGTGAGTCCTGTGTGCAGGTAAACTCCACGTGATGATGATGATGGCAACGAGCAATTGGCATCAAGCATGGAGTAGGTTCATTTGTATGGATGCTTGGCTTTAGAACAACATTTCTAATCAAAGATGTAAACACGGATGGCTTTTTTTATCCTCTAATGTGGAACTTCCTCTTGCTTTCATGAGCTACAAAATGTGCTCCAAATTTTTTAATTCCTTCAGCTTTTGACCCCCCTATAATATTAGCTCTATCTCAACCAGGTTAACAGATCTCTTGACAAAAATTTAATGGCTCTTAAATTAAAGCAAGAAACTAGTATTCCTGAGATGAAAGCTCGTTCATGTTTCCTCTTCTTTGAATAGAGTCACCCATCGTGTTTTTAATATTACCAGAGGCATACAAGGGTGTGGGATTATTGCCTGACTTGCAGATTTGCTAAAACATGGCCTTACCATATTGATTGGGTTTCTCTCCTTCAGATGATCCTTCTTGTGTGGATTTCTTCACTTGGTGTCATCTGGTGCCCCAGCATGGTGTCTGTAACCACAAATTTTATGGCAAGCAATGTTGTAAATCATGCACGAAGAAGAACTGATAGCAGCGTGTTATCTGAACCCTTCAGTGACAAGATTCTCTTCTTCAATTTATGTTGGAATTATCTCTGCTTTGAGGCAAGACATGGTGCCACATAAACCACTGATGGAAGAGACATTTTTTCTAAGGGAATGTCTGAGGTACAGTAATTGCTGGATAGATGTTGAAAAAGGAATGTTTCTTTCTTTTTTTTTCTTTATTTGCTGACCTCACTAAAGCACAGGGTACTATGGATCACTTGAACACTGAGACTCGAGGGGAAGTTCTTCTTTCTTTAAAAGTGTCATTTTGCACTGTCACATGTTACGAGGAAGAAATTAAGGCAAGGGAGCGTTTTCTGGCTGATTTACCAGAATGCAAAGCAGGAGAGTTGGGAGCTGGAGGAGGAAGGCTGCAGCGTGGCAGCAGGAGAGATCACACCATCAGAAGCGTGTCCTCTCCTATTTTTTGAGACTGTTGTCCCAGGGTGAGGAAGCTGTTTGCTGCCCCGAGGGGACATCCTGATGGCTGTGGGCTGGAGAAGGCAGCCTCACAGGTGTGGCCACCAGAAGTAAATAGTGCACTACAAAGATATATGGTGCTTCTCTACCAGACTTGCTGCTGGAAAAGCAAGTTTTGCATCATGCTAATGTTTTTATAATTTTTGAAGAATTCATTTTCTGCTTCATGTAGAAACTCAGAGGTGGTTAACTAGTAACTTGAAATGTATTCCTAGAAATATGCAGTGCTAGAATATTTGGACTTTTAATATTGCTGTGTTACAAGTAAAATAGAATTTCATACTTCAACTAACTCAAGGAACTTGCATTGATTGAGATCAATGGTTATGTTTTCAATTTTCTAAGCTCATTAGATATGTAATTTTAAAACTTAAACTTGATATTTTTAAGTAGTTTTGTTTCAGAAGCTAGATTGCTTGAATGCCAAGATACTGAAGAATGTCTTTCTTCTAATCTCAAATCTCTCTGCAAATTTTGATTCATCCATTACCCAAAGGAAATAACAAGAATATTACAGTCCATTAATTCATGCTGAACTTTTCTAAACAGTTATTTATTCACATTATGCAAAAAAAAAAAAAAATGCGTGAAAAGATAAGTGGATTATTTACTCTTACCAAATAAAGGTCAATTCTATTTTTATACACTCTCCTAATACTTGTATTTAGTTCAGAATTCACCAGCAAACAAAAGAATTGTAAACATGCTGAGATTTGTGGCCATTCAGTATCAAGATGTTTGATGGCACCATATATCAAATGGTGCCATTCAGGGGGTTTCTGCATTGAAAAAACCCCAACCTATCTGCCAAACCCCTTCTGAGACAGAGCTGTGTCCTACTGTAATTTTCTGGGGAGTGCCTATGAGGGACATATTTATCTAATTCCACCCAATCCCACAACTTTGTTTGATGAATGTAGTTCAGTTTGAGTGTTTTTTTTAAAGTATGGTTTCAGTGTAGGATTAGCCAGCTCAGCACTAGTGCCAGACAGTGGTCACTTAAAATTAGCAGTTCCTTCTGAAACAATTTAAATTAAAAACATGTATTCTGTGATACTTTAGGAAATGATTGGAAACATATCTCAACCTACACTGCTCTGTCTTGATATTGGACATTGTGTAATTATAACCTTTTTTCTAGGAAAACTACAAGGTTGTTTTTGTTTTGTTTTTATAATTGTGTCCTTTTTATTATTTGATGTAAAATAATTAATTTATTAATGCATAGCTTTTCCTTTATATTTCTCTGCTCAGTTCCTTAAGTGGCAACTGAGGAAAGAAAATGGTAGTGTCACAAAGTATGAATTATGGTGTAAAAAAAGCAAAAAACTATAAGTGTAATATTTAATTATTTTATAAGCTTTTTAATAAAATACTCTAACTGTTTCATTATATTTGGAATTGTAAAATTCATGAATAAAATATGGAGGTTATAAGAAAATATCAAGTGTTGTAAGTGCTGTATGCATTCCCTTGCATCTGTGTCGATTGCCCCATAAGGAGAAGGTTATCCCATTTTTCTGCCGCTGAGTGGTTGGGAAATGTCTGTGTGCTGTTCTGTGGAGGGGCAGTGATGACAGCTGCCCACAGGAGAAGTCTGGACGCTGGGCAGGGGCTGAGTGTGACCTCCCTGCCCAGCCAGGCCCGGCCGTGGGGGTCTGGAGCGGGTGGGTGTTGGTGGGGAACAGAGGATGCGAGTGTGAGCTGCCGGGATGATGGATGGGATGGAGGTCGTTCCTTTCAGGCACTCAGAGCCAGGCGTGTGTGCTGGGGTCATGTGAAACTTCCCCTCTGCTGAGGGTCCCATTATCCCGTGGGTCAGGAATGCAGGGCTGGGCATTCAGCAGGGGGAACATTCTGGAGGTGCCCTTTGAGAGCAGAAGGTGTTTCTCATTTGAACGCTTGCCCCAGCATTGAAACAGCTGGGGTGGCTGGGCCCATTGCAGGCTCAAAAAGGCAAAATGGAAAAAAATACATGGCTTTATTTGCATAACAACACAAAAGCTAAAATACACAACAATACATGTGCAAGACAAACCTGAGCTGTCGCTCCTCTCAGCAAAGATAGCAGGAACTTGTGTGTCCCAGAACCAGCAGGATTCTTCCCTTCGTGTCTTTATCTGCAAGGTGGTATTCAAGATAAGGAGCCTCACTCAACACAGCAGGAGGTTTTACAGCCTCTCCCATCTATCTGCCTGGGGATATTTGATTTTTCTAAAAATGGCTAAGAACTTTCCAAGCCAATCCCTAGGAGGGACTGTAGCAATTCACTGGATCGTTTCAGATATATTCTCCCACATATATTGGTGCTTTTCCCTTCATTCACAATCACTCAGTGCTCTCACAAGAGCCAGATATCCAGAGGGCTGTTGATAGAAACGCTGAGATCCCTCTGACACACAGTACAATCCAGTAAGCAATAACAGATTAGTCAGCTCCTGAAGGACTCCCAGCAAGAGCTCTTTGGAATGGGATTTGGACTAGTGATTTAAATAATTAATATGCCCACACAGGAATTCAGACTCTATAAACTGCTTAATGTTCGGGGCTAGAATTTTGGAATTAAAATGAACCGATGGTTGTCAGTGAATTACAGTGTTGGAGGGGGATGTTGAAAGAGGAAATATTGCATAAAGATGTGCTATTGTGTGCTTGGATCCCCCCCAAGTCCACAACTGTTTTATTGCTGAGCCCTTACAACGGTATTTGGTACACAAGGCTTGGCAGTTTTCTAGAAGTGTATTGCTGCAAGGCTCACTTTATAAAGCAGAATGGGGTCTTTTCACAGAGGAATAGCTCCATTTCCTGTAATCAGATTTCATCACTCAGGTAAAGGATGCATCTGCCCAAAACTCAAACAGATATTTAATGAATAGCTTGATTGTGTAAATCAAACTCATCTCTCTCGGATGCCCAGAAGACATGAAATGCTGGAGACAGATGAATGTTTCACTGCATGTGGTTTTATGGTAACATGATCCATATCCCGTATTTCCTTTATTTTTCAGCAAATCCTATTCAAAAGCATCAAGAAAATAAATTAATATTATTATTTCTATTGTGATTGAAGTGCAGCCTTACTGAGTCACTGGGATGCCATTGTGTTCAGGGTGTGTGCACATGTCATGAGGGGCTCACAGTCCTGAGTGTGCAACAAAAAACTAAGGAAAAGATCACGTTATCAGGGAGCTCATGGTGATTAGGAGGAAAAGTGCTGCTGGTGGCTCACTGTCTGTGTGGACAGTGCAGGACGTCTCCAAGGCAGCTCTGTGCAGGTAAGATCTAAAGGAGCAATACTGAGGAACTTTATCCTGACTTTGCTTTGAAAGCAGAAATGAGATGTGTTCAGTGCTGAGTCCTAACCAAGACAGGGACTGTCCTGAGGGGAGGGAAATCATGTGGATCATTCACCTGCCGGTTATTGGGGACTGAGAAGTGAGGATTTGGCAAGGCAGGAAGCCTCCTTCTCGTCAAAAATGGCCTGAAATAAGGAGATGCATCTTCCAGGAGATGCTTTAAATTCCTCCTCAGGCACTACTGCATGAACATCAGCCAAATCAAGCTGACCTCCCTGCCTGCTTCCTGCACACTGTGCACCACTTCTGCAGATTTTCTTCGTCCCCTGCTCTTCAGGACAAATCCAGGTCCAGGCTGGGCTGGGATGTGTCCTTTGATGTAGATCACACTCTGAAGTCCTTCACCTTGAGCTTCCCACGAGCAGTCAGTGGCAGAGGGGCAGTGGGGCTGAACTGATCTTCAGCCCTGCAGAGGGCTCTGCTGCAGGAGGTTACTGACAGCATCTGCCTCACAGTGCCCAGGGGAAGCCACAGCCTCTGCCTGGAGCACAGGGAATCAGAAACACTCTGGCCTTCCAGCAGCCAGCACACACTAGGCAGGGCTAAGGGAAGGGGTGCAAACATCTACCAGCTGGGCTGAACTAGAAACAAAATCTGAATTCCTCAATTCACAATATAATGTGAATTAAAAGCAGTTTTCCTTATGTTCTCTGAAGAAAAACATCTATTACAGGACCTATGCTTCAAGCTACTAAGTATTTTATGTACTTTCTAATAATAAGAATTATTCAGTCATGAAGAGAACGTGTTATAATTTCTGGATTCTGCCAGTGGAGGCAGGAACCTTCAACTAAGTTCTAACTTCCAGACTTTGTAAGCATTAAATCAAGATATTGTCACCATACATGTCAGCCTTAACACTGCAGTGTGCCTACTGCAACTTAAGACAGATCTTTAGTATCCCATGAGCTGCCAAACATCAATTTATTATGTTCTGTTGTCATAATGTTCACTAATCCTTTCATAATAACACAGCAAAGCTGACAAAAAAGCTCATTCAAGAGGAATATGAAAGAGTTTTTACAGGAAGTGTTTACTCGTGAAGGTCTTATCTGTGGAGACCAAAGAGATTTTGGAGGAAAGCATACACAACAACTTCTCTTTGGGATCTTCACCTTCTCAAATCACCACAACATCTGAATTTGGTCTGTCTGATAGGACAAACTGAAGGGATTCTCCCCAAAGCAGGAATGCATTACCAACATTCTGCTTCTGTGGAAATAATGGTCCTCTATTGTCTCTGTTTAGGTTAGTTGAAGACAGTCAGGATATCTACTAAATGAATTTTCACTTCCAAAGACTTTAATGGTACAGCTCTGTCCATTGATTATATTTTAAGTGGATCAGAACATTTCACTCTTAGAGAGATATTGCCTGTCAGCAGAAAGCTCATCAGCTCAGGTTTTGCAAAAATAAACTGCAGATGCCAAGTTGCCCAGAACTGCCATGACTTACTCTGGGCTTTACTGGTGTGTGGGGAAAAAATCAACCAGCACAGACAATAACAGGCTGTAAGCACTGCTCTCTCCCACTAAATATAGGATATACTTCTTCAAACTATATCATTTCCCATAACTTCATTCAGAGGGGTTTGGTGTCCACTTCCAAAATACTAGTTGCAAACCCAAAACTGTGTATAAACAAACTGGAACGTCTCATTTGAAAAGCATCCAGGTATTGATAGAGGCTGTCAGGCAGTGTAAGGGCCTGTGATATCCACTGACCATGTTACACAAACCCGAGCTGGCCTCATGTCTTGTGGCCACTTAACAGCTAATTCTGACTTTTTATTTTGTTGTTTCTCAGCTGCAATGGAACTTTTAATAAAAATCGTGGACTTGGTATAAGGTTATTGTTCAGGTAAAATCAAGTGTCAGGATTAGCCTGCTAATCCCGAGCTCCAGCAGAGCTGTGTGACATTTGGCACATGGATTGGGGAGCAGAGCAGTGCAGCTCCCACAGGCTGGTGCAAACACTGAGCTCCCTAGGACACGTTGTACATCTGTCCCACTCATTCCATTTGCTCCTTAGCACAGTGACTCTACCCTACAACTTGCACACCATTGAGAATCCTGCCCAGTTTCACCAGCCATGCTACTAAAAAGTGAGGCAGAGTAAAGTAGTAGTAAGGTAGTGGTATAAACAGTAAGGCAGAGCTAAAGCCCCCCTGCCTTCATGCCTCAGTGCAGGTTGGGTGAGAGCACTGGGGAAAAAACTTCATCTGAGGATGCAGAAGTTCACAGAACTGCTATCCCTGCCCTCTGGCAGTGGGAAGCCATTCCCCCATGTCCTGTCACTCCAGGCCCTTGTCCAAAGTCCCCCTCCAGCTCTCTTGGAGCCCTTTAGGTACTGGAAAGACGCAATAAGGTCACCCCAGAGAGATTCTGGGTATTGGTGCAGGTATTTTAACCTCTTCTACAATCTCCTGTGAATTACCAGTTTTGAATCTTTGACCTTCTGCATCGACTCTGCTGTAAGGTGGCAGAGGGTGTTTTTGCAAGTTCTTCACTTGTGCTGAGGAAGGAAAAGGAGAAGTGGAACAGAAAAGTGGATCCTGTTTGGACTCATTGATTGTACACCTGGGACATAGCAGCCTGCTGTGGTCAGAGACTGGGTTTACTAACACAAGCGATCGCTTTCAGCCCTTTAACTGCCTCTCTCTGGGTCTCTATATCCACTATCCCCTTTGGTTAAATGGTTCATTTTATTTAGGGCAGGAACAACTCACACCTCATGTCTGTATGAGGGCGAGTGCTGTGGGGTCCCGATGTTAATGTGTCATCATACTGATAACTGCTCTGATCTGCTGAGAGATTGGGACGTAGAGGGAGACTAAAACTCTTCTTTTAGTTCAGAGATTCCTCTAATCAGGTCAGTTTTAGAAACCGATACCCAAACTCTTCTTATCCACATATATACAATATATATTGTATACTTACAGACTGTTTATCTAGATCTTCTTTTATATAAGGAACATAAGGTGGAAAAACCACCCAGACTATTCCGTATGTGCTATGTCTTCTCATCAGGAAGCAGCCAGACTAAAGTAGTTCCCCAGCTTCCTAGATTGCCCAATCCCACTTTGCCCAATAAGAGTGCTGCGAGAACCGGGTTGTTCTTGGTGCTGGCTTTTGTAAATGCTCTTCCCTGAACTTCTCATTAACCTTCTGAACCTCATGCCTACAGGATGGATCCCAGCCAGCATCCTCCACTACCAAAGGACTCTTTGAAAGGAGAGTTTACACCTCAGGTTCCAAATTGATTTACTGTGGCACACTAACTGCACAGAAGAGGAAGGCAAACAGTGGATTTGTCTTTTTAAAAACAGCAGTTGATTAAAAAAATAAAGTACCAATAATGTGAGAATCATATTGTCCTGAAACCTTCAGACATTTTGGCACATAGCTCTGTCTCTCTCGGACAATTGCATCCCCTTTTCCACTGCTTCCCTCCTCCTGTTCCAGAGCTCCCCACTGAAGCCATCAGGGGGTGGGAACAGAGTGGGTTGTGAAGTGTCCTGGGATAATCCACTTTGACAGGGAACTGTGCTGATTAAAAGTTATGGCTTTGGAACAGCAAAGTTCCCCCTGCTGTCCACGTAAAAGTTGCTGCTTTCTATTTAAACCTTAACAGTCAGATCTAATCAAGAGAAAATAAGGACATTTTTATGAATTCCATGAGAAAAATTCCCCTCAGGTGCAGGTTGCACGGTTTGATCAGCTTCGGTATCATGTTTTAGTGTTTCATATTAATCCAGCCAACTCTGAGCCAAGAATTCAGCTTTCAAACTTGCCTGACAGCCAGGCAAAAACATTTTGGCAATTTGTTATTATTTCAGCTAAACTTACAATATGCAAATTAAGATTTATGGCAAATGAGTGCTTAAAACTATGCATTTATCTCTATGTGGAAAAGGTATCGTGAGTTGCAAGGTGCCAAAAAATACCAGAGCTGGGCAGAGAACAAGCGAAATACAACTCCCGGAAGGCACTGGAGAGTTGTACATCAGCATTTGCTGTCCTGATGACAGGAAACAAACGATTTCACAGTCTGAGATTTTCTGGAAGATATGGAGTTGACCCAGCCCTCAGACTAAGTATCTCATTTCACTGTTTCAAACTGAAAACTGTTAAAAGTGTCAGGTAAATCTGGGTTTTTCAACAACGCTGAGCTAAAAGAAAAATTACTGTTTCATGGAATATAAGTATCCTGTTGAAAACACAGTGATGGGAAAAAACTGATTAAGTACAGATAACATTTATATTCCTTTCTATTCCCCCATCCTCTCCCTCGTTTCTCCATGCAGAAGCAATTAAGATCATTCCCAGCCATGTGCCAATTCAGCTTTGCTGCAATCCCAGTAAGGCAAAGAGACAAGACACTGCCAATTCCCGGCCTTCTCTTCCTGGGGTAGTCCAGAGGAGCACAAACCATGCAAGTCAGATCCAGAGGTGCTCTGGAGAGATGCATTCATTGCTGTGTGGTCTAATTCCCTGCTCTATATTCTGCAGAACTGAAGACAATAGGATGACACATGGACTGGAGATAGATCTGTGCATACTTTCCTTCCTAAGTCAGGGTTTCCAATGAAAAGCATTGGAAAACTGAGAGACATGCCCAAAGTTCAGCTCAGCCTGAGCCTTGGGGTCCAATTTTCATCTCAATCAGAAATAATTTCCCTTAAGTTAAAGGATTCATAACCACACAACATCAGTGCACACAGGCCAGACTCAAGCCACATCTGGCAACAAGGGCTTGAACACAAAGAATGTTCAGTGAACAGCACAGACTTTTTCTCAGTCTGTCCCCTCACATGCAAACCAGAATGTCCAGATTCTGGAAGCTGCTTTGCCTCACTGCCCTAGTTTACTGAAAGAAAAAGGCAGCCTTCATTATACACCTTATTCCCGATTTTTACCTAACTCCTAGGAATATCTCACAGGATTTGAAAAACTGGTTGTGAGGAACTCATTCAAGCAAGGCTTGGACTTAGCCGATACAGATAACATAATTCTGACTTGGAGAACAAAACTGGTTTAACCAAAGGGATCTGGAGTCCAGGGCTTGTGGGGCTGGGTTTCCTCAGCCCTGCCCTTGCAGTGGCACCTGGTGCCTGCTGTGGCTGGGGAGAGGGTGCTCTCCAGTGCCCGAGCAGAGCAGGGCACGGCAGCCAGAGTGGGTAAGAGAGCAAGTACAGAGCAGGGAACAGACCATGAGTGTTCTTAGACAGCCACCTAGTGAGTTTAGGGAGGAATCAAAAGCTCCAAGAAAATTCCGTGAATTCTCACAGAAGATGGAGTTACACTACAAATACAGTGCTAAAACAGTCCTAAAACAGTGCCAAACTTCACTGCGCAGTGCAGAGGGGCTGTGCCACTGTCAGGGCACCAGCAGAGCAAAAGGGAGCTTCCTTTACTGAGCTGCGAGACAAGATTTATCATCCCTCTGTGATTCTCGAAGTGAATGTTTGGGGAAGAGTTCAAGTATTGAAAAAGCTGTCTGAGCTTTAAGTGAATTTCAGAATTTTGTTCAAGAACAAGTGTATATATAGATGATTTTTTATATATATATATGTATGTATGTATGTATGTATGTATGTATGTATTTTTACATATATATATATATATATACACACACACACACACACACAGAGCTCACCTTTTTCTTACATACCCGTTGCTAAATCAAAACATTCCTGTTGACTGAAAGCAGACATCATGGACATCATGCAGTATTAAAAAAGGGGCAAAGTCCAGAGGGAGAGAGAGAACCATAGAATCATTCACGTTGGGAAAGACCTCTAAGAACACCAAATCCTTCTGTGAGCCCAGCACCACCACCATGTTCACCATTAAACCATGTCCTCAAGGGCTGTATCCACAAGTTTCTGAACCCTTGCAGGGATGTGACTCCACCAGTGCCCCTGAGGGTTGGCACACAGAGCCAGCTTCACTCCTGGGGTGTGTTGGGCCATTTCTGCTAAGCCAAATTTGGCTGCGGGTGTGAAATTAGCAGGAAGTCTTTTGAGAAAGGAAAGAGAACCTGTGAGCCCAGTTCACCTCAAAACCAGCACTTGCATTTGTTAGTTGTGTGTGCTGAGTTCCAGCTCTGTGAACAAAAAGGAAAAAAATCCCTCAACCATAAGGATCTGCAGAAAAAACATTCAGGTATGATTTTTGGAGTTTGCTTTTGCAAAGTTACCCCAGGGAGATGTCTGATGAAGCTACAAACTCACTGTCTCATGCTCTGGGTACTCACAGAGCCACAACATGCAACTTTATCCCCCTGCTGGAAGGACACAGAATGTGTGGAATTACAATGAAGCAGCCAGAGTCAGCACCTCATCAGGCCAGTGGTTACCTATTAACTACTCTCACTAAACTGCCCTTTGCTGTGAAGTTCCCAGATGGTCTCTCGTTATAAATGGGATCACTGAAAGGAAAATTTAAAAAGAGATCACCTGAAACAAAAAAAAAAGATACCAGTGGAAAACCTTACTGAAACCGCGATTATCCAAAGTTTCATCGAGTATCAACATGCCATAGATTGGCTGCAGGGTGGTGAGTGGGTCACAGAAGAGCCAATTAAACCCTGATGATAATACTCTGTTTGGGGTGCCGTAGAATTTCTACTTAGATATTTATTGCCTCCCAAAACTCTACCAAACCAGACAACTGCCTGGGCTGCAGATCATGTCAGTCCTGATCCACTGCTGTAGACTTGGCCATACAGTTTCTTTCTTCTTTTGGCCTTGCAGTGTTTGTAATCCCCAAGTCTAACAACGTAATAACAAATTAAAAATAGTTACGAATGTGCTTTGAATTCCTCTTAGAAACATCAGCTCTACATGCCTAATTAAATATCCTTGACATACACAAAAAATAATTGCATGGAAAAGAAACCTCTCTCATGAGGGCCAGATGATTTTAATTAGGTCTCACTCAAAATCTTCCTCAGCTCACATGGTTCAGCTCTCAACAAAACACTCGGTCACACCGAGATGCCATGCTGTGCTCCTCTCCTTTCCCTTTCACACTGGTTGCTGCTCCTGTGTCCCAGTTTCTCCCTCTTCCTTAGGAATTTACAGTCCCCCAGCCCTCAGAGCTCGGGTTCTGAATGCCTCAGACATGTGGGGCTGGGGCCATTTGCTGATTTCTTACTTTCCATACCTCTGGAGAGCCAGTCTGCACATATGGCGTGATTCTGTGTAGAAGCAGAACATATGCACAAAAGTTCCACACCAGATCTGTGGAGGAGCAGAAACAGTATTTATTTATTTATTCCAGAGGAGAGTTACAACCTCTTTATCCTCCCCCAGCCAGCAGCAGGTCTGCTATTAGCCCAGCAACTGGAGTGTGAACTCAGATCTCTCTGCCTTCCTCGGAGGGCAAGAGGGGCTAAATCCTGATGGCAGCTCAGCAGAACCTGAAGGGCATTCCCAGAGGGAAGGTGGGCACCACCCCAGCAGCAGAGATCCTAACAAATTCACGCTGCTGCCTCCACAAACCTCCTTCTTCCTCTCTTTTGTACCCAGGGAGGGATTTGCTGTCGTGGTGTTCTGACAGTGCCCAGACAAGAGAGACGGGCACTTTTCAGTGTCTCAGTTACAGCTCAGTTATTTAAGGCACTGGCATAAAGAATTGGGGCATCTCTAAAGCCCAGTCTTCCACCTCCTCATTTCCCAGCCACAGTTATTAAGACTTAATAGTAAAATTTATGCTCCGTGAGAATTGAAATGCTATGGATACCCAGTTTGCTCTAAGGAGTTATTTACAAATACTAGAATTATTTAATCCACTTCAGCATAACAGATATTGGTTATCATAGTTAGCAAAGTCCTGCAGTTCTTTCTTGTGGGATTTCTCCTTTCCTGGCCCCTGGGCATTTTTAAGCCTGGGCTTTTGATTTGATATTTTTCATGTGTGTACTATGGGTTTAAACAGCATTAAGTGTCACAAGCGTCAGCCTGGCCCTGAATGTCTTGTGTTCACTGCAGTGTTTTATCTGACATCTCAAGGGGTCATTCTAGATCTTGCAATGACTTTTGAATGGTTTTTTTGATTCCTGGTTGGTTTTTAAACGCAAGATCAGGGAGTCTGGCAAATTGCACCTTACACTATTAAGTTCCAGCTGTTGGAAAGGCTTTCAACACAGCACACAGACCTTCTGAAATCTCTCCACTGCAGTGCCATCCTTCTCCTTCACCTGAGGTCACCCACAAGTGTCTCCCAAATGGCCACTGGTTCCCAGCACTTCCCTGCTGCTGCAATTCAGCTCTGGCAGGTGCTGCCTGTGACGTTTGGGCCTGAACTCCTGCCAGTCACTTCCACAGCCTCTGAGGTTTCCAGCTCCGTAGTTCTTTCCTCCCATGCTGGGTTTTTTGCTTGTTTTTTGTCTTACTTTTAGTGCAGCAAGGAATTTTATGCAGCAATCTGCATCCAGCTATTGTTTAGTTACACACAAGGTTCTTTAAATGGACAGTCTCCACAACCTCCACATTTCCTCTGGGTACTTCTCCAGCTCGGTACAGATATCCACACAGAACTTACTAACAAAATTCAGAAGATTTTCTCTTTATTTATGAGAAAAGCAATGCCATTAGATTAAGAATTATGTTTAACTTGTCCAAAGAGGGAGAGCTGCTCAGTGCTGTTGTGTTAAGGCAGTGTCATACAAGTGATCACAGGCATCAAATCTTTCTAACCTGCAGCAGTTCCTCTGGCTCCGAAGCCATGACTATACTGAGATTCCTGCCTACATGGATCATTTTTGCTATTATTCACCTGGAGCACAAGTAAAATTCATCCCTGTCAGACCATGCAGAAGATATTGCTTCTTGGGGATGTATAAAATATATTTTAAATGTGCAAAAATGTTTTTCTCTCAGATAATACCTGTATGACACTAATTTCTACACTGTGTATTTAAAATCTTTTCAGCGATGATCCTTAAAAAATTCTTTCCAAGTAGCTGAGCCCCCTGGATTAATGTGATCTGTGTGATCCCATTATATGTCTAGAGGTCTCTGAGAGTGTGTGAGCCCTGTTCCTGTTCACAGACACCTGCTCCGGTGGAACATCTCTCTGTGAAGCCTGATTCAGAGCTTGTCAGGTTTTTTCCCCATGTCCTTCTGTTCTGACACAACCTTGTCACCAGAATCACCTCATGGAGTACCTGTTAATAGCCATAAGGCATTTTGGAATTGCAAGAATTTAAGTCAAATTGCAAGACTTTGCAGAATTGAAGCATTGTGGAAACAATGGTGGTAGGTTCAGGCACAGCTGCAATTTTGTTCTAGGGCTTCTGTTCATGCATTTGACAATTTGTTCAATACCATTGCTCTGCTGTATGAAGTGAAAAGTCTTGTGAGGGAGGGAAACTGAAGCAGGAACTGAGAGCACACCAACTTTCTGTACCCCCGGAAAAATAGCAGACTTCGCATATAAATAATCATTAGGCTGCATCCATTTGTCTGTGGACTGAAAATAAGGGCAGGACTTGATTGAATATCTTTGTGATTATGGGTTTAACCTTCAATGATTCAGAGCAAAAATATTTCTCCAGGGTCTTCTAATTTAGAAAGAAATGCTCCATCATCTCCTGTGAAAAACCCCTGTACAGTGAAATTTGGTATCCCCCAAAGCCTCTGGAAAATACCCTAAGCAGACTGGCAAAACTACAGCCATGAATTCTCTTGCAGAGGACAGTTTGGTGGATTTTAATTGCTTCCCAGATCTACAACTACAGAAACATTCCTTTATAAGTCTTCACAGACCTTTCATAACCCTGATTTTAGATTATGTTATTGTTCCCATCCCTGATTAACTAACTGCAGGTTTATTCCTTAATTTTAAGGGCAGGCAAGAACATGAAAACACAGCTGAAGCTGCTGGGAACTTGAAGCATGGAAATAGTAGAAATTCACCTCTGATGTCAGAGTGAAGCCATTTCACAGGAGTCGCACTGTACATTGACAGAACACTCCCAGGCCAGTGAAATTAAACATGTACAGGAAATTCTTTCACCATGGTTTAATTTTTCAAATCTGACATGCTGACACAGCATGTGGCAGAGTGACCAATGGTAGCAGGAAAGCATACAGTTATATCTTCTCTGTTTGTGTTGTCCCGTGAACACGAGATACACAAGAACTCAAATTTAATAATTAAGATTTACCCAAGTTTTTGACAAATTCAGCTGAGATGCACCAACCACACCAATGCAGCATGTGCTGGTAAAAGGTGCTCTGCAGGCAGGGCTTGCTTGAGGAGCAAAGTTTCACAGTCATATCAAGAACACAAGAAACAAACCCTTATATGTGCAGGATGACTCACTAGAAAAAACCTGATTTGTTCCATTTGCATGAAAACAACCTCAGAGATGTGAAATTGTCACACTTTTTGTACAACAGGAGGAAGGCTGACCCACCTGAAAAGCTCAGATAGAGCTGCTGTTCACTCCCACTGCCTGCATGAGTGGTGTGCTGGTGTTGATAAAAATTCAGTGCTCAGAGGACAGAGCCAATGAACCCCACTACTGACCCTGCAGAGAGCATTTCTCTGTCAGTGTTGCTCAATGCTGAGCCTTTCTAATTTTGAAGAAAGTCTCATATTTTTGACATGAAGGTAAAAAAAGCCCAACCCCCGTCTCTGTTTTCACAGATTTAGGAGATTTAAATTCAAGCCATCTGTGAAACTTCATAGAAGAAGAGAAACTTCCCACAGCTCATCTAGAACTTAAAAGAGGCATTTGCTCATTCCATTGATGTTTTACACTCTCCATGTGAGACAATTCCCTCCACTGATCTCCCCCAGTGGTCCTAATTTCAGCAGTGAATTGTTGTATCACAGAAGCCGACTCCATGGGGAGATGGTGGAATCACTTCTGGAGAAAGTCTTGTGTCACATGCAAAATCTTTGAAAGCAAGTGACAGGTGTTTAAGTTATTACAAAACGAATGATAAATCCTTCCTTTATACATTTTTTGGACACTATTAGAAGAAATTCTGTAGACAACTACACTCAGAAGTGTGCTATCCTTGCTGTTCAGTAGCAGTTACCTGGAAAGTTTTTACCTTTTTTCCCCTTGTTCCTATGATTGCACATCAGGAGGGCTGTGGAACAGAGCTGCAAAAGGCTGCCACTAGCAGGCCCTGAAAACATGGGAACAAAGACCTTGTTGAGGTCCTGTGGCTAGGGCCTGTTGCTGTGTAAGAGGAACTGGTGAAAGGTGGAGTTGGAAAAGCACATCGTGGGACGTGAGGGAGGTGTGGAACCACGAGACAACTGTTCAGGTAGATCTGAGTGGCTCGAGCTGCCTGCTAGACTAAAATGTGTCAGGGTAAACCCCAGCAGTGCAGAGTCCATGCCATGCACACCAGGAGGGCTGGCTTTGGTTCTGGACTGGAGAGGAGATGCCCTGGTTACAGTCAGACACTTCTGGGGACTCTTTGCTTAAGGGCAAATACACACCAGAAGTACCTTTGGCTTAATTCAGGTCATGGTGGAATCATCAGGATGATACAAAGGGAAAACCTTGCATGAAAGACAGCACAATTCTTCCATTAATGACTTCCTATTTCTGCCTGTGAGTTCACTGTAGTTCTCCCTAAGCCTCTGGAAGCACTGTAGATGTGCATACAGCAGCTGCACTGGTACGAGAAGCAGCATCCTTGTCTCCTTCCATGAGCAAAGTCTCCATAAACACAGTTTAAATGTTTCCAGCAGGTGATAAAACTGAACAAGGAACCCATTAACTCTACTCCTTTCATATTATACCTGTGTGTTTGTGAGCTGCCTTCAGCAGCAGCATCCTCTCCAAGTTAATAAAAACTGAAGCAAGTTTTTAAGTGTTATCACCTCCAAAAGGTGTTTAATGAGAGTGCTTTTCCTAAACTGTGACCAATCCCACTAATCCCACTGCTTCCCTGGACCAGGCACTGCGCAATGCATAAATGAGCAATTGCATTCATACTGTTTGCCTGAAGGTTTTCACCACGTGTGGATCTACTCCTGTGCCTTAAGAAAAAATACTCCAGCAAGTAAAAACATGAATGTGTCCTTAAAATTGCCCTTCTGGAATTAGCTCAGCCTATTTGTAAGAATTCTTGCAACTTAGCACATGCTTCATCTTCAGCTCAGAGTGTTAGCCAAGTAATAATCAGCACTCAGCAAGAATTAGAAAGCCAGTTTGTCACAGTGAGGTCATGGGGAAGATTATTCCTGCTTTATGTCTCCATTTATAATAAAGATTCCATAGCCTGTCATGGAAAGGATGTAGAACATATTTACACATCCCACCTCCCTTTTCACATAAAATTTATCAACTTGTCTGGTAAATTCAATAGGAGCCTATTTCCTTTTGTCACTTTTTGCATGCCTTCTGGCTCAGGAGAACCAATAATCTACCTCAGAGTGCAACAGAGATCTTGTCTGCCTTTGAAAGTTAATGTGGCACAGATCTAGATTAGCAAAGGTATTTAGGTATTTCCTTTTCAGGTAAAATATAACTGCATAAATCTTCTTCTCAGAGTCAAGTCAAACATCTGATGCACTCACCTCATATCTGGGCTGCTTATTACCATCTGTTGAGGTATCAAGATTCAATTTCACAACATCATCTTGCTCCTATCCAAGTATTTATTGCCAGATAAGCGTGGGCTTGGGAAATCAGCCTACATGACAGTGTAATGCCTTTGTCCTCCTCTTTCAGAAACACTGGAAGGAAAATCCAGCGCATTTCTCAGAACAGAAACATTCCCTTCTCTGAAAAAGGCAACAGGAAACGTGAGCTGTGTCTCACTACGTGGCAATGAGACATTCGAGTCTTCACAGGGAGGGAGCCAAAGCAACCAAGGTTACCCAGAGTGGGTGGCTCCAACAGGACATCTCCGCACCCAGATGGTCAGAGTGCAGCAAATTCAGACAAAATTTCCCTATGTCCTCAGATTCCCTAAGGGAATGTGGCACAGGAGCTGGTTGTGGTATTTTTACACTGACCAGGGACTCCTCACACTGAGCATACCCTGGGGAGTATTTGGAGAACAGCACATGCCAATGCCAATCTCCTTCCTGGTGTTGCCAAGTTTGGCAACTGTTTGGAAGACAGGTTGAAGAAAAGCTCTAGGCTCCTTTCTTTTTTACTCTGTACATACTAGCAGCACTGTGGTGACGATACAACTTTAAAAATAAAATAACAAAATAAATCGGACTGAAGAATGTGTTATAATTCAGGACCCAGACCCACTGCAGTGTTATAAAAAGTCAGGAAAGAAAACATGTCAGCTAAGATTTCAGCAGGATGGTATCTCAGAAAGGCTTAGAGCATGGAATTGGCCAGAAAACAGGAAAAGCATTTATTTGCGAGACATGAAGACACAGGTTGTGCCTGTGTCCACTCTAAATATATAACAAATATTTAAAGGGACATTATTGAAACAAATCGAGTACAGACAGCTATTTCTTTTTACAAAACATATGGGAATGATCATGATGGAATTACTCTTTCCAGAAAGAAGTTTTGAGGAAATTCCAGTTGTACTCCAATAAAATAATTGCTTAGAGAGAAAAAGAAAAAAAAAACCCCACACAACAAAAAGAGCAATTTTTTTCTAGTAAGAAAGTTTCTAATCCTACATTTTTTGCTCCCATAATTCTTACAGAAATGGCTTTCATCGAAGTCTGCTGCATAAAGAAGCTTTCTGAAGTGAGTGAAAAATGATAATAAAAAAGCTAGTAACATAATTTAAGCTTCACAAAGAAATAGATTTGTCTTAAGATGGTAAATTAGAGGTTTGTCTTGAGATAAACTTGAGAAATAACTTGCATAGGCATTTTTTTTCTACACTAGCATAACAGTTGCTGCAAGGGTTGTGTGGCATATCACAGGTGAGCTGATTCAATGCCTGGAGGCTTTAACTGGTTCACAAAAACAGCTAACAGAGGAAATGAGTGCACCCGCCCTTGAGGGGAGAGAGGACAAGGATGATGGAAATAGAGGGGAAGAAGGATTCCACCCCCCAAGGCTGAGAATCCGTTAAAATCTCGTTTAGCTTTGAGGAGCCAATTCACACAATTGTTATTTTAGGACAATAAATCAGAGAAAGGCTGAATGAATGGATGAACAGTTAAAAAAGAACCACACTGAGAACAAACCAGTAACCCCATCTAGGTGCTGAAAGATGTCGGGATTTGTATTTTAAATCTTTAAAATTACCATCTTGCCCTGACCATGGGGAGATAAGCACCCTTATCTCCATCTCCCGATCTTTTGTCAAAACATACATCCCCTCTCAGTTGCAGAGCTGACCCGGGTCATTTTCCATGGCCTCTCCTAAAAGCTCCTGACACCAGCACCTGGACATCACCTCCGGCTGCCTTGCCTTTACAGCAGTCATACCTCGTTTTCCATATACAGGAATTGTTAGCATCACATCATGCAGTTCACTGGACACTTCCATCATTATTCTAAGCAGGATTCTATGACATTTCAGTGGTTTTGCTTTGGGCCATTTCAGTCCTTTAACCTAAGGCTGCCAGTAAATCCAACAACAGACTTTGCATTCTGATTTATACACACCCGTACACAGATTTTCCCCTTACATGGAAAATACTGGTGTTTATGTGAAAAAAATGTCAAGTGAGCTTAAACCCAGCAGTTTTATATGCCTTTCTGAGGCTGCAGCACTTTAAAACTCTCAGCATGATGTGTAAAGCAGTCAGCAGCTCTTGCTGTTTAATTGTCCTTCCCCCAGCCACTTGCAGTCAGGAGGCAGCACTGGCATCTCTGTGCCCTGGCTGGGCAGATAGAGGCAAGAAGTTTATGTCCCTCCTGAAGTGACGTCTACTTTAGGATGAGATCTGCTTAGAACTCAAGAAAGTCACCTTAAAACCTGTCTACAATCCTATTAAGGAAAATAATGAAAAAGTAGCAAGAGGCAAGCCAGCTGAAAAGTGAGAATAAGGATTAAAATCTTGCAAAATATAAAGATATGAGCACAGAAGAAAAAACCCTCTGAAGCAGGCAGTAGGTAACATATCTTTGGTTAAGATGGACTACACAGTAAACCTGTCATAAAAGCCTTCTGCAGACCCATGAACAACTATATATTAAAAAAAATCCAATAAGAAACACTGAACACGAGCCCAATCCAGTATAACTAATTTCTGTTTCTTGTTGATGTAAGCTCTGTAGCCGACTGAGTGTGGTGCTCAGTTAAATCTCTGGCACTTAACAGCAGTAAGAGAAGTACACAATGCAGTCTTGGAAGGCAGGCAAAGACAGATGGAAAGGGACAATAAATGAGCCAGTGACTAGACAGACAGAAAATCTCACCCAACATTTTATGTTCCATCTGCTTCTCCTTACAACTGTACCTTTACAAAATCAGATCTCCCATCCTGACACTGGAAATGGCACAAGGAGTGTTTATGACAGGGGGAATGTGTTTAAACACACAAAAACCCCAAAACAACAGAATGAAAATCTGAAGGTAAGCATTTGAGAGCAGACACTCTCGAGAAAGATTTCTTTAAAATAAAACATTCTCGTGTGTCCTTTGTTTTCCCATATTGTTCTTTAATCTGCCCCTTAAAGGGGGGTCTGAAGAATATTGAGAGATAAGGAGAGAAGAGATGAAAGAAGGAAAGATGCAGCTTTGAAACAGTAAAATGTGTTTCTTTTTGTCCCACTCTCCAGTATCCCTTGCAGCAATAGTGGGGAGCAGTAGGGGATGTGCTGGGGAGGGAGTTTGGCTGCAAGTCTCTGTTCCAAACAGTACATTTCTGCATGGCACAGAGTACAGGCTTTGTCAGCCTTTCCATCAGGTCTGGTGATATTTGGCACTTACAAGTTTGCATATACTATGCTATCTTGAAACCTTGTAAATCATCTTTAGTTTAAATTTAAATTGCTCCTGAGGGGCAGAAGGGAGGACAAAACACCCCAAGTAGTTAAAAGTGTGGTAGTTAGTGAATGAGTTTCCAGGCTCAATAGACTGCAAGAGTCAATGAAATTCTGTTACAGGTTTTCTACGTACCACATCACCACAGATATTGCAAACATACAGATGGTAAATACTTGCTTCTGTTATCAAATGTGCAGAGATAGCATGAGAGCAAAACTTTATCTTCCTTTGCATAGCAAGAAATAGTTTGCTACCTATAATAAAGTTAGTTCTTCAAGAGATAAGTGATAGACAAAGCATCCTTAGGGCTGAAGGTACATTTATAGTGAAACCCTGAATTGCTTCTACAAAACCAAACAACCCCAACGTGCTGCACTTCAGGAGCTCTGGCTCTCCATCTGCATCTCCCTGAACCTACTGTAACTCTCACCTTCCATCCCCATTCACCAGACTCAGGGAGAGTATGAGAAAACCATTTCCAACAGGATTAGCAAATTTAGAATCAATGGGTTTTATTGATGCAAAGGACAGAGGGATTTCTGGGAGCAAAAGAAAACATACACCTCCACTTCAAGCTCCCACTAATTTCGATTTCTTACTTAAAAGCAGCAAAACACTTCTGAGCCGTCCCTGGTGAGCAGTTCCTAATGAGAATGGAGTTGGCATGGAGCACTAAATCAGTGCAACAAAGGACATTATTCCCTGGCACTGACATAGAGGTTTTTTATGGCAAAACCGTACTGATTTCCAGAGCATTCTGTACTCAAGCATTTCAGACTTTGAAAGAATTGCAGCACTGAATTTTATCAGTTATGTCAGCTTGATTGGGTTGTATTCCAGCTCCAGAGATGCCAGCTATACAGTAGTATTTTATTGCTTGTATTGCTGACAGAGACTGTATCATCTAGGTCTGGAAATGTACTTAGAGGGCTGTAAATAAAAAGGAAATTTTGCAGAACTAATATTGCAGGTTGTGAATGGCAAAGGGGCACATTTAGAATAGAACACTGATAGCGCTTTCTGGCTACTTTAGCAATTGGATAATGATGGATGGAGCTACAGCAACTTTGCCTTGGGTCTCAAGGGAGATCAGAGCATATCCTAGGGAACACCCGGTTCAGTAACTATAAAATAAAGCCCTTTGGTTTAATATCAAAATTAAATACTGAAGAGACTAATTCTGCTGAGCAGGAGCTTTTCACAGAGCACATCATAACACCTCTACAGCACAGGGATGGTGCTTTGAAGAGTTGTCCTGACCTTCATCTCCTGCCCATGGCCACCCTTTAGCACATGATTTGTTTGGCAGGATCCTTTACGTGTTTGGTAGCACAGACGACAAAACCAACCCAGCCAGTGCAGGTTTATTCAGCTGACAGAGTGAAGAGCTCCGCTGAGAGCCAGGGCTGCAGTGTTTGCATTTCTGTGTTGTGCTCAGCCTGATCCAACCCCGTTCCAGCTGATGGAAGGACTCCTGTTGACTTCAGCATGCACTGGATTTGGCTCTTGGTGCAGTGAGGGGCAGTGACAGTGTTTGAACACTGAAGTTCTTGAACTATATGGATATTTCACAACTTAAGGAACACATAAAAGACAGAGCTATTTTCCCTCCCTTTCAGTGCTCATGTTACAGTCTGTGACAAAAAACCTGCCAGCTTCTCCAAGCTATTGAGCAACCTTCCTTGCTTTTACATTTTATTCCTGGAAAAAAAAAGACAAAAATATCAGCTGTGTTGTCTCAATATTAAACAGTTCCCTCAGACATGTATATAAGGACTGCCTTATTTTTTCCAATATTTAGCACCTCAGAAGTGGATTGCACTAAGAGATGAAAAGAATCAACCATTTCATTTAGTGAATAACAAAATCCTAGTTCAAACCTGCTTCCACTTCAAGCTTGTCCCTGTATCACACAAAGCTGTGCACTGTCTTGCTCATAGATCAAGAGCTGCAGTTCTTTCTAGAGACTCAGCTGAAAATATCCCAAATTGTGAAAATCAGCAACACCCTCAATCAAAATGATGAGGCTTCTGGAAGTTCTCTCTAGGTTAGGGTGAAGGAAAGGCCTCCCAGGATGCTTTGTTCTACCATGCTAATGTACCCCAGTTGTGTTCCCCTGATTGGTCTGTTGGTTTCCCTGCCCCTTTTTCCCTTATATGCCAAGGCCCCAGAAAGTTCTCCCCTCCCTGTTCTCCCACTGGCCCCTATCCCTTTGTCCCTCCCTCAGGGTTTCCCTCTTGGTTCTGATGCCATGATGCTTTTTTTGCTTTTTATATATGCCCCCTCTATATAGTCTTTTGTATAACTTTTATGTATTCTTAAGGGCCTTTTAGCCCACATACTTCTAATTGTTCAGGTTTGATAAGTAGCATAGGCCCAGTATTCCATTAAGCCAGGAGACCAAACATCTCAGAAGCCTCAGACACCAAGGCCTTCTCTGGAACACATTTTGTAAACTAAGATAGGCATGTCCATGGGGGGAAAGTTCCTCAGAGAGAGGGGTTCGCTCAGCCTCTCATTGGGGAATCTTTGATAGATATGCTAATTGGTAAAGCCTACAAATGATTGTGGGTGTGCATTTTGGGGGGTGCTCATGGGGGTGCTCACGGGGGTGCATTTTGGTGTGCATTTGGATGTGCATTCCAGCGTGCTCCACCTGGACGGAGTGCACCAAGGATCCTTAAAATAAATACCGAGGTAAAATCCCCTTTTTCCCCTCTAACCGTGTTTGGCTCTTGATTTTAAGACCAAGAAAAGGCATCAGTTGCCTTACCCCGGCTCCACCTATGTACCGCCCCCAAGCCCTCAGATCATTGGTCCCCGATGCTCTCCCTGCTCCCGTATGAAAACCCAGACCCCCCACATAGTTCTTTGCTCTCGTCACTGGAATCTTTCATCTGTGTGCTCAAAATAAACCTCACCTGTAGAACTCTACACGGGAGCCCTTCCCATCTCTTTGCCATCGATCTGTCGAAGAAGCCAGCCGCTGTGTGAATGTGTGAGTGTGTAAATGGACCCTGCCAGAAGCGGTTTCATTCCGGAGGCGCTTTCGGAAATGTCGCAGCGTTCCACCATCCAGCAAACCCTGGCGTGGCTGCGACACCAAATATCATCTCATTTTAAATACCTTTAAACTTGCTAAATGCTGAATACTTTAAAAGCAGTTTCAACTGATTTCCCACCACCAAGATGTGTCTAAAATTGTTATCGCTTCTAAAATAGGCACAATACAAGCAGGACTGATTCCTTTTGTGACTGCGGTTTTCTGATCTGGTGGTTTTTTCACACCAGTTCTGTGATTAAATACATTTGTTCTCAGGAACTCCGACTGAGAGATCATCAAGCACTGGAAATGCTCAGGAGCCAAGGGGCTGTATATGCAAACAGGATTTTCCATGTCTTCGGCATCTTTTCTATTCATAAGTCCCTCCATAATATGAGATAACAGGAAAAATTTAAGTTACACTGCATTCTTTGTCCCTTCCAGCAGCCAGCCCTTTTCCTTTATTGTTTATCAGAGCAATGCCTACATTTGGTGACAGTGGTGCAACCAAAGCCTGCCATGTTATGAAACAGATTTGAAATGAAGGCGAATTCCATGGCTATAAGAGCATATTTTATTTTGGGCTTTGGTTTTCTTGTTGCCTTTTTTTTTTCTTTTTAACTTAAGATGACGTCATCATGAGAATGACATATCCTGGAAGATTGTTTCAAAAGAATGAGGGTTACAGGTTACCCATGGAAACAATCTTCTTGAGGTATTTCCTAGAGATCTTATCACTGTCATAGCAAAATTTCAATGTGCGAGGCAGATAAATATGGATGGAAACTGAGCTGCAAATTGACCTTGTAGGCTTGGGATAGATTTAGTCACTGCTGCCAAAAAAATTTTCAGGTACATCAGAGATTTGTGCCCAGGGGTCCTCTTCTTACCCAACTAACTTGTAATCACAACTGTCAGCTTCAGAACATTTATATGACCCTGTGGAGTGTAATGTGACTCAACCATCTGAATGTGAAATTCGTTAGACAACTGCTGCATGCTCAGTGGGAGCAGATTGTGAGACAACAGTGATGGATAAAAGAAGATGAAAGAACAGGTTAAAGGGTTCCTGCAGTGGTTTTGCAGGTTTGGGAATAGGTGTGCACGTATTAAGTGCCAACGTGCCTCCTCACACACCTCCAACGAGATCATTTGGGTGCTGTGAAAACGTCAGCAGTAACTGAACCTGACACCTATCTCTTCCAGTATCAGGGTATAACAATGATTGGACTGCACTTTAATAAGTCTTGCCATTCCTTGTTTATCAAGGACATCAAGCTTTGAAAGAACAACTTGCTTGATTATAATCTGGCAGTAAGAGGTGTGAGCAGCCCTCCTCACAGCACTTTATCCATTACCCACAGCACCTCTCAGCCCATGCCAATCACTCTTCTCTGAATCATTCTAATTGTATAGAGGGGTTTGGACACTACTAACTTGTGTCTGGTACAAGCAGGGTTGATTTATTAGCCCTCTCCTGCTTATACTTGTTTTAACCTCCAGTAGTCCAAAAGGCATCTATTGATCTAGCTAAGGGCTCTATGTAAAACTAAACCCTTAGGCAATGTGACTTCTTGGCAGGCTCTCACTGACTTACCAGTTACACTTTTTTTTTTTTTTAATTTAAGTCTAATTTTACTTCCCCTGTCCATTTTCCCCCATAATTTCTTCTTGCTGAGGTGGGCACTTACAGAGAAAGGCAGTGCTGCTATTGAGAGAATCAATACTTCCATTGCAGGGTACTTACAGCGCTTCATTCTCTTTGCATCCTGTGCCCTTCATATGTCAGGGATAGGGATCAATTATGAAGATCTGTCGGGTTTGTTATTACATGAGAACATTTATTCTGTTAAGAGGATAAAGCAAAGTCAGCAAGCCAAGAACATTTCAACTACAGTTTCCAAGCCTACAGTTACAGCCTGTTAGAAAGACAAGAATATTTCCTTTATTCTAAACTCAGAACAAAAGGACGATTCTCTTCAGCCTGACCACTGAAGAAATGCAATTGAGAATCACAACACAGAGCTTGAAAATATCTGGAAAATTCATCACAAGAAGATTCAACTAGAACATCACTTATCAGATTTCTTTTTGTACTGGACCAAGAGCATTACTTCATTTTCCATGGCTGGCCCAGTTCAGGCTCTCAGGGAATTACCAGCAGGGCATGCAGCTGTGGTCTTCTCTGTGTCTTCTCTTGCCTCTCTAAGACAGCGTCAGCTTGAATTTACCAAAATTAGCAGATGTCCAAGTACACTGTAACAGATAAAACCAAAAGCAGCAAGTATGAGCAGAACCTGGCTTCCAGATCTCTAAGAGCTTGTTATTAGTGTGATAAGCTGTAGTACTGTAATTGAATAGGCTGGGCACATTAAACTTGCAAACACATTCAGTTGCTGACTAACAAAATTCTTGTTCCACACGTGTACACCTGATCCAGGCAAGGGCAAGGTTGGAGACAGGCTTTGTTCCTTAAGGTTTTATGGTTTTGCTTTTCTTCACAAGATAAAAGGCAAAGACAAGAGCAGAATTTCTTATAGTGATTTTCAACTAATGCTTTGAAGGTGAATTCTGAATATTTAAACTTTTCCTCACAGTGGGAATTCTGATATTTGTAACCACTGCCAAAGAAGGATCTTTTACTATTAAAGTGGTTGAAAATGAAAGTGAACATACTGCAGAGTCCGGGAGAGATGCCAGAACTGCACGTTCTCTGCATAGCTAAGAACAGGTACAGTGCAAGTGCTGCATGGTTAAGATGTTATCTACCCTCAGAAAATATCTCAGCCTAATCTGGAAAGAACAATGTTGAGGGGAAAATAGTTTTTTTATTCTGTAATTCCATTCAGCAGTGATTTAAGGAGCTAATTAGTGCCAACATTTGAGGTCCAGATCCTAAATAAGTTTGAGCACCTTTTAGCTATTGCATCTCCTGCCAGCTGCAAGCCAAGTCCTTCAGAGGATGTGAACCCTGACTCTGCTGTGAGAGGAGCAGCCCTACATGTGGAACCTTCTCTTGCTGTTCAGTGAGAGGAAACCCAGCAGCTGGAGATCAGTTCACACTTGTGCTCAGCCCTTGCAGGCAGCAAGAATAGACACGACTCTGAGAACGTGAAGAGGAATCTGACTCCAGGTACCAAACTTGGAAAGGTTTAAGTTATTTCAAAGCCCTATATCAGCTATCACTTAACATTTAAAGTCCTGAATCAAATTGTTTCTGTTGAAATGCATTAGGTGCTAAGGATCTGCTTAGAGTTATGCATAATACCACCATGCCCCTTATGACTTTAGCTCCTGAGCTAAAGAATGACACTTAAGATAGGCTTTTCTCTGTCATTCTGTTTTATGGGACTCAAGGCACAAACTGTCATCTCAGACCACATAGACCCAACACTCCTTCTAGCTCAGCATGCTCCTGGCTAGACCTACACACAGGTCTGTGCTATTTCCAGGGCCAAATTTTCTTCTCAGTACAAATTTAAACTCCACATAATGCAGCAAAGATTTTCCAGACATAGTGGTCAGAATGCATTTAAGGTTGAACTTCTCTTGTTTCTTGTTGTTCTCCCGTATGTCTCATGTACAGCTTTCTTTTCAAAATGTGAACAGTCTTAAAATATGTATTTGCATACATGAAACCAGAGTCTGCATCCTGCTCTGACTGTGACCCTGTGACACTCGTGGTGCTGTGCCTGTGCCGAGCCTGGTGCTGTGTTACGCAAGTAATGACAAGCTGCAGGGAAACAGTTTAGGAGGGAAAAAAAGCAATTCCAAATCTTTTATGCTTGTCTACATTTGTAATTCCAGTCATGGATCCTATCTGTTTGTAAATTCAGAAGCAAAATACCTCTGAACTTGCTAAGTTGGTGTGGATATGCTCATCTTTTCCTCGCTACATAAAATTAGACACATACCAGGCAACTGTGGACTGATTAAGAGTCTCTCCAGCAAAATAAAAGATAGGTCTTGTTATCGACTTGGCTGCTGACTCTTGACAGAGGCAGGAGTGTAAAGTGCATTGAGATGCTTATGAGATTCCTACCCTCTATTATGAGAACTTTCAGCAGTGGTTTTATGCTGCAAAGTGACTCTGAATAAATAGCATTGTGAGGTTCCAAATTTATTTTCTCTCAAAGTCTTACAGAATAAATTTGCTCGCTTTACAGGAAAAGATGCTTTTTCTCTTGCTGACATCCCTGCAAACTCTGAAAGTCACAGCTGTGGTCTCCTTTCATTGCCGCTCTCCTGAAGTGGTGTCTTAGTTAAAACTCTATTGTTAATGTAACAGAGAAGAAATACCTTCAGAAAGAAATCCCTTAAAAAGCCTTGAATATAAAAAACAACCAGTACATATCCTAAGATTACTATAAAGCTATATCCATATCTAAGGGGGGAGAGGGGATACAAATCACTCTGGGATTTGATTTCTCTGAATCATAAAGATTCATCATAAAAATCTAGTTATGAGGATCATTAAAAAATGAGCTTCAGAGCATGAAATGTTACCTACATTTGCAATCTTTTAGAAAAATAGTGTCTCGTTCAAGATCAGATTTTAAATCACCCTCTCTAAGTTGTCTGAATGCCAACTTCTCACAGGCAGGTCAAGTAGATGTGAAGAAATGTTGGCAAATGTGTTTCAAAAGTGTGATGTAACATACCCAGTACTGGCATGTCGTGGTCTTCTCTTCTCAGAAGGGGATTAGGGTCACACTTTGATAGACATTTCATTTTTAAAGATGCAGATAAATACCTACTGACAGTTTTGAAAAACTTTCTTATCTCACTCTTGTCAAAATCCTTTAAAACCTAGAAGCATCTCAGCTGCTTTGAAAATTCCAGGAGTTACTGAGCATGGCAAATGCCCAAACGACTTTAAAAGTCTTATCATCACTGCCTGTAAATGGCTGGCAAAAGAATGTGTAGAACAGACCCCTTACAGATTTAAAGCAACAGATAAATAGATCACTAAATGTAATGGGATATTTTGCCCTGCTCTGACTCTGCTCCTGTTATGAGGATAGATCACGTCATACCATCAAAGCTGACTGCAGGATACAGCTGTGAAATCAGGATGAGACAAAAATCAGGCCCAACATGAATATGTAAAAGCCATAATGACATTTCTTGTTTGTAAACTTGCTGGGATGTCATGATCCACCTTTTGTTGGGCATTTCAGGGTTTTGAATAAGGAATGAGCAGAGTTATTTGCTGGCTTTCATCAGCATGTTCCCAGCAAAATCTTTGCCAGAGGTGCCCATGAGCTCTTGCTTGGGAGCAGGATGAAAGCACATGTGAGAGAACCAACTGGATGTTTTACTTTCCATGGATCACTTCAGGACTCTTGATTTGAGTTCTCTCGATTTTTCCTTCAAACCACCCCCTAAATGACAGTGCAATGAATGTGATGCATGGTTTGAGGAAAGTGCATTTACCTGCTGATCTGGATTCTAGACTTTTGGGAAGCTCAGAGAACTTTTCTGAACAGCTAATGTGAGATTGGAGAGGATTTAAAAAACCTAGTAACTTATCCTGTTGCAACAGGTCATGCTGCAATTTGTTCATGCCATTCTATAGCAATGCTGTTTTGGACTTACACTGCCATGTATTTTATTTTTATTGGTCCATTGCTAAACCAAACGTTTTAAACTCCCTGAGAAACTTTCAGCCACAGGAGAACTGGGATTAGATCAAAATGTCCATATTGGCATCAGGGGCATCCTTTTTGGAATACAAATAGAGATGTGGAGAGCAAAGATCCCTGTGCTCCCCCCCTTCCCTTTGTATGGAAATGAATATTCCAAGCACTGGTTCTCAGTAAAGCCCTTGGATAAGTCAAGGGATTTCAAAATGCCTCTTTTCATGAATGTGTGGTCACTTCTTTTCAGGGTCAGCTCTGGCCCTGTCTCTTTGAAATGTGCATTTGTTGTTCAGTTTTACAGAAGAATCTTCATAGATTCTGAAGTAACACTAGAGGGCAATAATGCATGAGATATTCAGGATTTCTGAGCCTGAGAATATCTGATGTGGGTGGTCTCTATTTGTTAATTCATCATTTGCTTCATGTGCTTGCTTTAATTTAGGAAAGACTTGTGCTGGGATAGGAAAAGAAGAAGAAAAAAGCTTCAAAGAAACCCAAAAATTAACAATCACTTGCTTTCACAGTGTTGTGGTATTCTCAAAAGAAAGTGAGGAACCCTTTTGGAAAGGAGATCTGCATACAGGGGAGGGGTATCTCTTCCAAACAAAATATTAAAGGGCATTTTAAAATCCCTGAATTTTGTATTTGTTTTGTATTATTTTGTTTTCTATTATTTTGCATTATTTTGTTTTGTATTTTGCTGAAGCACTGACAGCAAAAAATCTCTTGAAAAGGAGAGGAGAGGGAAAAGGGAAAGAAAGGGAGAAAATAAGAAAAAAAAATCACAGAGATAAGTAGCATCAAAAAACCCACCAAAATCTCTCCATTAGAGGTATCTTACCTGCACAACAAAAAGATTGGACTGTCTCTTACTGTGGAATCTCCCCAAAGGTTTTTTTCTTTAAAGCCAGTTGATCTGTAAAGTGAGACTTGTGCAAGGGAGTGGAGGAAGGGTTTGGTTTGGTTCTCAGTGTGATCTATCAAATTTTCAGACTGTTTTGGGTCACACACCATTTTAACAACTGCTCTTCCTCAGATTGCTGTGAGAAAAGGATATTGTCTAAAGCTTGGACACTGTATGGTGCTTGAAAACAAACTAAAAATCTTTGTGACTTGCTGCTTTCGAGTCTCAATAAATCCAAGGAACCTGGATGGCTTTTTGTCTTGAGTGTACGTCTTTGGTGATTAACGTCTTCAGGGTGCACTCAGACATCAAGAGAAGGTTTTGCTTCAAAAAAAGCTTTCTTTTAGGAATGCCAAGTGCAAAATTAATGATTCAGGACTGAGTCTGGAAGAAAGAGATGTAAGTGTGAAGTGAACCTTTAATGGTCTGTAAGAGGGAGTGACTGCTTAGGAGAGTTTTTATAGCACTGCGCTTCCTGCTACTTGGGTAATAATAACAGCAGTAACAGTAATAATGCCTGCCTCTGATAGCTCACTTCCCATCAGCAGAACACAAGTAATTATGTTCATTTCTTATCTTAAAGCAAGTGTTACCGAAGAGAGGAATGTGATAATGTGGTGTTCGCTGCTATCTGTGTTTTTAAGCAAAGTATCAGGACTGGTTTTGTCTCCTGTACTGAGGCAGGGAAGGACCGAATATCAGACAAAGCTGTTCTTGAGCACCCCCATTTTAGACAGAGCACCATAAGTTCTTTAAAGGTGACGTAGGGGTCATGTCATGGCCACAAAGGGTGTTTGGGTCCTTTGAGTAGAGAAAGACTGTGTTTGTGACATTTAAAAGTCTCACCCTTTCTGCTTTCAACTCTGCAGCACTGGAGTGGCATGAGGCCACCTTGGTACAGCACGTTATTTATGGGCGAAGATACCTATGACTTAGAGCCAGGCACTTTAAAACCAGAAGATGATATTCTTTTTAATAAAAGGAATTAAAGACAAGTCTTAAAATGCTCATCAGCATGAGCAGGCTTAATTTTTCCCCTCCTACAGCCAATAGGAAATGATCATGCCATAGCAAATTAATTCAGGTCATGATAGTGCCGTGGTAAAGCTAGAGGCCAATTCATGGAGATTGCTCAGAACAGCCTCTCTGTTTTCATGTTGAATTTAATGAGCCTTTTGGTTGAAAAATTTGTTATGCTGCACTTTGATTCCAGCATAAGATGAATATGGCTCCTGTGTTTTTGAGCCTCTCCAAGATAATGACTATGATTCCATCGTTTCTCCTTCATATACCTGTGTTCGTGGGGCTGCACTCCCTCTGTCACTGGCAGGGTATGAAAGGGAACACTAAGGATATTCACACAGGTCAGTTTTCCCTGAAGAGATCTTGCCTCTCATACCTGTGCTCCTTCTGCTAATCCAAACGTAAAGATGAATAGTAACAACTCATTTCAGCCATGTATTATTAATTTTAAACAGTCTAGTTTTTCTTTCAGCCACTTTCTATTACCCACGTGTAATGACCCTTGCCCACATAAATCAGCCAGGAAGATTTAATTCGCTTACTGATGAACCCAGTTCTGTTCATTTCCATCCTCTCTCTGCAAAACTCAGAACAGAACACTCAGTTTTTTCTTGGACTTCTTGAAGAAGTAATGCACAACTAAACCCTTCAGTAAAACTTGGAAAATTGCCCTTCACTGCCTAAATGCTGACTATTAACTGCAGGAATTTTAAGTGTTTTTTCTCTATTTTATTTAGCCCTGCTCTGCTAGATTATCCTTGATTTTTGCACTGTCCATTTTTGTTGAATGAGGTGATAATTAAACACATGCAGTCTATAGAACAGAAAGTGTTATTCAAAACTAACCAGCAAAGGTCACGGAGTAAATACATTGACAACTTGCTAAGAAAGGAGATTACCCAAAGTCTTGACTTGGTGTTATTTCAAATCCCAAGACACAAGAGACTTTTTATTCCCTCTCAATTCCTTTGTTGTGTGGGGATTTCTGTGTATTGCTTAGCTTAAATTTCTGTCAAAGCCATCCAATCAACTCTGTTGACTGCATGGTAAAATTCCCTTCTACACTCGGGTCGGTATGTACTGAAGAAGAAGGTTATCTGCACTATTAAACCTTTGACTCCTTGTCTTTTGAAGGGATCATTTTGCATTTTGCTATGGTAGAGCTGTAATTAGATCTGTTAATTAAGGACAGAATGAACTTTTTAAAAACTCTAAACCCCTTTGCATTTTTGATAAGTTTGCTTAGGTTGCTACTGACCTTCGTACAGGGTTTGCCACTGCTTATTAATTGTTAAATTTTAATTAGGCATGCTGATGAATGTGCTAGCTTTTGCAATAAATAAAAGGTAGATTCATTTATAATCGGATATTTACCAGTCTACACAGAAATTATCTGCTTTCCTAGAACACAGTTAATTTAACTTATTTTGATAACAGTAATTGGTGGTCTATAAAAACCAAATGCAAACAGATAAATATAATGACTCCCTGGTTCAAAGATTGAATTAGCAGTCCTAACAAACTGAGCTAGGACACCGGGTCTTAAAAATATTCCACAGGCACTTGAATGAAACAACTTCAACATCTGGTCAGATATTCATGGTATTTTTATTGAAATTCCTTGAAAACGTGTTTTCCAGAGAATAATCAACCCCCTTATAGAAAAAGCAGGTCAGACTGAGGAAGTAGAGGAGCAAGAGGATGAAGAATGAGATCATCTTTCATGACTAAGAGAAGGGAAATTTTGCAGCACTAGTGAACAACCTGCTTTTTCCTTTGCCAATAATGACTGTGTGGTGAATCCCAGTGCCTGTGGGACCCATCCAGGAACTCCACAGATCAGCCCACCAGGGCTGTAAAACAAAATATCAGGAAATCAAAGGGTACCAAAAATCAAAATAATTCTTTTAGATTGATCAATATCCCCGTAACTGAAAGAAATATCAATTATCTATCCTGTTTGATTGCTCTGGTAGATTTGCTAACTGCAGCTTTTAAATTGGACCTCCTGTCACTTTCACTTCTTGCCTCTGTGGAAAATCATCACAGAATCTTCTCATGAGGAATGATATATTTAATTAGCCATGTCCATTGCCATGAAACAGAGTTAACAATCAGCAGCTTCTCGCACAACACACTCAAGGATGTAAATTCATCCCTGATTTCAGTGCCATAACTGAAAGCAAACTGTGAAAATACTGGAGACAGTGACTCAAGTCCTGGTTCACATAGAGGCAAGTGGCAAAAGTCACCCTTAATTCCCACACAGTCCCTGGCAAGCTTCAGAGATCAATGGCCAAATGCTTTTCTCTTATCAGGACCCACTACATCCATAAGGAAATACTGCTGCTTTTTAAAGAAAGCAAACTTGGTTTTGAAAGTGGAAGGAATGGGGCTCCATACATTTACTTCTCATCCAGTGCTGATTTTCCTGTTGTTTCACTGTTTATCTCAAGAAAGAACTCATATGATTCACTTTTTGCTGGGAACTTTAGCACCTATCTCTTCTCAAGGGCTGAATAATGAGATCATTATCACACTGCCTGTATTAATAGTGCTGAAATGCTACCTACATTTCATTAGGGATGTTCAGGCAGGTTTAGCAGGCTGATGGAGTGCACTGCTCAGAGTTGTGTGAGCAGTGCCAGGGGTTGCCTGTCCCCTGACCATCTCAAAGCATGTGGTCACTGCTGTCTGGTTTGATGCCAGTTCTTCAAGCGCCGAGCGGTGCTTTCAAGATTCCCACTGCAAGGAGCAGGGCTGGTGATTGACTAGCCAGGGTGATTTCGGGCACTGATGAAAGCAGGACTTTTCAAAGGCTGGTGCTTAGGGAGCATTCTGCCAGACTGAGGGAATATTTTGCTGGTGGCACATCTAACTGGGCTTAGAATGAGAATTCAGAGACAGGTAAATTAATTTTCTAGCTCTTAATAAGTATGTCTTCCCAGAAAACAAGTTTCAGCAGAATCCTGATGTGGGACTCAGTGATATGTGTTTGAATATCTCCTGACACTGAAAAAGAGACCTAAGCCAGTTTTCAGAGAGTGTTCCAGCAACCTGTCTGCTGTTAACCCTGGTTTATCCACAGATGTTCCTGCAACCCTACTGAGAATCAACTCTCTTCCTTTTGAAATCAGGTATGACTGCATGCCTGGCTTCACTTTTCCCTGCAATGGAAAAGCAAAAGAAATATCTAAAAGCTTCCCCCCTTAGGGACATAAAAATGGCATTACATCCTCAGCACAGGGTGGGAATGCTTCACCTGCTCCTTCCAGACACAGCCTGACACATTTTACCTGTGCTGTTGATGTAAGTGAACACCAACATGCTGGAAATACAGTTGTTGCTGCAATAGAAAATG
This sequence comes from Falcunculus frontatus, assembly GCA_013398115.1. NCBI lineage: Eukaryota > Metazoa > Chordata > Aves > Passeriformes > Falcunculus > Falcunculus frontatus. The sequence goes on from VZRV01008775.1 coordinate 190,448, forward strand.
GGGCATGAAATAGGGGCTGCAGAGCAGTCTGTTTAATAATGATCTCCTCAGAGCTGTATTAACGAGCTGGAAGCAAGGAGAGCAGAATTTCTTCCCCTTGAACTTAGACTAGCAGCAGGACATGAAGGAGCTGTAATAGAATGTTATTTTACAAGAAGTAAATAATGTAATAGAGTCTATAAGGATGTCAGCAGGAGAGTTAGAACTGTCATAGCATAATCCTGACTTGAGCAGCAATGTGTGAAAAAGTAGCCTGCAGCAGTTTTTCCAGTACTTCAATAATTTCTGCCTTCTCACTGATCTTTGTTTACTCTACTTACCTTGTCAAAAAAATGTTTTACCTTATGTTAAAATGCTAGCTAAAAGAGGAAAATGTATTCCCAGAAATCCCAACTTTTCAAGCATACACATTTTATTTTCTTTTCTGTTGTTATTGTTGTGGAAAAGATGGAAGAATTGTATTCCCTTCACTTAAAAAATATGAAGACTAGTAAAACCATAAATAAAAAGAACCTGCCTGTGTCTTTGTTGCTTCTTTTTCCTTCAGACTAATGAATAATTCACAAAATTGGCAGTATTAGACTTCATATCCTTGTGATATGATGGCAGATTTTCCAATGAGGCCTCAAATGTAAGCTCAGGAGGGTCATGAAACTACACAGCTATCATTATTGGAATGCAGCAATATCTTCCAAGGTACTGCAGCACCTTTATATCATCACTGAAGCAAGGCAGAGAGGACAAGTTTGCAACTAAAGAAAATGCTAAGTATTAAACTGAAGCTACAAAAAAGGGGGAGGAAGCTAAGTCTCCTTTTTGTCATTTCTCTTTTCATATGACATCTATTTAAGTTTTTTTAAACCATTATTACAGCAATGCTGTAAAGACAAGGGGGACAACCTAACCCAAATTTTCAGGATGGTTTTTCTTGTGCCTTGACACTGTGCAAAGAATTCAGAGTATGCATCCCCAGAAGAATACTCTCACAAGCCTTCCCTGGAACAAATCCTATCGGACTTTCCACAGGATCCAGGCTCTTCTACTATCCTTTAAATAAGAGAGTAATAATAAATTGTTGCTTCTGTTGTTACTTTGCTACTGGTACTCTTGCAGACCCCAAGCTCCTCTTCAATTCTCTCACCCCATCCCAGCCACAGCCTTGGGAATACTATGCTGTGTTTTAAATTCAAATTGTATTGGCTTCTCTAAGTTTGAGACAGACCTTTAACATCAGCCCGGTGTAATGTATTTGTATGGTATATTTGTCTTGGCTTTAAGGAAATACATTAAAAACCTTTCACTGAGAATATGAGATATTGCATTGTCCTTGAAATTGTGTTTGGACCTTCAAAGCCATTTAATCTCAATTAAAGCAGAGCATACAAGATAAGGTGCTCTGAAGATGCATTAAAGCGTGTTATAGTGCCAAGGCTGTGTGCACTCTGACACATCCTAAAAGCACTGTGGCACTGGTTTGAAGGTACGGTTCAGAACTCTCCCCGTGCCCCATTATCCATGGATCATTAGCATAACTCAGAGCTCTTCCCGTGCTCTGTGCCAGTGTGTGCTAACAAGTGCTGCTAATGTATGAAGGCTTGACATGATAGATTGTAATGCCTCTGGCTCTGTCATGTCACAGGCAGTTTATGCATTAAATAAAACACACCAGGGGATTACAGAGTTAAGAGATTGGAAATGCACCATAAAGCCTTTTAATTCAAAATCACCATTTGTGATCTACGCCGGAACTGCGAAGTGCAACTGAAAGTTTGACCTCAGATGGATGGTCAGGAATTGGTCTGAAATGAGTTTGGGGTTCTCAGTGCAGCCCATCCACCACGGGACAGCAGCCTTCATGTCCTTCCTGCCGGGATGCTGAGGGCTGCGGGGGGCTCGGAGCCAGGCTGCCCTCACAGCTGAGCGAGCACAAGACATTTCAGGGTGACAGGAGCGAGTTTCTGCTGCCATTGATTTTGCTGCACTAATTCAGAGGATAAACAGAGGACTCAATTCTCCAGAGTTATCAATCTGGCACCTTTCAGACACATTTAGATTGGCATGGGCTTTTGTTTTCTGTTTTCTTTTTTTTCCCCTTCCCAATTACATGTTAAGTGTAGCAGTGTTAACAGATGTCACTAGAATATAATCTCCAAGGATTTCAAGAGCAAATAACACTAGGAAAAAATTGATTCACAAAGAAATGTTTAGCTATCATGATCATTGAGAATAAACCACATTATTTTCTTAAATGCCTAGTTCAAATACTGTTTTTCGAGTTATTTTGACAGAAGATTTTGTAAGAGGTGCCAGCAAACAGTGTGGAATGACAATCACAAAAGAAGATGGTGCTACAGTCAGAATTCACCAGTGACAAAGATGAAAGGCATTGGATCATAGTTTTTGCAGGGGTCTAACCTCCACGCCTACAATGTGTTTCATATAGCAGAGTCGTACTGTGCCAGAAAATACATTTATATTTGAAACGTGCTAAAAATACTGTGAGTACCATGATATCTTGGTTCTTTTTCCTACTTCCTTTTTGGGCTTAGAAAACACTTTCTGTATTTTTGTCCTTAATTTGTTAACGGATTTTTTTCAAAGCAGCTCACTTACCAGATAAGTCTGTTGTTAATAAATTTATGGCTGATAATTTTTTAAAAAAGCATTATGTGGGAATGTGAAGTAATGAATACACCAGAATGCCTATTTAGACTGCCACAAAATAATGATCACAGAAGCACAGAGCCCCTACAGCTTCCAAAGAAGAGGTGAAAGCTCTGGAAGCAGAGCTGTTTCAATACCTCTGCCCACATGTGGACATGCACGATAAATCTGATGTCCATAAAGTTTATAACCTCTGTCATGATAACTGATTGGTAGTTAAACTTCTTTTCGGGCTTTCTTGCCATTGCCCCTTTATTTTAGACTAATAGACAATTGCAATTTTTAACATGTCTGTTTTGTACAGGGCAAAGCAGGTCACAAACAGATGAGCACACTGACATAAAAATACTCAACACAGCCTGTGTTTGTAGCTCATGCACAAGGACTTTGTGTTTGTTTACTGCTACCCAGGTCTATTGCCACAAATAACACCAGCAAAACCAGAAGAATAATCAGTGAAAATTGATTTCTCAGTAGGATGGGAATATCCCTGACCCTTATCAGAACCCCTGTTGTTCATCTTCCACTGGACCCCAATGCCTGGAGCTGTATCAGTGCCTCAAGCTCGGACAAGTGCATTCAGTGTGTCCTGAGCTGGCTGGTGTGAAGGAGGGCTTGCCAGAGAGAAACCAGCTTGTCTGGCCCCTCAGGGCATGGGGAAAGCAGATGTGTATCTGTCTGCAGATGATCAGAGCTTTTCTCACACGTTTTTCCCCTCCAACTTTGCCCCTGGACTCTGGGATGAAATCTGCGCCTCTTGCCCATCCTGAGAAGGGTTTTAGGGAGTTTCATATCCCGCCTGGAGAAAGCCCATTAACACCTTCCCACTGGCCTGAAGGCCCCGAGGTCTCCAAAACTAAAACAGGCTGCCCCACACCCATTGCAGAACAGCTTCAGCCCTGTGTGAACGGCTCCTATACGGTGCCAATGAAAAGCAGTTTCAGCAAAGCACATCAAAATTGTGCACTTTTACCCTCACACACACTGGTGCATTCATTGCTGTTCATTGCTCAAAATGTGAACAGAATCTGGGTTTTATCTTATTAGTGACCTGGTTCAGGCTCATATTTCCAGTATTTCTGGAACTATTTCCGTGATGAACTGTAGATGGAGTTATTAACCCACCAGAAGCATCTGGCAGAGGAAAAGGCCCTCAACTCATTCTTTTCCAAAACATTTCCAATCTTTGTGATTGTTTGTTCATTTACTAAAAATAGTGTATTTAAAAGCATGGAAAGGCAGAAGGCTGGAGTTATTGAGGCATGTGACAGATATGACAGATACCTGGCTTGGAAATGCCACAGGACTTCTTCTCCATATATCATTATTCACCTCTGAACAATTCTTAACAAATTCTACACCAGCAGAAAAAAAGAACAAAAGACATAAATGCAACAGGAAAAGAAAAGATTTCAGGATAAAAAAAAATACAACAAACCTGCCGCTCAAAACCCCACATTCTTAGAAACACAAATAGCCAAATTTACTTGATTACATTTCATTTTAGGAGTAGCAACAGCTCCTCACTGCTCCCCAGTTATCAGTTTACATACAGCTCACTCTCCCTCGTATTTCAACCTTGTTCTCTGCTGATCTTCAATGGTTTTTGAAGCTGGGCAATAGTCAACTGCCTGTTCAGTAGCATCAGTGTTGGGCTAATGCAAACAAAACCAGGTTCACTTTCCAAGACATGCCAACTGCCTACTGAAAACATCTGATGACATTCCCTTTGCAATAGAAGATCTTCTCTCAGTTGTTACAATACTTGCACATTTCTAAGGAAGCAGAACACCCAGTCTGCAGTGGGTTACAAAAATCCCCTGGAACTGCATCGTAAGCAAATTTTATTCCTGTTCAGTGGTTTATTTAAATGCAGTTATCTCTGAAGGATAAGAAACAAATCCTCAGGGTATTCACAGAAGCAGGGAGTTAGGGCACAAGGGGATTTTTCACCTTCAGATAGAATTAACTGACTTTATTCTAAAATGAGGATGGTCAACTGGGATGGTCAACCAAGCATTTGTCCAAGACTACAGAACACGACTAGCAGAGGAACTCTGCTGACCTGAAGGGGTTTTGAGTAATCTGAAAGCTCGGCTGTGGGAGCAAGTGAATTAACAGAGACTACTGGGGCTGAAAACTAACAGCCAGTCCTAAAGAGGATCCTGGAGAGCTGTTTGATTTAAAGACACTCCTCACCTCCCTCTCTATCCATTCTCCAAGGGCTTTGGTACGCATTTTCTTATCACCTTCAGCAATATGAAGATATCAGGACAAGGTTTGTAAAGTTAGGAAAGCTGGTCTGATCTCTTCTAGGCAGCTGTTCTCAGAACTGCATGCTGAGGCAAATGTGGGAGCTTCTCACCCCCAGAGATCCACACTGGAACCTCGGTCAGGCCATTAATTTACACCAGGGCATTGTAGGGGGTGGACTGATTCTGAAGACTGACAACACAGACATTTATTATTGGCAATCTGAGCAAGGTGGTCCGGGTAGCCTCCATGTAAGCCCATATAATGTTAAATATTCAAGTTTTCTTATGCAGATAATGCCACAAGATAAACCTCACACAGAAAATTGCTCACATTTACAGGGAGTATAAAGATTATGCCTTTTAGCCAGCTTAAAAGTATGCAAAGTTACCATTTAAAAATAAAATGCCTCGATAAATGTTTGTTATAATCCATATGACACTGCGACTATTTGAACTGGAAAACCTCCACACCTAGCAAGGCAGTAATTTGATGGCTTGCTAGAAGAAACAAGACATAATAATGTACTCGTGTTAAGATCCCACATTACATGGAAGAATCACTTGAAAGGATGGATGTCTGATTCTCTGTCACCTGGCTTCTCTGTTACCCCAGGACTTCTTCAGGCTCCTCTGATGAAACAGCCTCAGACCATCAGTGCCGTTTATGCAGGAGAACAGAAATGGGAGTTCTGGGTGATAATCGAATAATGGAGAATGTATCGCTGTTTTTTGCTGGAGCCAGCGTGGACATAGGTGGTAAGAGAGGGCTCCCAGGCTGTAGCTGTGGCTGTGCAGAGCAGCACTGTCACACTGCTGCCAGGGCACCACTAGATGTCTGTCTCTGCCTGTGCTTGCCCTGCATCGTGCTCTCCGGGAGGGCCTGGCCATCAACTCGCCTTTTGGACCCCAGCTTCTGTTTGTGCTTGAGACAACTTACCTCACATAACCTGAATGCTGGTAGAGAACACCCACTCACTGGATTAACTGTTTAACAGACCAATTAACTGCAGCTATTCCTCTCCATGAGTGCACGAATGACATGGTTCTCTTCCCCTCCACAATATGACACAATTGCAATGAAAAGTTAGGGCAGACTGGGTAAAGCAATGTCTCCAGTGTGATCCAAGAATTATTGCAGGGAGTGGGACTTTTGCTCTTGTCTCCAGCTGCATCAGTTTTTGCAGAAATCCACTTTCCCACAACAGAGATGTCCATTTTGCTGTCATTTTAACAGACTCATGTCTGGCTCCGCTCACTGTGCAGAGTTTGCCTTTCAGGCCGTGGGTGTGTTGACTAATCGATCTCATATTTTGTACTTCTGTCCAGCTGACTCAACTCGTTGGTTTGTTAAGGACTTTTCACACTCCTCACACATTAAGTAAACCTGACTTGCACGCTCAGTTTGCACTCCCCAAGCAGTGCCAGAGCTAAGCTCCCGAGGAAACGCTTCCAACAGACACACTCTGGGTAGCATCTGCTCAGTGAGGCACATAAATTCCTTACCGTGTGATTCAGTGTCTTTGGCTGACTCCTGCCAGCAAGTCTGCACAGAGATCCACCTCAGCAGCACTGCCATCTCTAAATTAACCTGTGGCAAGCAAGGCAGCTACAGCTTCCAGCCATTTGTGCCACTTCTCTGCAGGAATTCGCTGCCTCATGGCAGGATTAAGAGGGCCGGCTCAGATGCTGAGGTTTGCATGTGGACAGGGTAACAAAGGGCTCTCCCCTCAGCTCCATCTCCCCCTTCTTCTCCCCTGCTCACCAGTCACGGGAAAGAATTGGAGCACTTTTTAGGATAATTTTTTAGGACAAAACACTTTAAATCTGACTTCAGATCCATTGTCAAACAATTTGGCTGTACTAAATGGATCAGTGAGCACATCCCCTGCATATGTTAAAGTCCCTCAAAGTAGAGTCATGCAGTCATCTAGCTTATTTTGTCTCCTATAAATAATCAATTCTTTCTTTTGAGTGTGTATCTGCTTTATGTCCATTTCCATTTGAGGAACTGGGTTAGAGTGAGTCTCAGTGGTTTGCTAAAGGTTTCTGGCAGACCAGAGTCAAAGCCAGGAATGGAAAAGACAGCTAAAGACTTGGATACTCAGTGTTTTATCAGGCTGGCAGCAGGTTCTTGGACAAAATAAAAGTACTGTTCCACAGAATGTTCAATTACACTATGGAGTTCAGTATAATTTAATGTTATGGAGAATAAAAGTGTAAATGGGTTTGAGGAAGGAATTAGAACAGCTGATCCCCGTGATGACAGAGCTGTTTATCTGTCTAACTAACAGACAGACTTGTTTTTGTGTTGGACTGAGTACAAAAGTCCTCTTGCAACAGCAACAAGTCCAACCCATGGGATGAGGGAAAAAGGTTCCCTGCTCCATACCCATTCCTTAAATACTACCCCCATCTTCCACCATGCTCACTCTGGAGAAGGGATGTTTCACTCAAGAGGATTTGTGTTGAGTTCACCACTCCAGCCCAGAAGAGAGAACAAAGCTCCATTTCATGAGGGAGATCTCTCTAGCAAGCAAGTGCAGTTATGGTTCTATAATGCAAACAGGATTTGCAGGGAAGGAAGAGCTATTTTTGTGATTTTACTCCAAGGTTCAGAGACTTTGTTCCTATAAAAAGTATCACGTCTTAATTCAGGCCTTCTGGTTCAGGACACACCATGGAACAAGCAAACAATAATGGCACAGTTTGCATCGTGGTCAGAAGAGTGAGCTGCTTCAGTCAATCCAAGTGGTTTTCCCCTTCCACAGACAGGAAATTAGGCCTTTCTGCCCTGATACAAACACCTACTGCACACCAGGCTGCCAGGTGTGGAGATCAATATGAATAAGAGAAGAATCAATAGGAATAAGAGAAGACAAAATTTCAAAGGGAGCCTTTCCACCCTTTGCTACCCAAGCATTGTACGATGGTTGTGAGGGTAATTTTGAAACTAAGGGCACTGCAATGCTGTTTTTGCTTTGCAAAGCAAATGCCAGCTCTCCAAGTGCAGTGGCAACTGATGGCAGCTCAAGGCTATATCCATTTTTATTCCATGAGTGTACCAGGAATTAGTAGTGCTGGGAGGTGGTTGTGGAAAATTAGGGCATCTAAACAATTACTTGTTTACATAAATATTCTAAATATGCCTTTGGTAAAGCACTGGGGTTATAGAACTAATTACTCTGCTCATCTCTTACTGACTTCCATGGCTCTACCTGTTCCCTTTCAGGGTGGATATCTCATTTTTCGTATGGATCTGTATATGCCCTGGGTTTTATTGATCATCATGTGAAGTTCAAACCAGATATGTGTTTTCCTCTCCTCAAGATCCTGTTTCCAATGCTAAATTTATTGAGCAAGTACATTATTAGCAAATGCAGCAAAAAAAAAAAAAGTAAATTGAAATAAAACCAAACACAATCAGTCTATTTACATGCTTATTCTTATTTAATGACACACTTCAGTGCATGGCTAGTTAGATATGCTGCCTGCAGTTAGAGAAGACCTACTCAACTCACACCTTTCCCTTTCTTAGCTCAGGGAGCTCTTAGCAGCAATCCCAGTGAAGATCTCCCACACCTTGCCTTTGCCTTTCAAAGGAAGCTGGACTCCCTCAAAAAAAATCCTTCTCTTAGTTTTCTTCTCATTTTCATACTGCTCAGTCATGCTTCTTACACACTCTTTACCTTTTTTTTTGCCACCATCAATTTTTTAAAGCTGGCAAAATTCTAGCCAAATAGAAATATCCAGAGAGAATGCCTTTCTAGTTTAGTCCAAAATTGTTGGTGTGGGGCTTTTTTTCTCAAAATGAGAAAATCCTCCCCTATCAACTGAAACATTTTGTTCATTTCACACCACTAATGTTTCAGGTTTTAATTTTCAGGATTTTTTTTCCTCATAAGCTTCTAAGTTACATTTAAGTAAATGTATCCATACACAGGATGCTATTGTTTGCCATCTTAGAGGCTGAACTGTGCTTGCTAGAAGATATGTAGGAAGAATATCTGATAGCCGACTTCTGATATGGAGTGAAATCCATTCTGGAGCAGCACTGTGAGAGCCCCACCACAGCCATTCTGCTCCTGAATAAACAGACAGACCAACACTGTCAGCAGCCTCTCCTCTGCTGCTGTTAACTCTGTGTAACTTGGCTTTAAATGGGATATAGTTTGGCTCTGAATATTTTCATTTAGGCCCTTAGCATTAGACTCCCTGACATATTGTAGGCATTACCAAACCTTTCAGATACATCAAGGAAACAAAACTGAAAAGCCAATGAGATAAATCTGTGCTCTCAAACAGATGCTGCACAATCACATGCAGCTCAAGATGCCAGTTCCTAACATCTTATTTCAGCAAGTCTTACAGATAAGAAATTTGACACAACCTCACCAAACACCAGCTGAATCAGCCTGCAGGATTCATGGATTTTAAAGTAAGCAAGGAGAGCTATGACTATCCAGTCTGATTTGCATTGCGCAGGCCAAAGAATTTCATCCAGTAAATCTCACTATCAAATGAATTATTGCTTCCTTCCATGTAAGCAATCCTTAGATCCAGTAAGTTGTGGCTGAATTAAAGCACATCTTGCAGGAGGGCATCCAGCTTCTGTCCATCCTATAATGCTTACAAGGCTGGGCACAGAGCCCAACAAGCCATCTCCTTCCCCATTTCCTAGTGCTGGAACTTAATCCAGCTATGATGGGAAGGTAAACTTATGTTGTTGTGAATGCTATTTTCATATAGCGTGCCCTTACCCCATGCCAGAATTATACCTTTACTCAGGGAAATAAGTGTTTCTTCAAAATTGATGGCTGGGATAATGGGAGGAAATCAGTCAACAAGAGGATTGCAGTCTACAAAAGGAGTACTTCCCATTTGGATCTTATCCCAATTTCTTTCTCAGACTTGGAGAAATTTGAAAGGTAAAGCAGAAATTGGAAGGGGGAGTGAAGAGGACAAAATGACACAAGGCAAGAACGTGAAAATATCTCAGATTTATCTCGTGCACCTCACTGGATATTTTTGAAACTAAAACCTCTGGATACTAGGAGTGTGTGGTGGGTTAAACCACACGGTCACTGGCTCACTGTCCCCAACAGGATGAGGGAGAGAGTCAGAAGAGAGAAAGTGAGAAAACTCATGGGTTGAGATAAAGACAGTTTAATAGTAAAGCAAAATCTGTGCACACAAGCACAGCAAAATAAGGAATTCATTCCCTGCTTCCCACGGGCAGGGGGGTGTTCAGCCATCCCCAGGAGAGCAGGGCCACACCCCATGGAACGGTGACTTGGGAAGACAAACACATTCACTCCCAACAGCAGAACTCAGTTAAACAGGCTCTAACTCATCTTTGGGTGCCTCTTTGTGTCTACGAACAAACAGCAGCATGTGAAGAGCAGTACCTTCCTTACCTGGTGCTGATTTTGTGGGGTAAGGTTGAACATTAATCATAGCTATGTCTAGATGAATGCAGACTGAAAATGATCCTATTTATTCTACCGACAGGTATCTGAAATCAATTTCCAGCTTATTTGGTGTATCTATTACATCATTGCAACAAGGAATATGTTTAATAAGCAGAATCCCAACAACTCCAGGGTGGAGGAGATATTTTTGTTGTTGTAGGTGTTTGCCATTGGTGACATAAGCAAATACAAGATGTCCCAGCTGCAGCCCATTCTCCAGCCTGATTCAAGATTTTAATGTGAAAATGGCTATTTTTAGGCTGGAGCTCATCTGAGGTTGTTCTGTGTCCCCAGCATGTAGCTGATTGCTGATAACCTATTTGGGGGAGTGGGGGTGAACCAGTGCAATCTGCAAACATTACGAATCAGATTGACTGAAAAGCAGAGCAAAAGCTGCAGAGACCTTTCTGAGATTCAAGTCCGATCTCTGATACTCTGCCTTCTCTTGAAGATCCACTCTTTAGTTATAAGTGACACTTCTTTCACATTTTAAATAGCTGGCAGAAAATAAAAAGGAAAAGACCCTAAAATGCTTTTGCCAGACTAGTCAATGCATTTAAGATTAAGCTGAACATTTCTATACATCAGTGACCTTTAAAATCTGTTAGGAAGGTGAGATGTTAGGATTTAGTCTCAGCCAGGTGATTGATGTTTTTTTTCCGACTGCAAAGCAAAGCTATAGCCTGTAGTCTAAAACCTATTTATAATCCTCTTTAACAGCACTTGGTATAAAGATACAACTCATTTCTTTGTGAAAATAGCCTGGCTCTGCAATAGTGTGATATACTGAAAGAAAAAAAAGTAAGAACCTGGAGCTTGCCTCCAAGATATAAATTAAAGAACTGTCAATAATTGCCCTGCATTTGAAGGAATTTCGTTAATATGAAAACCTGATAACATTCCTACAAAGTAAGTGTCAATAAGGGTGTTCATTCATCCACTTACCTTCTGAAACAGATTGGAAACGACAATAAACGACAGAAGCAGCTTTGTGGGTGGGGCATTTATTTCTCGGGGTGCTCCCAAGGATGTCACTTTATCCCACCTGCAAGTTCCAGTGCAGGAGGAGCAGTCTGAGGGACAATGCCTATTGACAGCGATGTTTAATGCAGCCCCTTCACTCTTCTTAACCTGCTCTGCTCTGCTCTGCTGCTCTGCTCTTCCTGTACTCAAGGAAAGGTACACCGAGCTGTAAATGTACCTGCCCTTTCGTGAGCTTTTTACCATGCAGCTTTTTCATCCTGTCCTTGGAGAGGGCATGGAAAGAGGGAAAGAAGTTCTCTTGCCTTCACTGAAGTAAATAAAAGGCTCAAATTCAACCCCTTGGCACCTGAATGTCAAGTGGAAGTCAGGGCCTTGTTGTCCTTTACAATGACCCTGTTTGCTTTTTGCCACCTCATTATCGGACCCTGGATTACACCTCGAACAGTAAACCACTGACAAACCCACTTTATAGCATCACTAGACATTTGCCTTCCTTCTGGAAGACCACGCCGACATTTTTTTTTCCCTCCTTCATTGTGATTTTTCAATATGCAAGGCTGTAAATAGCGCATCGGAAAAAGCGTCAAAAATGGAAAGCAAAATCTATTTGTTTGACTTAAAGGGATATACCTCAAAGCCTGTCCTAATGCACTTCCAGAGCGTGTCTGCTCTGGGGTTGAAGTATTAAGCACACATTATGCACTCAGGTTTCAACCCTGCCATCACTGAATTGCTTGATTGCAGTTGAGCTGCAGTAAAAATTCACGAGGAAACACATCCCTGGTGCCTCAGGGCAACTTCTGTTTGAGTTTTCCAGTGAAGGAAAAAGTGGGAGCACGGCCTGAGTTATTGCAGACTGATCCCTCCCCACCTCCGTGCATCCAGTCCCTCCCGGGCAGTCAGTCCTGATGGATGTGCTCCTGGCTGCTCTCTGCCTCCTCCACCCTTTGTCTCACAAGGAGAAGCGTTCCTCACTGCTGGCACTCAGACTGATGGGGCTGCCTGCTCCCTCCACAGCTTAATACACACCTTGATCTTTAGCCCAGGCAGCAGTTCCCTGCACTCTGCAGCCACCAGTCCCTATCACTATTTGCAAGCCTTTTACATATTTATTAACTAGGGGACTTAATTCTGAGATTTTGCTCAGAGGAGTTTTCACATGAAAGGGTTGCTATTGAATTTAACAGTGTCACCTTCCTTTTGCAAGGAAACAGCATATTTGTACAATGGCAGAGTAAAGTATTCTCTGCAATCACAGGCAAGGAGTGTTCTAGACTGTACATGAGCCAAGAGCTAAGTGTAAATGAACTAAACAAATTTAAAACCACATCAAGCTTCAGGCTCTGAAATGGAACCTCAGTTGCTCTGTCTGAATACAACTGGGACTTAACTGCAGTGCAGACCCTCAAAAAAGCCCACCCAAATATATGCTTGGAAAGGGTCAAAAGCCAAACTTAATGGCAATGTGATCAAGCCTAGGGTTTCTGTGGGCAAGGAGAAGGAAACGCTAACCAATCTCTCAAAGGAAATACTGAGTCAACATAGTGGCAGGACTAATTTTATTCTGCGTAGTCAGTCTGGAATTTCCCAGTTCCTCTGAAAGCATTGCTGGAGGAACATGGTGTACATATTTATTTTACCTGAAAGCAATACGGGAACATTTGCTGTTACATCGTGATATGAAAATGTTAACTGTTGGTGCTGCCGTTCTCAAGGAAAGAAGCAGAAAGGAAAGAAAAAAGCTCGAGTAGGAGGTAAATATCCCTGCTACTGCATCTTTCTCTGCATGTCCAGCCTTTCTATTTTGGTTCTTTGCTGAAAGGAAGTACAGGACCATACCTAAGAAACATGACTGTCAGCATTCATTAAGACCAATGCTTAATCTCAGCTGACAACATCAATGTCAGAATCGTAGCTGGGAGCTGGCAGCATTTCAATAGAGGATTCTTCTGAGCTCTTACACACTACTTCAATAAATAATCCTACCGGGAAATATGGAGAGGAGCATTTAAAATGATTTTAGCTGGCACGTCACTACAAGGTTGAACCACCATGTAGTGATGTGCCCACTGCCTAATTCCACTGTGAAATGTTGAAATACAGCTTTTAGCTCCACAGAAGCATGTAGGCCTCTATTTACATGCAAATTAATGCTATTCATGTGTGAACTACAGCAGGTACTGATTCTGCCAGATGGAATAATTTGGGGATGGGCCCATTCTCTTTTGCTGAGGGCTGCATGTATTCTCGCATGCTGTAGATAATTGTTGGAGTTTCTATGTCACCAGAAGTCCCAATTAAATAGCTATTTAAATAATTTACTTTTTTTCCGAGTGAAACATGGTCATGCGTGCAGTTACATAGACTTAAAATAGTGATGGCAGTAATCACACCATTAGCACTGAGGGAGAAGCAGGTGGCTCAGGGCAAAGTATCAGGAAACCTGGACGTGTCACTGCCCAGTGACTTTGGACATGCCATTTCATCCAAGAACCAGAGAATCTGCCAAATTGGAAAGGAACCATCAGGACCAGTGAGTCATTGTCTCTTTCTTCCCTTCGTTTTCATCTGTAAATTATTCACAGAAGGCATAATACTTTACTCAGTTCCTGAACTGAAGTAGGCAAAAAACCCCATAAATATTACTGTGACATTTACATGCATTTTGCTGCATTAGCCCCCACTTGACCTTCACCAGCAGAGAGGGTCACTTGATTTTAATCAATGGCAGCCCTAATTCCACAGAATTAGGATATTGAAAAGCAGTAGGTGGCTAAACTGACTGATGCAAACAGGCCTGGTTTGGCTGATGGTATTTTATTTGAAGCACTGATATGCTTAATGCTTGTTCAATTATCATCAGCACAGAAATCAAGAGATCAGCGTGTGAACCTCCTCAACATGCAGTGGCCAACTTTATGAGGCAGCAACAAACACAAGACCAGAGAGGAATCAACACCAGGATCTGCTGATCTATTTACAATTGGAAGCTACAAAGGATTTCTTAGCCAGTGACTTTCATTCTCTTGAAGCTGGAGATGCAGAGACAGATTTTGACAGTTCCACAAAGAAAAGGATTTAATTAAACTGAAGAAAATGAGATAAACTTTGCATAACAAAAGAAAGGAGGAAAATACACCCATCTTGCATAAAGAGGCTGGGATGGGATGTGAGGGGCTGTCCTCACCTCCTGCTCTCCTTGAAGCCCGTTCCTATCGTGTGAGCTTCTAGCCACTGTCAGCCCCTGCCTGAGTCTGCCCAGCCCCATCTGTGTCTGCACGGGGCAGAAGCAGAGTGACCACGGAAAGCAGGGGGAAGGAGGACCCCAAGTGAAGACAATCAGCTGCACATTCACAAACCCACAAATGCAAATGACTGGAAAGATCAAAACCAAACCAAACCAAACAAAAAAAGCAAACAAACAAAAAAACCCAAACAAACAAACAAACAAAACCCCCCAAAAAACAAAACCAAAAAACAACAAAAAAAACCAAACCCCAAAAAAACCCACCCAAACAAACGACCCCAAAACCACATCAGAAAATCTCTGAATTCAGGCTAAATACGCAGCCATTAGGAAGGTCAGCAGAGCCCTTTCCTTTCCCAGTATTTCTTACTCCAGAGCCATGTCATGAACATTCAGCTTCACTGCTCCCACCTCCTGGAATACTCACAAATACCTGTCCATGTCAGGGCCTCTGGGGCCAGTGGATGGGCTTGCTTCACCTGTCAGTGTTGGTGAGCACTGCAAAACACAGATTTACCATGGAATCATTGCAGTGGGAAATACAGCATCATCTTCCAGCCACGGAAAAAATCCCCTTATGGTAATCCCTAATTCACAATCAAAGATATTTCTCCCTAAATATAATTTCTGAAAGGCCATTTAAAAATCAGTCACATATTCCTGCAGAAGGGAATAGAAAAAACCTCAGTTGTGAGAATCACAGGTGAATGGCACACATTCTGATACTACCACCTGAATCTCTTTTTCCTTTACCAGAGATAAAAAAAGAACAAAACTAAGCAGGCAAAGTCCATTCTGGACTTTTCATTTTTTCCCCATGTGCTTGATTTTAGGCCACTAATTTTGTTTTGTCTTTTAAATTTAATATCTCTTGGTCAAGTCTATGGGATAACAATAAATTCAGAAAGTAAACAAAGGGCACTACCAGGTAGCTGGTGTCCATATCTGTGATTGTTGTGTCTCCAGCTGGTTGCACGTGTCTGTGAATGGAAAGGCTGGATTCGCTTGCCCAGCCCACCAGGAGTTAATCAGCACCTGCCTGGTATGTGAGACGTGGAGAAAAGCCTTAACAGGAAAAACAATGAGCAGCTAATCTGTGCTGCACCTTTCCACAGCCACTAAAAACTTCTGCAGGAGATTACATTGGAAGCCCACCTAGTTCTGTTCTCGGTCTCTGAGAGCAACCAAGGAGGGAGCACAAGCAGTGGGAATGCACAGGGAAATGCTTTCCCTGCTGTGCTCAATAATTCAGTCCCTGTGACAAAAGATTTGAACAGACTTGCTTTTAGCAGCCACTAATATGCTTCTCCTTAAAGAGTTTAATCACATTTTGAATCCATGTTTAATTTTATTTTCTAAAAATCTTGTAGCGATGAGTTTCACAAATTAATTTTACAGTTTGTGAAAAAGAACTCCCTCCTCTTTCAGCTAAATGTACTCACCAGTAAGATTGCTGGTTATATCCCTGCACACCCATCTTGAAAAGCAGTAAAGTAATAATTCCTGATGCTTTTCCTTTATATTGTTTAGGATGTTATCTGCCTCCATCATGTGCACCCCTTTAATTTATTTTCTAAGCCAAAGATTCCGAATCTGTGATCTTTCCTCCTGTTTTGAGCATTCTTGTTGCCTTTCTCCTGTTTTAATATTCTGCCCTGAGCATTACTTTGGACTTCTCAGTACCAAATTTTATCTGCTATTTTATTAGTTCTGTGAGTTTAAGGTCTAAGCTTTTCGAGGTTTTCAGTTTGAATATCCTGATAATTTTTTTTTATTGCCACTACACATGGACCTCCAGGATCTCTGATAATGTACTGATTACTACAAATCCCAGCTGAAAGCCTTGGAGTGCTTCCCTTCAATAGAAACGCAGTCCATGTGTTCCTACCCTTTATTTCTTATCTTTTAACCAGTTTTTAATACTTTAGAGGACCTTTTCTCTTATGCTTTGACAGCTTAGTTTCCATGAGGGTGTCTCATGAGAAACCCTGTCAGGAGTGTTGAATGGAAACCACTTGGATGAAATATTTGTTATCAGGAATTAGAATATTCATTCAGGATCAGCAACCTGTGGAATGGACTGTTTGATTTCTGGAGAAAAGGAAAAGGAATTGTGAATCATTTATAGGATGTTTCCTGACATTGTATGTCAAAGTAGATGCTGCAGATGACATTAAAATATCATCATTTCAGTAACTTAGCTGATGTTTTAGTAATTTCTGGTGAATAATGTAACTGGTATTTTTCTCTAAATTCTATGTTATCCCACTTTCATGTCTTCTTCTTCTATTTTTTTAAATTGAAAAAAAAAAAAAATTTAAACTGAAAACTAAAATGAAAACAGGGATGACCTGGCATTAAATCAACAAGCTGAGCTTGCTGTCCAGCACACTTTGGCGAGCCGATACTCGGCTGGAGCCCCTCGGCATCTCCTGTAAATCGTGGCTCAGGATGCCAGCGGTCCTGAGGCACAGGCGATGCAGGCGGGGAGAAGCGGCAGCCTCTCCCCTTTGCTGGTGTCTGTCGCACCCAGGAGCGGCTCGGCTCCGGCAGATGCGGCATTGCCGAGCACGGATCTGGGACAGGCCGCGTTCCCTGCCAGCCTTGGCAGCCGCCCCTCGCTGCTCCGGCCTGGCAGCAGCAGCCGCAAGAAGTCCCACTTTAGCACTCTCCCCAGCCTGGCGCTTCTCCTTTCCAGAAAGCCCAGGCAGCGCTTCAAACCAAGAGCGCTGCGAGGCAGGGCTGCCTCCTTCGAACGCCAGGGAGGGCAGCGAAGAGAGACCACAGCCGAGAGCAGGTGGGCAGCGAGAGCCCTCCCAGCCCCGCTGCCGCAGGCAGAGCCTTGCTGCTGCCCTCCCTCCTCGCCCTGTCTCTGCCATGCACCCCCGGAGCTCCTCTCGCCTCAGCCCGAGGCAGTGCTGCCACTGCTGCTCCCCGCAGGGCCCTCTGTCACCCCGCGGAGCTGTGCCCTCCCCGCAGGGCCCTCTGTCACCCCGCGGAGCTGTGCCCTCTCCCCAGGGCCCTCTGCCACCCCCGCGGAGCTGTGCCCTCCCCGCAGGGCCCTCTGTCACCCCGCGGAGCTGTGCCCTCTCCCCAGGGCCCTCTGCCACCCCCGCGGAGCTGTGCCCTCCCCGCAGGGCCCTCTGTCACCCCGCGGAGCTGTGCCCTCCCCGCAGGGCCCTCTGCCAGCCCCGCGGAGGAGCTGCAGAGCAGCCGAGAGCACGTGGGAATTGTCACTGCTCGCACTGAGGAGGGCCCTGACTGCTGGATAGGTGTTATCGTGGTAGTTTGGAGACCTAAGCGAAGTGAGCAGGGAATCTGTATGAGCAGGCTTTCACATCCTATTTCCTTCTGGTCAGGGCATGAAGAAAAATAATTTACCAAGGAAATGATCTCACAAAGACATAACGTAAGAATTAGTAATGTCTAAAATAAAATAAAAAAAACCCAACCCCTCTCTGTATGTTATATTTTCCTGTAATTTCATTTAAAAAATCATTTTCCATATTGAAAAAAACAACTTAGGTTTTATTGTATTGTATTGTATTGTATTGTATTGTTTTTATTTTATTTTATTTCATTTCATTTAATTTCATTTCATTTTATTTTAATCTTGTGTTACTTCCTGATGAATAATCACATAGAGATAAAATTCAGATTCATGTGTACCAGGCATTTCAGGATATAAAATGGCATTGTTAATTCCCTAAGCCATACATTGCAAGATTACCAACATTGAGATTACACCTAGACTACATCTGCAAGTACTAAGGGCAGTAAAGGTCATTAAATAAAATTAACATTTCCCTGTACCTCAAGTAGAATAAAGAGTGTGAATTCCTGCTGCAGGTGTCAAGCCCACTCTATTTTGCATCTCCAGTCATGACCAGTTTCATATGGGAAGTTATCTTTATGAGAGGGAAGCTTCCTACAAGGTTTATCTGGAGCTACACAACAATTTTAGAATAAAAACTAAACAGGAAACTTTAAAAGACAACTTCCCCCCTGCCAATAATCTAGAAACAGTTAATGAGGGAGAATTACTGCTCCTTAACAAAATGGAGAAAGATTAGAATACTTGATGAGAACATTGTTGAAATTTTTCCTTTCTAAGGTGTTCTGTGCTGGCTGGGAGCCATTTACTCCTGCACTGCAATTGAAGAGAACATTTGCCTCCTTGGTTTTCCACTCTAATATCTCATAGCACAAGCAGAGCTTTTGTTATGCATCAGCAGCTGCCAATATTTTAATGAAAGGCTCCGACAAAACTGGTTGTCCTTTTCCTTTTCATTTCTTTTAGCTGGCAGCTCTTCAGAGTTTCACTCCCCAGTTCAAACCCAGTCTGCTGCAATCTCTATCCACAGCCCTCCAGGATCTCCCGGTATTGTCCCATTACAAACTGATTGACTACACTGTCAGAGCCTCTCAACAAACTTCCCAGTTTCGTTTAGTCTGCAGGACTTTTGTCTTCGGCAAAGCAAATTCCCAATTCTACCCTTATCTCATATTAAAGTGGAAGGAATATTTCACATCAGATGGGTTCCTGCTGAATCCAGATATATTTAGCAAAGTCTCTGTCTCTTCATCCTATGATCTGTATTTGTTTCTCAACATGCAAGGCCTTTCTTTGCCTATTTACATAAGGTTTTAATTTTTGATATATATATGTTCTTTAATTCTTGTCTGAGTGTGTATTTCTCCAAATACACACTTGGGTGTTGTGATAGGCACAAGCAAAATGTCAGGCACCTAAGTAAGCCTGTGCTTAGGACATAGAGATCTGCAGAAGTTAAATACATGGCTACACGCTCCCTTGAACTCTCACTGACAAAAAGATCTGTGGCCTTTTTGCACTGGACTCTGCTGATGTCTCTGTTTTATACTATTGGTGCGAACAGCACTTAACCAGCTTCCTTTCTGGTGTGATATTCCAAGGACCTTTCAGTAAATCAGTTGCAATCAAGGGGAAAAAAAAAGAAACCCTTGAAAGATAATAAATGTCAATTCATTTGTACAACAAGAATAATGAGGCTGATTGCAAAACACAGGTTAGAAAAAACCAGTGGGAACACTATGAATTATATTCCTATTCATGACACCGAATTTAAAAGCACAGAATGTGCCCAGTTTTAAAAAATTCTGGAGAGCTGGTATTTTTTTCACCCGTTTCTCCTGGCTTTGCTGATTTATCTGGCAGTGATATGTCTGTGGAGCTATAACACTGCTTGGCGCGCTAAATAGTGTCACTTTCTTCTGATTCTGTCGAGTTTTAATGTTGACTAGCACAAGGAAATGTTAACCTCTCCTGTTCTCACTCTTTCAGCATGATTTCTAATACTTCTGACACAATCGCTTGCATGTCCTTATTTCTCTGTAATTACATTAACACGATGATGTGCCTTCATCTGGGACTTCATCAGGATTTCATCTTGTAAAGAAAAGAAAAGCCCTAGATCACTGAAGTACTTTTTTTCTTATGGAACTACCTTCAAAGCCTTAACCTCAATGTTTCTAGAGATCTGTCAGCTTAGAAGTAACACCTGACACCGTCAAATTATTGCCATTATCACATCCAGGGATATCGCTTCTCCCAACCCTGCCATCCCAAGGTTTTCAGAAAACAAAAAGCAGGGTGCCTTTCAACTTTGAAAGTTGTTAGCCACAGGTGTGACTTATATTTACTGAATTATTCTACCGTAGAGTCCCAGGAAGATTTGGCATAGATTGATTCCAGCCACACTGAGGATGACACACATCAAACTCCTTCACAGATGCTTATTCACCCATCAGATTATATAATGCTGACCCTGGAATTGCTGAGAACTAGAAGGAGTAAAGAGAGTTGGATGTGTGTGATCTGGAGGGCCAGGCCATTAAGACTATTCTGGTAAGACAAAACAGAAGGGTATGGTGCAGACTTTCTACCTCAGGCTGTGAACCTGTCATCTTTCGAGAGAAGTGAAGCCGGTCTGCCTAACTGCCTGAGCAATAAATAGAACCTCTTTCCTAGCACATAATAAAAACAGTGGACACCTACTCCAGTTTTTCTTCTTCATTCTCTCATCTAACATTGCCCTGAGCTCTTCTGGGGTGCTTGTTTAAGAGTGCTCACTGTTGATACCCATAAGCAATTAGTCGTGGTAATGGGGCTATGTTTTTTGCCACAACTGTCATTTTACATTTACAAACACAGCATCAAAACTTCAGGAAGTCGTGGGACATGGCTTATTTTTTGCAACATGAATCAACGCTTAAGATGGGAAAGGAAAATACTGTAGTTATTTCCTAAAAGTTTCCCACAGCATGTTATTAAGTGAACTGGAATGTGAGCAAACACAGGACCTGGGTCCTTGTTGTAGAGCTGAGATATTTCTCTGCTGACACAGTCTAATGCTAAATATGTGTTTGATCAGATGTTCCAGTTTAAGATGATTTCTTCCCTATGGCAGAAGCCTGCCTATGGTGCAGGGGACAGACAAGAGGAAACTCAGCAAGGATTCAATTTTGAATCCATTATTAACAAAGCTTGGTTCACACTGGACTGCTGTGAAAGTGTTCTATGGGTGCACAAAAAACGTATTTAGGGTTTATTAAAAAGCCTACATAGCTGAAGGACAGATATTGCACTGACTGACCTCTCCCCACTCTTGATATTCACAGAATTTTGGGCAGCTGGGCCATTTTGGTTTGTTGTATCTGGCAGGACATGAATTTCAGCTACCTTAATGTTCAGCCCAATACCCTGGTCTGGAGTGAGCACTTTGGTCCTTGACAAACCTGTGGGGACCACAAATAGCAGTGTCAAAGCCATCCTTCAAACCACAGTGCTGACTGGAGATGAACTGAAAAAAAGTGTTTTGCACTGGCTCTTTTCCTATGGAAATACTGGAAAGCCACATATTGAGGCAACTGGCTGTGCTCCTCCTCTGACTGGTGCTTTTGAGCTGCCTCAGCTCTGCAGTAATAACAAGTTACCTTTCTTGCCAGATAGTAAAAACTTAATTCCTGGCCATTGTGTCATGAAAATTGTTGAGTTTGTGTAGAGAAAACATTTGTTCAAGGCTAATATAGAATCTTTGGTCTTCTGAGGAGTGTGTTTTCTTTCCTATGAACAGCTTCACCTTGACCTAAATAAAAGCATGGCTTGTCCTCAGTGGCCTGGCACAATCCAGACACTCAGCTGCAGCCTTCATTTCCTTAGGTCTTGGCAGAACTTGTGTCTTCAGTTATTGCAACAAAATTATGCTTACAAACGAGGGAGATAATCAGGTCCCTTTAAAAATCAGGTTTATGGGAACTAATCTAAATGTGAAGTTAACTCATTTTTAAAGCAGCAGCTTAAACTGTCATTAAAGCAACAAAATAAAGGCCTTTAGAGAGAAGGGAACATTAAGAGGAAGGAACAGAGACATCAGGTTACAGATAGAGTTGTTTCCTGCCCAGCAAACAAGTAGTAGAGCTAACCACTTCATCTTCCACCTCACATAAACAAGTAGCTGATGATACAATAAACACAGCAAAAGTGAATCTCGGTACTGCAAATGGCTTTATGCCAAAGCGCAACAAAAATCAGGCGCTGAGGCTGGATGAGCTCTTTACAAACAGGCAAGTTAAGACTGCAATATTGCACAAGATCATTTAAAGCCTCTAAAAACCCTTAAAATTTCTCTCCCTCTTTCACTGGCACTTTAATAAGGCAATTCCCAATATTTGACTTGTGAAATAGCCTGGAATATAACAGTTGTATCAGCAGCCTGTAGCGAGGCTGTTCCTTATTGGCCCTGTGTGCACATTTGAAACCCCCTCTGTAACACGATGAAAGCCGTACCTATTCCAGGGCTTATTTGCACAGAGGGAGTAGTTAAAAGTTTTGATTACTGGGACTGCAGATGGTGGGGCTGATTCTGGGAGTAGCAGGCTATTCTCCCAGTCCCCAGCATCTGGAGACCACTGGCACCCATTTTTTCTGAACTAAATCCTTTTCATCTGATAACAAATCTGTGACTCACATTGTTCACTTCAGCAAGCCAGCACAGTGTCACAGCAGCTTTGTCCCCATGTTTAAATATATTCATGCCATCTGTCTCTTGGTCTCAACTGGTGAAACAATTGCAACGTGGGTTCCGTACAATCAATTCCCAGTTGTTCTGAACAGCTTGAGATGTCTCACATCTTACTCAGTGGCTTGTGGAAGAGACTGGTAAATGACTTTTTATAGGAAGATGATCGGTTTAGGATTCCCTTTGCAGACATTTCAGATGGCAAGAAGTTCAGATTTTAGCTTGATATCTTTGCACTTTTTCTCCATATGGTTTTGGTTCTTCTTGCAAAGAAATGTGTTTGTCTCCATATGTCTCTTGAGTTTTCAGTGTCATCTTTAATTAGAAATTGAGAATCAGTTGGTTTGATTTATATCAGTATTTGTCATTGGTGCTATTGTCTTTCAGGCAATCATATTCAGACGTTAATGTCAGATTAAAATTATTCTTTATAGGGTCATAAATATGAAATATGCAATTAAAACATTGCCATTTTGAAACAACAGAGTGTATGACAGACCCCTGCTCACGGTGCCTCCATCAGCACTGTCCTTGTGAGAGAGCACTGTGAATCTCTGTCACTCAGACCTACCCCAGCCAAACACAGATTAAATCTGTGACTGCAGGTGCGACACGGTTCAGATTCAGACACCAGGGGGGTTAAATTTGCTCTCGGCTCTTGTGATCATGATGAGATTGTCAAAGTGAATGATGACGTGTCACCCAAGTGGAGAATGTAGGTGGTCCTTGCTGAAAGCTGGGTATCAGGAGCCATTGGGTGTCCTTACATCCCTGGGAATACAGCCCTGGCAGGATACAGCTGCTCCTTCAGGGGAGGGAAGCCTAACCATCTACAGAGAGAAAAGTGGAGATTGTGGAGAAGCACAGGCCTGAACAGGCAGGCCAGCACTTGTTACACAGATTTGTAAGCAAAAGACTGTCATCCAAATTCTATTTCTGAAAGTACATCATATTCCTAATTTTTTTTTTTTTATTTGAAAAACTTCCAGCTTCCTTATGAGGTTATTCCACACTAACCTCTGGGTTCTAGCGACAATAGGTAGGTCCTTGCCTTGAAGCCTCTGCAAAGAACTGGGATTTGTCTTTTTCTTTAAATGAAAGGAGCCTGAACAAATGTATAACTTCATTTTGGTAGGTCCTTTTTTCATCCTGTGCCTGTAACCATCATTCCTCTTTCATAGGGAACCCTCTACAGTAACTTAGGTGACCCTTTTGTTCTGTTCCACACGAGCACAGGTAGTGTGAGAATCCCCAGCATCCCCTCATTACCTCTCCCAGAGGCGGTAATGGGCGCTCAGATAATCCCTAAATAGTGCTAAGAACTGTGTGTGAAGAGCTGTACACAAAAGAAGCCTTTTACAAGGAAGCATAAACCAAGGTATTTGATTTATCCTGCAAATCACAGGAACAAATGCTGCATACTCCTGCATGCCAGCTACTGAAACACTGTCTTCAAGCTAGTTATTGGAGCTGGTTATTTCCATTATTTCCACATTCCCGGGGATCATTTTGCCATCAGGAATGGCTGCAGTCTGAGTGTTCAGAGCAGGGAGTAAACCCCTCTTTCCACAGCCCCTCAGAGCACGTGGCAGGGAAAAGGGAACCTCAGGGTTCCTGGAGGAGTGAGGCAAAGCGAGAATTTGGCAGCACTGATGGCATGGAGGACAGACAGGTCCTTACAAGTTAGGGAGCAGGTAAGATACTCATTTTGGCAAACTTCTAGAATTTTCTTAGAGGTAGAGGAAAGGACAAAAATTCAAGCACAAACCACCTCTACGGCTCCTCCATCTGTGCTCAACAGTGTCTGGAGAGATGATAAATACCTCTGAGAAATGGCCAGGCTCTATTCTATGGGAATTATATTTCTGTGTAAGATTTTTGATCACTCAGTCCAGTTCTGAAGTGGAATTTCTTCTGCTCCCAGCCATTCTGGGAAACCCTGTTTTTGAGACAAGATATCTTGGAAATTGTTGTACCACCTGAGATGCTTCAGCTCTCTGCAGGGATGTGGGGACATTGACCATAAAGTAATAATAATAATATCTGAAGCACTGCTTCTGGACACTGACCTGAGTAAAATCAGTTACATTTTTGGAAGGCACCCAAGTAGTTTTAGACTCCGTATTTTCTTCTCTCCTAGTAGGTAAACTGAGAATAAATCAGGGTCTTTTATTGCGGTACAAAAGAAACAACCTGTTACACTGGACTTCGTGGGTCACTGCTTTGATGTCTGTACCAATATAAATCTGAGCTAAAATGTATTTCCTAACTACACAGGGAGAACAATAAAGAACGTGAAGGGAGCTCAGAGGATAAGTAGACTCAAACATGAATAATGAGGCTTTCAGCAGACACTGCTCTCATCTGCATGGATAAAACAGGTCTGGTTTGGGTTTTGCCTCCATCCCAGCCACTGGCAGCCCTGTCCTAGGAGGAATGGAACCCCTCAGGGTGTCACCTGCCGTGCACCTGCACATTTCTGCTGTAACAAACTGGTGCAAATACAGCTGACGGGGGGAAGGGAGCCACCTGCTCAGCCCCCTGGTCAGTGGCATCTCCAATCGCCAGGGAAAACCCTGCCCTGCTCCTGAATGGCATCTCACCTCCTTCCTGGAGTTCCTCTGTAACATCCTGGTTTGGAAAGAGGGAGAGGTGGTGAGAAGACATTCAGGAATTTCTCTAGTGAACCGTAGGAAGGGTCAGTGAGATTGTGGAGGCATAAAGTTTATTGAGAAGCGAATTAAAATGCAAAATATGGGGGACTCATACTGCAGTGTCTCTGGTGAGAAGTCCCGTGAATATCAATCTAAATTAATTTTGGCCTCTTTAATCAATCATCTCTCCATGAAATACAAATAAAGCCACATCAGTATGACATGTTATTAAGGAAGAAAAGACAGTTGCCCTAAACTTCTGGTGAAAATTTACATAAATGTCGTTTGAGGCAGCAAGGTTAAGACCTCAGGCAGAGCATTATAATATTCTAAAGATCATCAGCAACTTCACTGTATACAAACCAAGAAACAAAGAGGATTGGTGCCCCTGGAACCAAGGGGTGCTGGAGGAGTGAGAGAGAAGGAATTTAATTTGGCATCTCTGCAAATCTTAGGGAGTTTTTAAAGCATAAAAGGAATGTAAACAAGTCCTCAAAATAAAATGGCCTGAAAGAAGAATATTTATTGTATTTTTTTTTTTAAGAACTATGATCCTCAACTCATCCAAAAAGATCTGTTTTTGTAAAAAATCTGTGTAACTAAGGCCCATGGTTAGTGTATTTATTATATTATGGCATTACTGTGACAGGATTTGTATTACTGTTACTCCCAAATCACCAGCTGGAAGTGGGACCCTGTTATGTCACACGTTTGCTATAGAGGAATTTCACGTGGGGAATTTTATTTTCTAAAGAGCGGAGAGATGGAAGGAGACTGATTTCCTGGGGATAAACTGAACATAACTGCTTAAACCCTGATTAAAGCTCAGGAAACGCCATTCACAGCCAGTGCCCAAGCCAGTGCCCAGCCCGGCTCTTGCACCTCTCTGTCTCTCATATTCACCACGGGTTTTCTTCATAGAAAGGTCATCGGATCACATTGAAGTCTCACTCGTAGCCAATTTCTCTCATCAGGTCTCTAATGTGTGTTTTGCTTTCCTTCCCTCCAGCCTGTTTATCATTTATTCCCATTCTCCTGTATAAAAAAATCGAACAAAGACACTTTCTAAAGGCCATTTCACAGCTTTAGGGAGCTGTATTCAGGAGAGTAATGTGTGATCTAAGGCAAGCTGAGGAGCATTATTTTCCTATCACCACCCCACAGATGATGGGGAGTGACAGATTACATGCCAGTCACAGCACACCAGGCAAGGGGCCAGGCTGCCAGGAGTTCTGTCCTTTCTGGCTCCAGCCAAAGCATTGTTGAGAATGAAAGAATGATTTATAAATAGCTCACACTGAAGTCAGTCTATCATAGAGGCTGCAGATCAGCCTGGTCTTTATTCAGGCTGTTCAAGATGATGTCTGTACGCTCTGTACGTGCAGGTGTTGCATACAGAGCCTGCAAGGATCATGTCCCAGAGCTATTCCCTTCTTGCTGTCACCTTTCTTTGCAAGAAAAAGAAAGCCTACTGCGAGCACATTTAGCTTCACTCCCTTCATTCCCTTTTAGCTTCCCTCTCATTTGATAGATTCCACGTTAATTTGTACTCTCTTAGAAAGACTTCTTTAAAAAAAAAATAAAGTATCTGTCCTTTCTCTGAAAAACTGACAAAGAAAAAAGAACAATATCTTATTAGCAATCATGTTAACAGATCTCCCACAGAAAAGTGTAATTTGGAGAGTTAGGATTCAGCGACAGAAGTGAGCAGAACCTTCTGCCAAAACTGAACTGAATCAGTCTGGAGCCATCACAAATGAGTCATTATTCTCTAACCTTTCCCCGAATGTTCACACACAAAAACTGTATGTTTTTTCAAGACTTTCTGCTTATTCTATGAAGTGAAATCTGTCTAAATCAAAGTATGAGTATCCTCAGTTTGATGAGAGGATTTGTTAGCAGTCCTAGTGGGCCCATGACACCTTTATGCAGAGTTCCTACAACTTAACCTGTGGGCGGACCCCAGAAGACAACCTCACTCCACCCCACCCCAGCCTCTTGTGGTGCCCCCAGCCTTTCTGTCCTGCAGCTGAACACAGCTACCAAGAGGTGTCTCCTTTTCCAGGTGAGTGACAGGGGACACGGGTGTGGAGCCAGCTGCAAGAGATCTGCAGCAGCATCCCCTGTTTTGAGGCGACCCCTGAAATGCTGTGGTGTGGTGTTTTTACATGAAAGGACCTGAATTGGGACTGGCTTTCTTATACCTTCACCTGGTGTTTTTTAAGTAACTTCTCTGAAATTAACTTTCTGCATTATCCATGAAACTCATTCTTGGCACTGCCAAAAGGAGGGAAGATGAATAAGGGCTATTTCTTTCAGAAGAGAACTCCTAAGCTACAATAAAATTTTATTGCCAAAAGCAAAACCAGAACAGATTGGAAGAGAATCTGTGCCCACTGAAGATTTTTTTTTTAAAATTATCACTAAATATCATTTATCGTGTTTTAATCTTATGCACAGAACATCATTGCTCCTGATATATTGACCGAGAATAAAACCTGACAAGTTACTCAGGAGCTGAAGGTGTAGATGAAGACTAATGAATTATACATATGTTTTGGGCATAGCTGAAATCAAGACAGTATGGGTCTAAATGGGCACTTACAGCTACCAAAATCATATCATCTGAAATTTTCAGCTGTGTACCTTCTGTCTGTTCCGCACGTGTGAGCAATGACTGCCAGGATGTCAATAATGGTAAAAAAGAGAATTACACTGCAGCTCATCACATTGTTTGTGGACTTACTCCTTTGGGGTGGGAGAGGAAGAGAGGCAGAGAGGAGAGAGACAGAAAGACAGGCTCAGAGGGATGGGGTGCAACATTCTTGTTCCACCATATACACCCATAAAACACTGAGACAGACAGTGCCTCTTGCCAGTGGAAGGGTGTGAGTGAAACCCTGGCTGCCATGGAATGGAGAGGTCCCCAAGTTAGCTTCCTTACAGGATTAGTTTACCCTAAAAAAACCTCCTGTAGTGGGTTTGGTTCGTAAACCAGGCAGAAACACCAATTTACCACTACACCTGCCTACAATCAAAGACTGCTTCTAATATCTTACATGGAGGTTTTATAATTATCTGTGCCTCTTAATGCCACAGTCCTGCACGTTAAATCTCTCCCAAGTGGAAAATTGATCCAGTTCCTCTCCAGTATTGCAGAATTCACGTTTCAGTGTTTGTGGTGTTTTTCCATTAAGTGTGGGTCTGGTTCTGACAGTGCTTCCTACCAGGAGCAGTGCAGGGACCCAAACACGACGATTCTGGGCTCTCACTGCCTGCCCTGTTTCCTGTTTTGTGCCTGCACCGGGTAATGCTGAGCTGGCAAACACCAGGAAGATGGTGACAAGCAGCTCTTTGTGCACCAGCTGAAAATAGATCTGTCTTAAAAGAGAGCCTAAGTGTTATTCATTGATCATGTCTACATAAATAGAAGCAGCTGCTGCAAAAGTCCTCCACTTTGGGAAAATGAGGATCACGCTGCCAGTTTAAGGCCAGATTGCACATGGCTGATCAGCAAACTAAAGGCAGAGGAATGGGAAGTGCTCTGCCCCAAGGCAGTAGGATATTACACGAGTTTTGTGGCTGATCCTCTCCTAGGGGTTCTTCAAAGCAATTAAAAGTCTAGGGAAGCTTTTATTTATTAAGAATCTGCATAGTTCATGACCTTGAACCCTGAGAAGCTGATTTACATGGGTGAGTAGACAGTTACATTGAAGTCATTGACAGGAGAAACAGAAACTGTGTTAGCAAAGATAACTAAGTCTCAGAAATCTGGACATGAACTTAATCAGCAGCAGAATTCTAAAGCTTCTGTGCTGCTGGGTGTTTATATTATGTGCATTGGGAGTGGCAGTGTCCAAGGCCAGGCTGGATGGGGTTTGGAGCAGCCTGGGATAGTGGAAGGTGTCCCTGCCCATGGCAGGGGGTGGAATGGGATGAGCTTTAAGGTCCCTTCCCACCCAAACCATTCCATGATTCTATGATCCTATGAATACTATTGCAATAACCAGTTACAAATAAAATTATTTGATTAGGTTATTTACCACTCCTGTGGTCATTTTTCTCCCACTGCCCCCCTGACCAGAGGAGGGACTTACAAAGTTTGGCAGTGATCCTTCATTGTGAAGACTGAGAATTTAATTTAAATTCTACCTGGTTTTTTCTTTAACCAATAACCTTATAATTGATCCGTCTCAGACCATAGGCCTGCGATTTTCCCTACATCTTGACACAAGATAAATTCTAAAGGTTGTTAAGTGCCCCTGAAATCACAGCAGATGTTTCTTGCAATGAATCCAAAATAATTGTGTTTTACTCTGCTCCTTCAGCCTTTTCAGTGGTGGGAGGTCAGGACTACCCTGCCCTACCATCAACTGGAAGTTGCAGAGGATGAACTTGGCTTGCAGAAGGAGAAACATAGAAAACATTGGGTCAGGCATCTCAGCACTTCTGAGCCAACCGGGGCCCAGCAACATCATTTGGAGGCAAAACACTTTTCAAAATCTTCCTTCAATGTTTTAGACTCCCTTTAAACTACAGCATAAAGGACCATATTGTCAAAGATTAAAACAAACATCTTTCGTCTTAGTGTCCTCTGAGTCAAGCTATTCTTAGAGGAAGCATAAAAAATGGAAAAGAAAAGAAATAAAAGCTGTACCACTTATCTCTTTAGTGTATAGAAATAGCAATGCTAGGCTAATCCAACTATTACTTAGCCAGATCCTGGTTTGATATTCTAATGGTGCATATAGTTCTAAAACAATATTTTAATATTGAATTCCCTAAATAATTATTCACTGTAAAATATATTCAGTCCATAGAATTTTTCCTTTTATTTTCTGGATTGAATCTGGAAGTTCTTATTAAGGTAAGATGCTGCAGAAATCCACAGAGTTTACCTGAGTTAAGAGCTCAGGAACTGGTCCTGCATATGCACATAAATTGCTTTGGGAGCTGGAAGATTGTAATGTAACAAAAGAAGAGTCCATAATGCATGCAGGCTTCTGACAGTTTCTGCAAACATCAAGGAATATGACACCTACCTTTAATATGTTTCTGCTCTGATTATGAAACCCAAGCTGCAAGGAGTCCATCTTTGCATATGCCAGATAAATCAGTTTTCCAACCTGAGCTGTCTGGCATTTCTTTGAGTGGATGATGAATTTGTTAAAAATGAAATAGAGAGTAATGGGTACTTATAATTTAAATGAGCCACTGCATGCAAAGTAATTTCTTTAAACTATCTGCCAGGTAACTCTTGAATCACCGGCATGACACATTTGAAAATTTAAAAATGTGAACATATATTATTTAAATACGAGTACCATTAGTTGAGATTCAACAGAGTACAATTCGTTGTTTAAGGGGAAAATCCCAAGATGCCTGTGCAACAAAAACTTCCAAAGTCAAGAGAAGTTACACCTGCAGATGGAGAACAGGTTACAAAGGTCCCAGCCTTCTCTGTCAGACAGGCCAGCCTGATGTTTACCTTTACCAAATTGCAAGGAAGAACTTTCAAACTTTGTATGATGGAAGAAAATGTTACCCACCTCGTTATCTAGCGACCTGCTAGTAGGCAGGCTACAAGAGGCTCAGGAAGGTGAGCTGTGCTGCTGCCCAGAGCTCAGGGCGTGATGTCTGTGAGCTGCTGGCAGCAGCTGCAGGAATGCTCAGTGCTCACCCTGCCAGAGCTGGGTCAGTGCAAAGTGAATCTGAAACACCTCACTTTAAATGCAGCCTGGCAGATCTGGAACTGGCCAAAGTTGTTTATTTTCACTGTAGACAGTTCAGATTTGAATGTAAAATTTTTCCCTTTAAGAACAGCACATTGTTTTAGGAAGATCTGGATAAGAACAGAGCGGGATGAGGCTGGTTGGCTGTAAAGGATTTGAGGTGGAGAGTTGGTGTTTGGGGAGATTTTCTGCAATGTTGTTTTACAATCAAATTTCCATCAGCCTTAGCAGTAAAATGCAGGCGTATTTTCTCCATAGCTGGGTGGAACAGCCAAAGCATTATGATGAGCAGCTGTGCAGATGCATCAATCTGGGCATGTTCTGTTCAGGTCTGAAGTGAGGATGGGCGAGGTGGAGATGAGTGGTTTTTGGCTTGCAGGTATAATCTCCTTCCCTCTGACATTGTGGATCAGTGCTTTGCAGTACCTCAGGTACACTCCTGAGCTCATATGACACGGACTACGGACACTGTGGGATGCAGTTCCAGCATAACAGCAGGACCGGGCTCTACGTGGCTGATGTATCACAAATTTCTCCTGGTGTGATTGTTAATTATGTCTAATATTTGCAACATCTTTCCAATAAAATAAAATGCTAAAAATTCAGATTGCTGATAGGTGGGTTAAGCCAAACATCCTTGTTCTGAGAAGTGTTTTTCCCATGGATATTCCTTCTTCTGAAAGGGTGAGCGGTTGAGAGCTATCATGGGTTCAGCTCAGGAGTACCACTGAGACTGAAAACAGCAATGAGGAAAAAAGAAAAATGCGGTGTGTTCAACAGAGCACGTTTAGAGATTTTAAAACTCTGAATTTCCCTTGACCAGACCTAAACCGAAACAGTGTTATGTTCTGCTATGCCTTCATCACTGGGAAATCAGAGCGGATTTTTAAAGTGCATTAAGCAATGGGATGGGGTCACATGAGGACTGATGCTAAATTGAAGAAAATTGAGAAATCTGTTCTTTAACTGCAGTTTTGTGTTACATTTGAACTTATTCTTCCCATGGTGATTTTGAAAGCCTTGCCTCACGCTAAAAATAATTAACCTAACACTCTGTACTGCATTTGAAATCAATGAAGTTAAACAGGTATACAACTGGTGTAACGAGTATCACCTCTTAGTACAAATTCTGAAATTATTTGGGTTGCTTTATGTCAAGGGGTAGTATCTCATTGACTTTAATGAGCTTTGAATAAAGCTTTAAAATTCTCTGTCTCACTAGAGTTTGGATTTGTTTAATGAGAACAAAACAAGATGGTTCCACTTAAATAAATGGAGCTACACTTGTAGAAAATTAAGATAGAATCAGGACTGAGATTACTGAAATTATGTTTTTGGCAATCCCAATATAAGAGTTCAAAATCAATTTCCTGTTATGGCCGTTCTGGAATAGCATTTTCCTTCTGTTATTTTCTTTGTAAATATTTTTAATAAAACAAAAGTATTTTACAGGCATCACTCATATTACCAAAACCAATTGGATTTACAGTTTCTTTTTATTAACACTAAAAGAACACTAAGTCAAATTTCAAATGCAGTGTAAGACCATGGAACAACAGTAATCTTATTTTTATAGTCCTCCACATGTAGAATAGCTTAGGCTTTCTTCTATTAAATGGTGCCAAGGCATTGCACTTGGTAAAGGCAGCGTGGTTTGCGTTGCTCTTGCCTTCATGGTTCTAAAAACAAAAGAGATTAGGCCAATTCTTCTGGATGCACAAACCCTCTACACTTCCAATGCATTTCAGATACAAAGCTGTGACTGTTTTATTCAACTTTCTCAGGCCCAATTACAGTTCTCAGAAATGCTGCAAACGTGACAGGTGGAGTTATCCTAATACAGAACGCTTCAATAATATTTAGGTATTTTCCCAGTTCGCTGCTTGGCTTGGTTTATACTCAATGCCCATCTTTTTGTTGTCTCCAGTGGCCTTTAAACCAACTCTTTCAAGACTCCACTAACTCAGAACCTGCGGGAAAAGCCAGCTAAGTCAGGTCAGCTAAGACCCTTTGCTGGAATAAGATGTTAAATTAAGGCTTATTTTGGGAAATAATATTCTCAGTATAAATAACCCACTGCAAACACAACATTATCAGAAGACAAATTAACAAACCAGTAAATGCCAGACTGGATTGCAGGTTGAGCAGGCAGAGCCCTCTATCTTGTCCCAGAAGATGAGAAATGTGTTTGGAATTGAAAGCTGCTGGAGGAGTTTTCACCCTGCAAGCCAGTGGGGTGCAAGGCTTGTGCAGGAAATCAGGAGGGGGGTGTGCACAGACCCTGGACAGCCCCAGACTGACCCAGGTGTTGCCTGAGCAGGGAGGTCTGGGAATCCATCTGGAGTGCCATCCACTCTCCCTAACATTGTCATCTCCAAAGAACAGAATATTTTGCAGTTTTGACTGGATGATTGGCATGAGGAAGAAGACATAAGCAAATCAGAGTGAGTGCCTAAGGTCACCTGCTGCGAAGATGCCATCAGGGAAATTGTCACACTGAAGCTGCTGGTGGGTAGTTCAGAGCTTGCTGTCCCTTTGCAAAGGACTGTTAGGCTTGATTGTGTCTTTCCAGGTGATTTCACAATCGAGGGATGGCACTGATGAGCAGGGAAGGGATTAAATGCAGGGCAGCTGATGAGAGTGGGACCTGATGAAGATGATATTTCTACCAGTCCCTGTATTTGACACGTTTGTTCAAATAGAATTACAGGAGAGAGTTCTACTCTTTTGTAAGCTCTGTTTGATTGGTACAATTTGTGTTTAACATCTGCCTTTGATTTCCTGGCTTTATAAAGTGACTCCCACGGCTCCTATTATCCAGCTCAGGCACACCACTAAGCTAAAACTGGCAAGGTGGGAAGGGCAAGATTGAGGCTAACAGCAGAAAGCCCTGCCAAGTACAAACTACCTGATCTTTAAACAAAGAAAGCAACTGACAATCTTTTATATACATGCTTGCATGTATATTTTGCCATTAAACTTGATAAAAAGTTTGTCACAGAAAGCAAAAAGTGCATGAGCAATGTGTCGTTGCTGTATTTTGAAGTGTGTGCTTGGGGGAAGTTGCTGGGAGACAGTAGGGGAATGTCACTGTTGAGAAATGGTTGGCTTTGTTCACAGCTGTGTAATTTCCAAGCTGATTGATAGTCTACACACAGACAGAGCAAATATGTGTTGTCCTGAAACCCTGAACTTCCTTTTTTATTTCCTTTTATAATATTTTTTTCCAGTGTAGAAATCCCAGAGTGCAAATGGAATTTCCCACTGCTAAAGTAGAGCCCCCATAACGTCACTTGCGTCCATCATTCTTACCCAGGAAATGGTTTCTTCAATGGTATTAACAAAATTGACAAATCAAACATTTCCCCAGGTGGCAAAGGGGGATATTTTTGGATATAACTTTTATTTATTATATTATTGTGTTACAGTTTATCCCTGAGAATCAAATAAAATTAAGACACAAATCATCTACTACATCAAAGAAGTTCTGCAAATGGGCCATTGACTCAAATAGTTCTTGAGTCCATGTAAAAGGGACACGAGTACTGCTCTTTTTAAGGTGAGCCCCAACATTCTCAGGGACTTGTTGTAGTCCTCTGAATACTTCAGCTTGTGCTAGTGAGGGGTGTAGGCTGATGACTGAAACCAGTGTCCGAGGGACAGAACGTGGAAATGTAAAATTTAGAAAATGACATGATAGGAAAGTACAGCAAAAAGAGCAGTGAAGGCCTGGAGACCATTTCAAAGTGTTGCCCCTGCTAAAGATATTTATGTCTCTAACAACAGTTCCTGGTATCAGTAAAATCACAAGCGTTGGCCTCAGAAACAAAATTTGAGAGCCAGTGACTGAAGTGATCTATTGGCCAGATGCCACTCCTGCTCCTGCTCATCTGTGCACATCAGTGTGCTCCACTAGAGTGACTAAATCCTGAACAGCTCCATTGGCCCTACGTTTAATTAAACATTTATCTATTAATAATGATGTGGATGTGGATAGATGTGGATGTTATGGATATACGATGAAAGCGGGGTGGTTCACTGTACATCAAGTTCCACACAGCTGGTTCATTGTGTATCATCTTGATAATCTATAAAATGTTCTTTGCAGTTTTTGTTCTGAGGTAATTTACAATAGAGAGTAAATCATTGCCATACCATAACTGTTTTTGTCCGTGAAGCTGGTGACCTAATCTTCCAGAACTTCTGAAGCAGGCACAACAAACATATAGCTAGTAAAGTTTTAAACTTACAGAAATATAGAATCATGGAATGGTTTGGGCTGGAAAGGACCTTAAGCCCATCCAGTGCCACCCCTGCCATGGGCAGGGACCCCTTCCACTGTCCCAGGCTGCTCCAAGCCCCAGTGTCCGACCTGGCCTTGGGCACTGCCAGGGATCCAGGGGCAGCCACAGCTTCTCTGGGCACCCTGTGCCAGGGCCTCCCCACCCTCCCAGGGAACAATTCCTTCCTAATATCCAGTCTAAACATGCTCTCTCTGTGTTTAAAGCCATGCATGTTGCACATACCTAGTGGGGAAAATGCTAATTGACTTGAGACTTGATGCCAGTCAGTCTGGGATTTTCTAATTAACAGTAAAATAAATATATCCAAAGATAAAGATTCTAAAAATATTGTCTACTTTCCATCTCCCTTCATTGATCAGAATCCTGGCCTTGAAAAAGAAAAAAAAGAATTTCAAGAAATTCTGTTTCTTTGTGCTTAATAACATTATCTCTTTCTTTTTAGGAAAAGGTTTTTGTGAAAAAATAACCGATGTATAAGCCACTGTACTTTGTTATTCTAGAAGGATTTCCAGTAAGAATTTATGGGTTTTGTTTGCTTTTACGTTTTTTTTTTTCTAAGAAGGTCTGGGTTGCTAACACTGTACTAATAAAGCCCACTGTTTAAATACTCAGCTGTGTTTCAGTGTGCCTTTTGATCAAGGAAAGGATTTGGCCAGGTATCACTAGATTAACCAATTAATATGCACAAAGCAACCAACGTGACAGCAGGCACTCACCCTCAGCTGTAATTATCCCTATTGTGATATAATATTGCTGGAATTCTGTGTCCTAATTGCAGACATCGGGGATGTGGCAGGTCAGATTCCCAGTGGAGGATAAATTAGAATTGTGGAATATGGGGAGCCCTCCTGGAGCAGCTGGATGGTGCGGTGCTGTGTGCAGCAAAGGTGTTGGCATTGGCAGGGGCTGCTCCCTCCTCCAGCCTTGTCCTGTCACCTGCCACCAACCGAGGGCTCAGCTCTGCCTCCAGCGCTGGCTCCAGCCTGAGATGTGAAGACAAATTCCTGGGCTGTTCACCAGAACTTCCTCCTTAAAAAACCCTCAAGCCAAAGCAGTGAAATGCTTCTTCACAAGCTGCAGATCATCTGTATGCTATCAAACTAAGGTGTGGAGAACCGACTCTCCTTCCTGCCTTGGGAGATTTCTGCTAAAAATAATGTAAGTTTTCTTTCCCCAGTGCAGAAGGGATAGCCAGGTCACAGGACTAAATAATCCGTACTCAGACTGAAAAAACACCTTTCTTAGAGAAAACTCCGGGACAAATTCTCTCTGTGAATCCATATATTTCCATCTTGTCCTTACTGTGTAAAGGATAAAGGTGTGCAATCTGCTCCTCACTCCCACTCCCCAAGGCTAATGCAGATGAAGGGAGAGCCTGCAGCAGTTTGTGGGAATCGGGGATGATGTAGAATTGAAAGAGTCAGTTCAGATGGGACAAAACACAAAGGAATGAATGAAAGAGATAAAGGATGATGGGTGATGTACATGCGGATAATATTTTAGTATATTCCACTTAAAAGGACTTCATATTGCTCTGTGCCTCCTGAAAAGTCTTTAGAGGTTTCTGGTAACACCCAGTTGTGCCATAGTTGGGGAAATAACTCGAGAAAAAAATGGCATTTTGCTGCCTTTCTTAGGTAGTTAAATTACTCATATTGGCAATGTAACTAATGAAATGAGAAATGAGAGACAGCATTGGCTCTAGCACAATTCCAATGCTGATTGATTGGTCATTCTTAAGAAGGGATTGATTCATTTTATCCCAGAGTGATACTCACCACCAGTTCATTCCCCTGAAAACGGAGGTGTGAAGGTCTAAATATTACCTATGAGAAAGAAAGCAATTAACATCTTCAACACAGAAAGCTGTTAATCTCATGGCTGCAATATTCAAGCCCCAAACAATTTACTAAGATGATGTATCTCTATTTAAATCTAAAAAAAGAATATATCAAACTGGCAACTTGTAGGGGTGTGGTTAATAAGAAATACACATAGTTACGTGGAGTACTTGGCTTTTATATAGCAAAATGCCCAAGGATAATATTGCCTCCTGATAATCACATCCCATGCTGGGTTTTATTGCTTATAATTCTCACTTTCTTATTAGAAAAACCATCTTCCATTAAGTTTTTTATATTATCAACCAGCATAGACAGTAACTGAACCTTATCTCCTGTCTTCAAAGTAATTATTAGGAGAGTTCAATTGTTGGTTTAGAAATCAATTATTTAGAAAACTCTCTCATTTTAGTGCTTCTCTAAAAGGGCTGGGGTTTATGGTGTGCTTGCATTTTGCTTGCACAGCAAAGTGAACTCCCCAACTCCATCTGTCAAATTTGTGTGCTGCGCAAATACATTTGTGGAAGTAAACAGGAATGTGTCTGAAAAATGATTATTATATCCAAAACCTAATAGTTGAAACTATACAAACAATTTTTAAAATGCCTTCTCGCTGTGGCACGTGTTGGGGAGCAAGGTTTAGGTCCTTGCCCTAATTCACTCGTTTATGCAGTATGGTTTTGTCATGAGGGAAATTAATCATAACCCTTAGCACCATTGATGAGGGCGAAATGCAGGGAGACTGTGACTGTGACATCTCAGGATCCGGTGACAGGCTGGGTCCCAAACTTGGCTTTCACTGAGTGATGGAATTGGGCTGTTTTCCTACAGTTCAGAATCCTACAGGAGGCAGATGTGAAGATGTTTTCGTCCTTTGTTGCTTTTTCTACTTTAAGGCACTCCTTACTCTTTAGTATTGGTCTGGAAATATTTCTCCTGAACTTGATATAACAGACATGTCATAAATACTTCTGACGTGATATAAGAGAGACAAAATCGTAGCAAGGGTAGTTTAGCACTGCAACAGGAATCAGTAAAGGAGTATCCAAAAGGTGGAGGTTCTCAAGTCAGCCCTGCTCTGGTTCCCTCCCAACCAGATTCTTCCTGGTTTTTCATTCTGTGAAATGTTGATGAGGCAACACAAATTCACTCTAGAAAGGAACTCCCAGCTCTCTGGGCCATGGGACTTTGGCTGCTGACTCTGCCATCAGCACTTCTCAGAAAAAAAGGATACAAACCAAATAAGTAATAACTTATCTACCCCTAAAGCAGAAGAAGCTGAGAAAGAATAAATAAATGAATAGCAAAAGCTCCAGGGTTACAGTCCTGAGAGATGTACTGTTTGAACTGCGCTCACTTATCCGGGAGCTGAAAACTAAGAGAACTTGATGAAACTGTAGTGTTTTAGTATGTTTATAGTTTTTTCCTATGTAAAAGAACCTGTTCAATGCCTCGGGCAAATTCCAGTGGGTATTTTGCACAACCCCTGCAGAAAATAGGTTTCATTGCATGGCTTGCTGGTTCAATTTCTCCTTGCCAAGGAGTCACTTTTGAGGCATCTGAGTGAACACTGCAGTACAAACATTCTGTTCCAGCTGCAGTGGCACCAGCCTGTAGTAGGCAGATGGGAGTAACTCACAGGGCTGGTACCTGTTTTGGAAACTTGCTGTGAGAGGTTATGGTTCTGCCAAAGCAAAAACTGTAAACGCAGCTCATTTTGCAGGCTGCAATATCCAAATCTAAATTCAAAGGTAGGATTTATTTTTCTGTCATCCCCTGGTTGTACCACATCACCTGCTGCTCATGCAACGTGCTGCTCCTCTTCACCTACAGCAGTCACAAGGAGACAGAGAATAAGACCTATAGCTGGTGATCTGTGTTTCAATGAGGGGCTGAGGCAAGAACCCCCATTCAAATGCCTGAAACAAACCCAAACCCAATATCTGACCTTTTAGATTAGAGTTATTAAGAACAAAATAACCAAGGTGGGGCGTGTTGGGTTTTTTGTTTTTTTTTTTTGAAGTTTGTTTCTTTGTCAGGCTTTTAATTACTGTAAACCAATTATGCCAGTTCTGACTGCTGATGGTGATGCTGGTGTCCAGATTTACGTGCTGTAGATTAACTCAGCCAGTCCAGATGAAGGTGAAATATTAATTGAAGCAGAACTGCGTGAGGAAAATCTGCTCTGCTTACGTTTAGCACTTACTTGTGGCAAGTGTTCTCAACATCCTATTTTTATCACAGGGCAAGTGAACAGGGAACAACTTAAAAAGCACCAGAGCTGTGACAAGAACGGTATTTTCATTTTTCTAAAGAATTTGTAATTTCAAAACTGGTTTCATGCCCATCAGGAAGCAAATCCTATCACTTCAAAATTCACCATGAAAGAAGATTCCAACCGTAACAAACTAAAATACTGTCTCAGGCCAGCTCTTGACAGATTTTATTTTGACAAAAATCAAAATGCTTCATTTGATTGCAACTGCACTTTAGTGTAGAATACAGAATAGAAAGGAAGGCCTCGTTTGAAAGGAAAAATAAAAATAGTTAGAAAATATAACAGCTGAGCAAATAAAAAAGTACTTCACCAGCCCTTGCCTCTGTTTTTCCCAAAACAAAAGTTCAACAAAATTAACAATCTATCAAACCACTGAGGTATGAGAAAAGTGCACTTCCCAATAAAAATTAAAAAATGTATTTTCAATAAACACTTAAGGAATACCTCAGGTGTTTTCGGATCCATCAGTTCCTGATATCCCACCTCTGAGAAGCCAGAGCAAAATACCCTTTTTGGACCCAGGTTGCAAGTACTGTGCTGCAACACTTGGCTGCTCTCTAAGTGCCTTCCAACGCAGCCGTGGATAAGATTCCAAGAGGTAAAACAGATGATCAGAGCCAGCCTTGTCAGCAGCCAGGAGACTCACAAAGTTTACCAAGCACTTGCTACTGTGAAAGTCTTCCGAGTAACACTCTGACATGAGCACCCTTAGGAAAACCAGTGATTTTGTTATTAAATGTGTAATTACCTGAATTCAGCTTCTGCTTGAATTATCCCTTGAGTACAGCATTGCTTCTTACTCGAGCTGCTGGAGCGTAACACAAAATAACCACCAGCCTTTTCTTTTGTCCTTCTGTCCCTTGAAATAGGATCCCTCTGTTCTTAATGCAAGGAGAGCTATTTGAAAAGGAATATATTGCCATTTAGCAGGTCAGATTTCAACACAGTCTCCAATGTAAATTGGGAAATGCTCCAATGAGCTCCACGAGTTTACACAAGTAATCTGCTCATACCCTTGCATTCCTAATCAGTGCACAGGACCAACATGGGGAGACCCTTAAAGGTTAATAACAGTCATTTATTTGTACAAGGATGCAGCAGTACTGTATCCGTATTTCACAGGCTGCTGCAAGCAGATGTAAGTCAAGGAAAATATTACAGGCAAAGAAAATATACTCCTACACAGAAAAAACTGCTGGAATTTTGCAGATATTTCTGGAGTGCACTCTCAAGGAACATAGCATTCATCAAGCTACTTATTATTCTTTACATTTAACAACCACACTGGAACTGTTTTTGTCTTATTTAAGAAGTGTAATTTCTCATTGACCTTAGATCTGTGAAAATTACGTAGAATTAGGTATAGTATGTCAAACTGGAACACCTGTTTAGTAACATAAACATATTTAAATATCAACCTTTCGCTGTGATTGGTTTTTGTGGGAGCAGCTACTGATTAGAAACAGAAATTTCAAACCATGACATTCCATGGAAGGAGCTAACACATTGTGCCATTAAGTTCTGATATTGAATTATCTCATTAACTAAAAAGGGCAGTTTTCTTTTTCTTTTTAATTTTAATTTTGCCAAGCGCCATGAGTTGCAGTGTTGTAAAGAAACCTTGAAAGCAAACTTTATGGTCTTTCTCCATGCTTGCACAAGGCACCATGATCAACACATCTCTCACAAACAGAAATAAACCACACCGAAGGCATCCCTCATAATGAAAATCTTTTTTCTTTTAGAGATGTTTTCAGTGAGGAGTGTTTCGTTTTGTGGCACAGCTCTCTCCACCACATTGGAAGAGATAAAGTTCAGAATTAGGTAAGATTGTTGGTCTAAATAGCACCTGATAAAAGGAAATCTATTTTTTTTGAACATTTATTACAACAAACATATGCACCAACACCAACTGTTCAAATCCTTGTATTTGCTAATAAAGACTTTGCTGGTGTTAAAGTTCAAAGTTGGAGCAAATGTAGATGCAAAGAAATGATATATTTTGAGAATTTTTTTGAACCATAATCTTGTCAGAATAGATTATCAAATGATTGAAGCAGTAACAGAATGAATTGGGGTTTAAACGTTTATGAAAAAGCAGTTATATTATAGGATCACACTTTTTAATAGACTAAAGGCATTAAACAGACCTTGTATTAGGCTTTGAAATTAATGGGTCACTGTATAACATCCCAGTCTTCATAGATTGATAAGATTAATGCTTGCTTATATAGCAAATTCAATGGCTCATTTAATTTCATATGAATGTTTAAAGTTAAATTGCTTTTGGATTAAGTCTAAACTCATTATTAATTTTAACGTCTGAAAGAACTTCCATTTTTCTTTCATTTTATTTAATCAAGTGCATCATCATTAAGTAAAGGCTATGCACTTAGATAGGAGAGAAATAAGGAAGTTTATTAATTTCATTTTTAAAAGATCTATTTGTTAAAGTTTAATTCAGTGGCCATTTTAGGTTCCATAAGAAGTTAGGAAAAATAGTGACTGCAGCCTATTCAGTTTTCCTTTAATAATTTAGAGGGAGAGGGTGCTTTTGGGCAATATGTTTGCAGCACATGAATCCCTCTGAGAAATTCAAAGGTAAATTTTGTATTCACATCTCCTTGGCACTTTGAAAGACTGATCCCCCTTCATTGTAGCTCAGCAAGACTTTTGCCCACATCTGGTTCACAGTGCCCATGAATTAATTGATTTCAGTGAATACCCCCCCAGTTTACATCAGATGAGACCCTGGCTCTGTATTTCCCACTGATGTTCCAGATGAGGGAGGATTTTTCCTTAATTCCATATTAAAAGTTCAGAAGTCTGAGTGCCAAGTAAAACCTACAGCAGATTTTCACATGGAAGAGGACACAGTAAGTCACTTATCAAGAGGAGCCACACACAGGTTTGTGCTGCCATTCTGTGCAGAGTCACTCTGGTACCACACACAGGCACTTGCCTGGCACAATTAGACACTGTGCACTAATTACAAGTTCCAGAACAAATTTCTCTTTAAAAACACTCACACATCCTCTTATTATGTAAAACTTAATACATTTGATGAGGAGCAAGGCTGAGGGACCACAAAACCCCTCTCTGGGATTTACCTGGGACTATCAGAGTTTAAGAGTGTTAGCTAATGAATTATTCAAAATTAATTAATAGCTTGGGAGAGTCCTTCACCTGTCTGACACAACATTTTCCCTTGATAAGGTTTCTCAGCAGAGTCAGACACTGGCAAACAACTTTGTTTTCCCTTCTTAATGCGTGTAAAAATGTGCACTGTAGACAATGAAAAAATATATATTTCCTTGCATAATAATAATGATTTCACCTAGTTGCAAGGTAATTTAAAGATAGACCTTTGAATGCTTTGCAGTGGAGACACAATCACCAGCTGATACCTGACCACGTCGAAAACCCAAGAGAGAAACCAAACCCAGGGCACAAGGCAGGCTGTGCCCAGCTGAGCACTCTGTTCTCTAGGCAGCATTGCTCATTTCCTCAGAAAGCAACCACAGCTTTCCATAAAGTATGAGATAACATTTGAAGTTACTTTTTCTTGTCCATTGTATACAAAATGCATTTTTTAATGAGAAGAGATATTATACTTGCCTCATATTTGTCAGTTCTTTCCCACTGAATGTCTTACTCAGGAGCTGAAGAACAATTTGCCTTTTGTGGTACTGCTGTCTCCTATTTATTTATGGATTTATTTAATTAAGAAGACGAACCTACTTTTCTTTATAACTGACTTTGCATGGTGTGTCTACTGCCAGTATCTCATTGTTTGCAAATGGTGAGAATCTGTGTGCACAGACACGCACACCTCTGAAGAATTGTGGCTTCATGGCTTAGTTTGTGATTTACTGGAAATTGTTAAGCACTTCTAAATCAAAACACTTTATTATAATGCCATTTACAATGTTTGAAATAGTGCTAATCACACAGTAACAGAGTAAATTCAAATGAGGTCTCAGTCTTCTTGCTGGATGTGCCTTTATTTAAGAAAACAGAAAACAGTTCCCAGAGCTTGTGGTAACCTGTCACCAAAACCAGACATTTCTAACTCGATAATGACTTTGACTCCATGCTGAGTCAGGGACAAAGAAAATTAAGATTCCTCCCCCTTCACCTCAAATGTCATCCATGTGGAACATCATGATCGAAGTGGGTGAGTTTTATGGTGTCTACTCCTCCTGAGAAGCCACAGGAGTTATTGCTGTGCTTTCTCTCCTGTCTCTCA
The DNA here is from genome assembly GCA_013398115.1 of Falcunculus frontatus. Lineage (NCBI taxonomy): Eukaryota > Metazoa > Chordata > Aves > Passeriformes > Falcunculus > Falcunculus frontatus. The sequence continues at coordinate 234,184 of VZRV01008775.1, forward strand.
TGACGGGCAGATGAACTGACCCTCTGTCAGGATGTGGAATTTGTTGCTGCCTTTGCTTTACAGCAAATTACTACTGCCCTGAAGCAAAGGAGAAGCACGGAGGGAACATGTCTCTGAGGCACATCTCCTTTGAGGTTATGCTGGGGGGACAGCAGCTTATGCATCCTTTTTTTCTTCTTCTTTTTTTTTTTTTTT
>VZRV01008775.1:234385-398494 GCA_013398115.1 Falcunculus frontatus
TTTTTTTTTTTTTTTTTTTATTTTGACCAACAACTATCTTTAAAAATAAATCTGTTCAAGAGTCCCAGGAGGTTTGTTACAGCCCCTCAATCACTCACAGCTCTTGGGAGATCCTGCTGCAGCACTGCCAGTCCTCTCATTCCGCTTTCTCCTCCAGGGAAGGCCAGCTACAGCTGGGGTTAAAGCAGACAAGATGGGAAAAGAATATCAGCTATGGGCTGGAATAATGAAAATAGTAATGGAACATGGCATCAGGAGTCACATGGAGGCTGAAAGAGCAGACATGTTGTGGAGATCAAAGCAGTGGGGAGCAGTCCTTTGTACTATTAATATCTCCCATATTTTTAAAGTGGAGAAGAAATGTAAAAGCCAACTGTGTACTGTTCTCCCTCAGGCCACCACCATTAGTGGCACTTGATAAGCCTTGCAAACTCCTACGGAAGGACAGCAGACCACTGGAGTATAGAATATAACATGTACTATCTAAAAAGCTAACATGACAGATACAAGGACAGGCAAGTATTCAATTTGGGCTATCATGAAAAGAAAGAAAAACAAGAGAAGAATCTTTAGTGACAGCTCACTGAGGAGCTGGCTCTGCTGTGTCTGGGAGCAGAGCCCTGAGCCAGGAGAGTGCCAGTGCTCTGCCTGTTGGAGGTAAGACAGTCCTTACCAGGAGCAGCCTGGGGAAACACAGACCTTCCCCATGACTTTTGTCATGGTTCTGCTTTCTTTCCTCCTTATCCTTGATGAATAACTCTTGAAGGCATTTGTCTTTTACTTCTAGCCAGACCAAAAAGAAACTGCATCATTCTTCCTGCTTTACTGCCCTTTACTGGGGCCCTGAAGGGTGACACGAGGCAGGACCAAGCTTCACCTGCGTGTAACTAAGCAAGTTGTGTCTTTTCTTCCACAGGGTTGGGCTGTAGATCTTTCTAACCCATGCAGAAAGTAGTTTTCTTGCCAAGCAATTTGCAAAAATGGATTAAGAGAGAACATGGATGTCTAAAAATGGCAAAAAGTTGTGTCATTTGGTTTGTTTTACTCTGACAGTCCTCATTTCCCTTACTCTCTTTCCATACTTTCTGTATTTCCCTCTCTGGAGCCAGAAGCATCTCTCCCAGAACTCATCAGGGCTGCAGGAGAAGGAGGTTTGATCATGGCTGTATCCATGGGTAACATCAGAGCACAAATAATAATTTTAGAAGCAGGATTACTGGGAAAAACATTTGCCAAAGAAGACAGTGGATATTGTAACAGCAATTCACTGCCTGCTTGACATAGATTGAATATAAATGCATCCTGAGATTATAAGTGAAAGAATTGGTTTAATATCTTTCCAACAAAATAAGCTTCTCTTGGAAAACATCAGTGAAATGGAGCTTTGCTTATTTTTTTTGCTTCTTATTAAACATTTCTCATTGAAACTTCTTATAAAAAACCTTGAACTGGTTTTATCAAAATTTTATATTTATTTCAACATTAAAATTTAATTTAAAATATTCTGTATTTTTATTCACATTATTTCATGATCTGTCAGTATAAAAAATGTGAAGCTTTATCCCACATAAGGATATAGAAAACAGCTCCTTCTCTATTGTACTGATAAAAAAATCAGCGAAGTCTCTGATGATGCTTTTGTTCTCAGCAAATTCTCCCATACACTGTCATTTCTTTAACCAAACTATGACACTGAAATAATGAAAAATAAAAAGACAATTTTAAACCTAAACTTTTGAGTTTGAAACGCACATTGCTTTTTGAAGCAGCTATTTAGAATTTTCCTTTTGTAGGAAAGATATTTGTTCCATTTCTGAACAAAATTGAACTTCAAGATGTCCACATTTCCCAAATAGAAATTCTATATTCTGTTCAGCTCCGTTTAAAAATTCAGCATCTTACGTGGTGCTCTCATTGCTCAGAATAGTGCTATTTAGGATTGTGCTATTTGTGGAATATTTGACAATTATTAACAAAATATCATTTCAGCCCAGCTTATAACTTCAGTTCAAATTCTACTTGATAGTGTTTATGTGCAGGCTGAAGTGCTTTTCATGTGTTACAATGACATCTTCAGATGTCTTGCACTATCTCACAGTTTTCAAATGAGGCAGCTCAAACGGGACTCTTTTTAGTGGCAATTTCATGAAAATCATCTAAAGAAAAAGATTATTTAGAAGTAAATGGAAGGGGGGAGAGCATGAAAAGTAAATGAGGCAATGCATTTCCAGCTAGGTTAAATGTCAGATTAAAATTCAAAGAAGCAATAACAGTAGGTAACTGTTGTCAGATTGGAATGACTGAGAAGTGATGGGTCTGATTCTATAGATGAGGTAGAAGCTGCTGTATTTGGGCATTTCAAAGGCTGAATGGGGCAGATTCTCTGTGGAGGTAAAACTTTTAAAGTCCTCTAAGATGTCAAATGGAAGATGACAATTTATATCAGCCCATGATACAAAGATCTGACTCGTGTTGTATTACTCGTATCAGAATCACAGGATCACAGATTTGTTTGGGTTGGGAGGGACCTTAGAGCTCATCTTGTTCCACCCCGTGCCATGGGCAGGGACACCTTCCACTGGAACATATATTATAGATGCAATATCAAACATACCTCTACAAACATATCTAATATTTCATATTTCTTGTATGGCCTTCCCTTAGTGTTAAAAGATGGTCCTGTCCTTACACCATCAAAAACCTGTACTTGTTTTAAACTAAGTGATATAGCTGTACAAAATCCACTGTGCAAATAAAATGCTGTGCATTTGTCTGGAGCTATGCATGTACCTGTGCTTGCCCAGGCATGCTCAGAGGCACACCCTGCTGCACAAAGGACTCGATGGAGCTAAGAAATGTTCTCTACTTGCCTTCTTCCTTTGGCAGGCAGAAATTTTGGTAGTGCAGGATCATCCCCTGAGTAGCAGCACGTAAAAAGATCCTGTAACAAATTGCCAGATTGGTGGTGGAACGGCACAGACCTCACGTGTGCCTTCCTCCCTGCGGTGCTTTGACTTTTAGGAACAAACATGCACATTTCCCTGGTGATCTCTAGCAAAATACACAAAGAATATTGGTTTTTTTTCCTTTCCCTTCCCCATCCTTTGCAAATTATGGAGTAGTAAGCACATTTTTAAATACAGCTCTGCAGACAGTGAGATACAGTTCCACTCTGTGCAAGACGAATTGAAGCTCATTTATGAAAGTACATCTAAAAATGCCAAGGGAGTAGACTTATCAAAGAGATGACATCAAGTTGTCACTCATTCTTCGTACATGCACCTGTGATTGAGAAAAGTGTTTTCTTTAATATAACTTGATATTTGAAGAGAACATGACAAAATGAAGTCCCATCCCTTCATCATTTACATTATGCCTTAGGGGTACAAAGCTGATCTGAGGCATTTTGATTTATGCCTATTAATGAAGCTATACCTACAGCTGATCAAAAGGCTCATTCTGATTCCTATAAAATAGTCAATATCACAATTAGGGAAACATATTAGGTGTAATTAAATTACAGCTATAAATGACATAGAACTGAGATATTTTATGATAAATATCATTTGATATACCAGTCCTTTTAAAGAATTCACCCCATCCATCCTCCTTCTAAAGACACATCCTAAACTACAGGACATGAAAAATGATGCATATAACAAAAAGCCTTGCAACTAACCCAGCAACCTCTTATACTTTTCCATCTGGTACTGGAGAAGCTGTATCATGAAAGGACAGGCATAAGGAAAGCACCTTTTGTCTTTTTTTCAGCCATAAGTATCCTTTGCAAGCCACGATGTGGTAGAGATGAGCAGGGAGGGAACACAGGGCAATCCATGCCACGGGCATCCAGCTGGGCTCAGTGTAATTTTACAAGAGTCAGGGGGTTTTTGTATGCAAAAAACCCCTCAGGATGGCCCAGAGGAAAGGAAAGAAAGCACGTTATAAGAAGTTAATTCCTCATATTCAACATGCCAAAGATGTGCAATTAGAGATATCCATGTAACCATGTGCAATGAACTCAGGGACACTCAGGTCAGAAGTGCCCAAAGTCAGCCAGGAACACAGCAAACCCAGCCGTAATATCCTGAGTGTGTCTATTTGCAATGATTAGGTTACCTCTGGAACATGCACAGAAGGCAAATAGCTTGCAGATATGCTAAGGGAAAAAAAAAAGGTGGGATTCATACATCATTTCTGTTTCTTTCAGGAGCTAAGATGTGGAAATTATTTCCACATGGAGAAAATCCTACTTAACCAGTGACATGAGGGCATGAGAGCAAACATGAGAACTGCAATTATGTTTGACCTGTGCTCTGCCTAGTCTGTTGTACTCCCTGGATGCTGCATGCACCACATCCCTGGGCTAGGTGTGAGAAGCTTTCAGTGAAATAAAAACCTAAAATTGTGCTAAATCCCATTACTGAAGGAGTTCTCGCTCCTCTCACTTGGTAGGTAGCTCACTGTAAATACACACAGTATAATCCTTGCTCCTCAGGACCTTTCCCCTTCCTAAAGCCTATGGAATGTGACTGGAGGCAGGTTGTAATGCACTGAGCCAGCTGCCTGCCATGCTGGGAAGTCTCATTTCCAATACTGTTCTCTTTCAGCAGTCAGGATCCTTCTGTCAGCTCTCATGTCATTTTAAGGCTGCAGCTTTCCTAGGCATAAAAATCATCTTTTTGTTCCTTTAGGAGAAGACAAGTGCTGGACAATAACTGAGCACCTGACCTCTTTAGGGCTGCCCATACACAGCAACTGGACTGGCCAGGTCAGTCCCAGGGAATACCTGAGTGGCTGGGGGGAAATCAGTTCATACACAGGTAGGAGTGTGAAAAATGATCCAAGAGAAGTCCAGAGCCAGCTTGGAGTGCCTTGATGGAAAAGGACAGTCTGCAGTGTGGCCAGACCTTTGATAACCACCTGAAATGAGCTCCCTTGCTCAGGTTGCAGTTGAGCAAGGGTGAACATTTCATTGTAATTGTTTTGACTTCAGTGAAAGTGCTCATCTGTTCAGCATTAGACATCTGCTTAATTTCCTGAACGGATTGAGTCCTACAGAGCTAAACATCCAGGAGTGACAAATGCTGGTTCAGGTGTGGGATTATGCCACTCTGAGACAGATGTTCCTAAGCCACCACATGCATCAAAGCCAACAGCACCAAAAGAGGGTTGAATTTAGCCCTGTTCCTCTGTTTATCCATCCAGCTGCATTTTGTCTTTTCCTTTCCTTCATTTTTGCATTCCATTGTCTCACTTCAGTACAAACTGTATGAGACAGAGGCTCCTGGGGGAGCAGCTGGAGATTTGAAATTCACATCACTGCTCCCCTTAAGCCTGTCAGATGATCAGATAGCCGAGGAAGTGCTAATAGCTTATGCTCTGGTGAAATATGTTTTTCTGTACATGATTACCTTTGTATTTTGTTCCCCTTATCCCTGATTGTCAGCATTTTAATTAAAAGTAGAGGTGTGAGAACATGGGAAAACCTGTCTGCAGAACAAGGCTGACTTTGATTTAAGTTAGTGTACTAAGTTTGTAAATGTAGTACCCAATTTTCTGCTGCTGTCATCTGTCTGGAGCGAGACCATGGAGCTGGATGCTGAGAGATTCACTCTGCTTCCCGAGGCCCCTGCATCTCTCCAGTAGGGCAGAGGGGGTGTGCAGAGCAAGTAACCCTTGATGGAATTTTCCAAAGGTGCTTTGAGCTGCTGGTGCTGCTCTGACCAAAAGTTTCTGTCCCTGCTACAACACTGGGAGACCATTTGATGTCCACTCAGCTCCTCAGCTTCTCCACAGCCAGAGGTCCAGTGCTCAAAGGCTCTGTCTCATCAGCTTCATGGCTGGATTTAGGAGATTAATGTCCACAGATTTTGTCTTCAATGGAATACTGACCTTGTAGGCAACACAATAGGTAATGTGCCTGATTTCTCAACTGCTCTAGTTCAGATTCCATATATTGGTGCCAATTAATCCGGTGTTTGGTTTGAAGCACATTTGTGTGAATTCAGTCACCTCTGCCATGGGGCTGCATTTTCAGAGGGAAATCAAGGGCAGGAGCAGACTGGAGCCTCTCTGATGAGCACAACTTGAGTCTCTGTGAGACACCTGGCTGAAGAACTCCACGCTGACATATGGGCACACCGTCCCCTCCTCTGCAGGGAAAGTACTGCTGAAAAGTTTGGGAAAGATAGCAAAGGGCAAAAAAAAGTAACCTCTTAATCTGCCACTACAGTATTTACGGGTTTGTTGCCAGCTTTGGGGGTACCTTATATAAAAATCCCCAGTAACCCCATTTAGTGCCAGGAGCCCTGGCTTTGACAGGGTTGGGCTGTTCAAAGCTGTGCCTGAGCACAGTCATGATCCAGAATTAGATCTCTCCCATATGCCCTGGGAAGCCCAACTGGTAGGAGCCACAGTTCTGTACTGGATTCAGTTTTGTGTAACTCACCCACTTCTGGAGATGAAAATTTTCCTTTTGAGTTACAGAAAGGTTTTTTAAAAGTAGCCAACCTCTAGTGAGGACTATAAAATAGAAATTGTGAAAGAAAGAGAAATCCTTATGTTTTTCCTTGTTGTACAGTACTTGGGATTGTTAATTTATTTTTCTCTGGATTTTTATGATCAAATAATAACTTTTTGATGTTAAACCAAAAAATTAGCACTTCATCACAATGGGAAAATGTACTATTTCATCATAAATCAGTGTGAAGACTACATTTTGGTGTGATTTTTTAGGTGGAAACATGTTGTGAAGCAATATGCCAGGGCACATATCTGATTGTTGAGGTGACACAATCATTTGACAGAAAAAATTACAAGATGAAAGGAAGTAAAACAATATGATAAAGATGAAAGATGATGCAGCAAAAATACCATAAGGAAAGAAGTGAGCATGAAATAATAGCATTAGGACACAAGAAAATACGATGTGATGGAAAAGAATTAGCCTGATATGGTTCCTGATGCTGCTGCATGGGAAGAACTGTTATGATGATATATTGCAGAGACAAAAAGCAATGTTGGATTACTCAGAATAGGGCACACAAATGGACAAAGCAGAAAAATGCTGCCATACACTGGAAAGAAGACAAAGTGTTTTGATATTTATATTTTAATGATCTCATTCTAATTCCATGGAGCTCACGTCAATAGCAGTGTTCATATGGACACTTGTTCATTGAAACATTCATTTGATATAAATAACCTTAAGATCTCCTCAGGGACAGAGGGAGGCAGGAGAACTTCCCTGCAAGTGCTCAAGCCCTGCTCCCAGTGCTGAGTGGCACAGGATTGATGCCTGGCTGGGATTTGGGATCAACAGGAAGGGCCATACTCGACCCCCACCTGCGTGAGCAAAGACAAGATGTGCTTTATTTCCCTGTCAGCTACCACACTACTGGGGCCCTAACAACAAACCCCAGCATCTCTGCTGTGTTTATATATTGCCATATTTAAACCAAGGTAAAATCACTGAAGTTTAGACAAATCTCTGTTTCAGGTTGTCTCTGTGACTTTTAGGATGCTGTGTTTCTTTCTGTGGCAGGAAAGTAGGTTGCTGATATTCTTGGTTCATCTTTGCTCACAGAGGTAAAATTAGAGGCCTTGAGATTCCTGCTGGTAGAACAAGCTCTCAATTTCTCACTGTTGAAATTCAATCTGATTTCTATCTTTTTCACTAAAAAGCTGTCAACAGAAAATAAGCAATTCCCATCAAAGAGCTATATTAGTTTTTGAGGTATATACATTTGGCTGGTGGATGAAGAAAACCTCAAAGTAATTTAAATTGGGTTTTTTTTTTATTTTCATTTGCATTTCCTAGCAAACTAAGCAAAAATATTAATGCAGGACATAACTGTAACCCATTCAAAAGAAAAGAATCAAAAAGAGAGAGGCTGATTCACTGTTAGATCACCAATAACTTATTTTCTTACTGTGGCCCAGGGTCTGATTTTCTCCTCCTCATGCTGGTGTAATTCTGTCATCCTGGTTGTCCTTTATCTATTGTGCTGGAAGCAGGAAGGCAGCACATATTTGCAATGAAGAACATATAATTAAAATCGAAACTAGAAGCTCTCTTTGCAGTACACCATAATATGAGAGCTATCAGGAGCCAACGGGACTGTCTTGATATGCCAACAATATAACTCCACTTTTCATACGTGGAATAGCAGCTTTCAAATGCAGAAACTATATAAATTAGATTTCGGGTATGTTTTTGCATTTGCAAGTCACATTTTGAAACCTGATTTACGTTTTATTTATAAAGAGACGTTGAAAAATGCGTAATGTTTTCAACTTTTTAAAATTGCAAAAGAATGGTGGATTTTTCACTGCAGTGTCTTCATTACCCAGTTTCTCAAAGGAATCTTGAAAGTGGGCAATTTCTAGTTTGGAGTTAACTCCACACTGTGAAGTCCCTTTCAGCTTCTTCAGACCTTTGAGAATAACACCTGAGCTGCATACTTCTTCCTCTTTATTGACAGATATTCAAACAAAAATGTTGTTCAGATGAGAGTTCTGTGGTCATTTAAGATTTTCTATTTCTTTGTTACACAAATTTATTTACAGCTTTTTTTCCTGTGGCAGCTGAGCCTTTACTCCAACTCCCTTCTGATAGATTTGCCACAGGGTTGAGAACCTCCTTACAAGGACAGAGAGCCCAGGGAAAGCCCAGCCTGTCCCTCAAGCCCAAAGGAACCAAGAAACCCATCCCTGACCTTTAAGAGTTGCTTATTTATTGTTTTCTTACAATCTCTGTTCTTGCTCATTTTTTGCTCCTCTTGGATTCTTCATAAGAACTTCAGTCACATTTCCTCCCTCCCTGGCTTTCACTGCTCAGAATTATTAAGATAGCCCAATTAACTTCAATTCCATCGGTTTTGTTTGCAGTATAAAAGACGAATGAAAGAGAATGGTTGTGTTCCAGCTAAAGATAAGAGTCCAGCTGCAGTAGAAAGCATGAGATCCTCAAGAAAACCTGCAACAAGAATTCCAATGCTCCAGAGCATTTCCCTGTGCAAGTCCTGGATCTCACCCTCTACAAAGAGCAACCTAAAATAAAAAAACCCTAACAGCAAGTGAACAAACAAATGAAATAAATGAAAAATAGAGAGGAAATGAAACATGATGGTTGATGAGAGGAAGGCAAAAAGCAAGCACATGGCAAACCTTGGCTTGTTCTCCACAGCTTCCTTAATGGGAGTTGCTGAGATGCTTTTGGAGCAGAGCATTGTCTGAGGGCAAACATGGAAGAGAACAGAGTGCAAGTAAAGATCTGAGCACTAAACTCAGTGCCTTCTCCCACGGGCTACACTGGATACTTGCAATGCACTGGGGACATTTACTGTGCAGCATTTAATGGCACTTAAAATCATGCTTTCTCCCATGGTGTCCTGAAGAAGTTCCCACTGTATAATGGAAAACCTGTAGGAGAAGGAGATTTATCCACAGCTGCTAATGGCTTTCCTTTGCTCTCCCTGAGATTCTTTATTCATCCAAATATATTGCTTTCTACCTGAAAAATATTTATCAGAATAGAAAGACACACTAGGAAGCTTCTTCCCAGGAGGGATTAAATGACCACAAATCTCATGACTTTCGGGAAAAAATGTAAAACTCTGTAATTTGCCTTAGCTTTTTTTATAAGTAAATCAACAAGAAAAGAAGAGATGAGAAAGGAAACAGAAATCCTTGACATTTATCTCACAAATGTTTAAGGCATTTCCTGATCTAACAGGTTATAGCTACAGAGACAAATAAGCTGAAGTGCTACATACAGAAAAGTTTAAGTAAATTGAGATATTTCAGTGAATTCTACCATTTTTCAAGAGAACAGGCCCTGTGTTAAGATTCAGGACAAGAATGTATGAGATCTGAAATCAGGTCTGTGCTCTGTCCCAGAATGTCTGTGTGGCTTCAAGCAAGTCCCTTTGAAGCAGATTTCAAAGCTGCTTACACACCCAAAGAAACAAATCGAGGTGTGAGTCCCTCAGGTAGGAGATGGACATTTTCATGCATTTGAAAATCCCACTTGGCACCACACCAGCCATTTGACTCTGTAAGTCTCCAATGGTCTATAAAAAATTCAGTCCTTAATCCCTCTTCACCTCAGTAGTGAAACAGGAACAGCAGCATTTTCTTTCCTGTCCAGTCTATTTAATTTGCAGCTTAAATCACCTTAAAACAGCTTAAAGCAGTTCTCTTAGTAACTACAGCTATGTCTTCCAGCTTTCTCCAGTGAATAATCACCTGCATTCTCAGGGCTGGAGTCACAATATTCCAACATCCTGGGGCTGCAATAAAAAACTGGGGGTCTGGTGAGAAGAGAGCAAGTGATGCAGAAGGAGAAGCAGCTCCAGTCTGTGTTCTCATGCAAAGAAGGTGCTTTGGCTCCTGATGCCACCAGAAAGCTGAAGGGTAGAGAGGGATGAGAGTGTGTAAAGGTGGAATGGTGGAAGGGCAGAAAACTAATTTCATTTTCAAAGCTTCAGGAGAAATTTAGTTCAGTTTTGCACTGAAATCAAAGTTTACTGTAGAAAACCTTGCAGAAAATCCATGCAAAAATGTGAACAACAGGCAATAACTGTGCCTGCTAACACGGGACTCTCTTTTTGTACCTGAGCATTGTGTATAGCTGGGGATGGGTTGGGAGAAGGGAAGGAGGGCAGAGCTGCCTTCCAGCCAGGCTGCAGGATGTGACCCTGGGGACTGGGATGGGCTGGCTGATGGCAGTGATGGCAGGGCAGAAAAAGCCCCCTTGGCACCAGCATTCCCCTCCCACACAGCCCAGCACAGGAATTCACACCCATGGGACCAACAGGATCCTGAGGGTGTCCGAGCCGTGAGGAAACCTGAGCCCAGAAGGAAGAAAACTCAGAGAACTCAGAAAATGATAGGCCTGAAAATGCATAGAAAAGGGTATAGGAAACAAGATGTGGTAAACAAATGTAAAATATGAACAAAAACTCAGAAAAGAAAGGGAGAGGAGGCTCTAAATCTTACAAAGCATTAGCAGTTGGAATGTTGAACAGCTGCACTTATAAATACTTTACTCAGTTCTAGATATCTGAAAAGCAAGATTTTCCCTCACCAGTGACACAAAGCACCGTACTGATATTGTTTTCTGTCATATTTTTGTGCTTAGCTGATTGCTGCAGTTGATCTAAACCCTTTATAGTCTCAGTGATAAGAATCCAATCTCCCAGCTGGATGTCCCACATGCTGGGACTGCCATCTTCCCATTACATTGTCCAGACAGCCAAAGTTCCACAGCAAATTCCTTTACTTTTGAATATAGGGAGCTGTCTACTTCCTTAAACCCTTCAGAGGTGAGTTGAGAAAGTCTTTTTTTATGGTACCCTTATGGGTTTGATGAATGGGTTTGAAGCCGGTGCTTCTAGTCTCAAAACAACGAGGTGAGGCTGAGGCACACTAATATTCCTTCAGAATTTACAGACTAAGAAGTACAGCACAGACAGACCCTGGGAGTTTGTCTCCATGATAAGGGTGAATATTCTTGAGCCCTGAACTGGTATAAAGAGACACAGTTCTGGTCTCAAAGCCACTAAGTTGTGTTATTCTGGGGCTTCCAAATCAAGACAGGCTCATGTATGGGAGCAAGGGGACCTGAGGCTCTGAGCTGTCTTTTCCTGACTACACTGACAGATCTTAATCAGCCTTCTCAAGGTCAGCAAGGACCTATGGCAGGAATTCCTCCTAGAAATCAAGCTTTTTGTTTCCCCCTGAGGGAGCTGTGAAAATGCAAACAGATATAAAAGATACTTTCATTTCATGCAAATATTTTACGTTTTCTTCCTTACTCCTCAATTCTTTCTGATATATTACTGCAAGTTACAATTAATGAGAAATTTGTGCCATCATTTCACAGAGTTTCAGCTGCCTGGATCTCTGCCTTAAATTCCATTGCCCCAGTCACTGTCACGTCTCTTGTCATCCTACTTTCAGCTATTTGAAAACAAAGAAACAAACAAAACCATCCTTATTTTCGCAGATAAAAAAAAATCATGGGTGTTTGTAGAACTAAAATAAAAACTGTAGCGTGTTAGTTATTGTGATTAGTTTAGAAATAGGAGAGTTGGCCACAATCGAACTGCAAACAAGGCAGAACTCTGCAGGACAGAAGCCAAATGAAGAAACGGTGGTGTGTTGAATGAAGAGATGTCACTCAAAGCATGTTATGCCAACTATTTAAAATAGTTAATAAACTTTCCCAGAAAACTTTAGAAAGAATTGATTGGACATATATCTATTTAAGAGATGAAATTAATTAAATTAATTTTGATTCATTTACCCCAAACTCTTAATTCTCTATTAACTAGTGATTATTTTTCATATTGTCTGGAAATATTTGTAGCCTGAAGAAGGGAAAATAAATTAATAAAAGCTCCAGCTGCAGTGTTATTAAATAGGACACAAATGAAACAGAGCTCACTTTAACAGTCCAGAGCACAGATTTACACTTAATGTTGCAAAGTGAAAAAAACTCCAATCAAGTTGGATTTCAGAAAACAGAACAGTGCCAAACCTTCTTAGGGTCTGTGTTTTAAAAGCTTTTTCAGCAGCACCCACCATAAGAGGCTGCTAGCAGCTAAAAGGATTGAAAATTACATTTTTTTCCTGAAACTAATGCTGGAACTTTTCATCTTTCCTGACTTATACAGAATTTATTGGAGAGACATAGATCCCTCAGTGAAGTTCCCATATCAGATTCCAGTTGAGCTCTGTGAACAGTGCATTATTAGTGCAATATTAGCAATAATCCACTGATGTAGAAAAAAATATTAGACCACAGATGGACAATGGATTGCAAAACATTTTAGGAATCATTACTTTTATCACCAGCATTCATATTTGGGGATTCCAGTCCCAAAATAGGAATTATGATGGCAGTTTGAGCCAGGACAGAGAAAACATTGTTTGTGACTAAGAAACTGATATTTTTGGGAAGCAAAGCATGTCCCATATGCCCCTTTCTTAAGAAAAAGGAGATAGTACATTAGGAAAGATAAAAATGAGCGCACAAATGATGGAAAACCCACGTTCAGCTTGTAGGAATTGGTAAGAAAACGTCCTGCTCTGGGGACACAGCACTGGTGATCTCCCAGGGATTTGCTCCAGGTCTAACACAATTCAGTGTATTTATTGACACATTGGTGCAAAGGAAGATAAAGAACACTGCATATTGTGGGTGCTGGGAAGTACTTTGGACAACAGGGTCAGAATTCATAACGATTTTGACCTTACTAAATTGGAGAGACAGCCTGGAGTCAGTAGGATGAAATTCAGTTAAGACAAGTACAAAATATTCCAAGGAGGAAGGCAAAATAAACTTGTAATTACAAAACTGGGGATTAAGTGGCTGAGGCTGGAACATGCCACAGACTGTTTCTGGCTGACCAAAGTAACACTTTGGGTAAAAAAAGGAAGCAAAATCTAAATCAGAGATGTAATTAAGAGACACTCTTTCAGAACACCAGTGAGATAATTATTGCACTTTATAGGCTCTAGGAATCCTTGCCTAGAAGAGCTGGTCTTCACACCAGGACACTTGGAGCAAAATTAAAAAGACTCCTGAGGATAGCAACAAAAATTACTAGGATCTTAGAAAATACTGCTTATCTTAAAAGGTTAAAATAATTGGATTTGTCTGAACCGGAAAAGATGGGGGCGGGGGGGGGGAAACGACATGATAAATGTCTTCAAAAGTCAGGTTATTTTAAAGGAGATGGTGATCTGTTGCTCTCTATCTAAACCAAACCTTAGATAAGAAGAAATAGGTTTAATTTTTGTCACAGCAAATCTATGTTAGACATTAGGAGAACTATGGTAACTGTTAAGAGCAGGTAAGCATTACCTGAGAGTCCAGAAAATCCTCTTCACGGTAATATTTTTTAAAAAAACCTAAGGAGTATTCTTTAGCAAAGATCTAGATTTACAAGATTTTCATTAGACTGGAGACAGAATGAGACATATTAAATGACTTTTGCTGCTGAACTCCTACAGCTCTTTCACAGGTGAGAATTTTGTCATATTTAAAAAGACTAGAAGAAATCCCACCAATGCTGACAGGATCAACATCACTGTATTATTTTGCTACAGGTCTGGCCCTTTTCCCCAAATGATACACTATTTTAATCGCTTTTTGAAAAAAGATACCAAATTCCTTTCCTGTACTTTATAATGACAAATCATTGGCATTAGCATTAATGTAAAACTGGTGTAAGTGAAAAAACCTGAGATCCACTCCATTGAAACAAACATTACAGACACTCATCCAAAATTCACAAACCTCCCAATCTTGTCTTAAAACATAAATGTGTGAACAGCTCAGAAATAGTGCTGCTGATCACAAATGCATCATCCAATTCTCTCCCAGCAGAACAGGAGGCATTTCTTAATCAAGACAATTGAAAAGGCTGCAACTTGTGAATAAAATCCTAGAAAAAGTTGGCACATGTCTCTCTTCCCTCTTGTTGATCTCCTTGCAGCCGTATCTGCTGCCTCATTAATTCTAACGATTCTGTTGTACTCAGTGATAAATTCAGCCAATAAGGTCAATAAGGTCAATATCTTTGTGTGACAAAGACACAAACCAGATTTCCTTCTCCGTTGTAGCTGATGACAATATCTCCAATGTCTTCAAAAGGTTTCACTGACAATCTTCTACATCTGTGGGTCAAGGCCTAAAATCCACATTTTTGACCATGCCTTGATCTAAATGTATTGTATTGTTTGCCTGGGTAAAGTAAAATCCCCCTTCTAGCAACACTTCTGTCAAGAGCAGCCTGTGCAATTTATTTTAGATTATTTAGAGAGCATGTGAGTATCCCAAAGGACAAAGCACAAGTATCCTCCTTTTTGGGGCCTAGGTGCTCCACACTGACCTGTCACACTGATTCTTTTCTTTCCTTCTTGTCAAACACTAACTGAAAAGGTTTTTCATCTGTTTATGTTGCATAAAGGACGGAAATGAAGAGGATGATTCTGAAAAGGTTTCTATATTTGTCCAGCATGACACAGATTTGCTGTTTGAAGATTGCAGATTATTGATAAATAAAAGCAAAGGAATAAAATGTTGTGATGCTAATTGTTTGTGAAGTCTATCATAAACAGTGCAGCTGAATAAAAGATGGATATTACCAATTATGCTTTCCAGTATTGGAAAAGACATTTAATACAAACTATATGAAGAGAAGCCAAAATAAATTCACTACAAATTGGAGTCGTTATTTTCCAGTGATCTAGGTCCAGGATGCTCCCAGATAGATCTACTGAAACACACACTGTTTTAAAAGAAAAATAAACCAAACTCTCTCTGAATGTGACATCCATTAATATTAACTTGCAGTGTTACTACTTGAGAAAAAAAAACTTGTTTCATAATCTCTGTGACCTTTCCCTACTAACATTAGTATTCTTGATAAAGTCTAAATACTAACTGCTACACATAAATACTGTGCTATTTCTTCACTGTTATGCTAGACAGTTTCCGAGTTGAGCATCCAGAGGTGAACAGGCTGGTACATGTTTTATGCATAAGATTATACCTAGAATATTTAAGAACTCCACAGGATATCTGAAAGAGAGAATAAAGACTAAATGTTGCATTGTCTTGGCTTTCTTTCTTCCTTTGCAAAAGCTCAGAGTCTAGTATTAAGAATGACTTATTTCCTGCAGACCCATGAAATATGAAATCATGAATATCTGAAAAACCTTCCTAAAAAAAAAACCCCAAAACCTATCACCATTGTGGCAACTGAGGTGCAAGGGCAGGCACGGGGATGGGTGTGGTGACATTGCTCATTCTTTGTGATCACTTCAGAAAAAATTACCAAACTGGAGTGGGCCTGGACAAAAAAAAGGAGGCCAACCAAGAGCTCGTGTGCCTCTGAGCTGCCACAGACAAATGCTGTCACATCTTTTAATGATATCGCTTAGTGAGGCCACAGCAGCAGCAGGTTGAGGGGGCTGTGTCCAATCCTGGCAGAGGCTCTCAAAGGCGATGTTGGAGTGTTGGCTGCTCAGGGAGGTTCTCAACATGCATCAGCTATGCCTGGCTGCAGAGCAGGGCTGTGTCACCCACACAGCACACAGAAAACATCCCATGGATTGAAGTTTATTATTATTGGGGAAGAAAGGTTCAGGTGCTCACATGAGAATAGCTATAGAACCTGTGGTAGCTGTCTTTATAGATTTAAACTGATCCAGCATCCCATCCCAAACACTGAGCTGAAGCAGCACAGAGAAAGTTCACCAACAGGGCACACGGAAAACATGGAAATGCAAGAGAAAATATGCCAAAACTCTAAGTGAAAAAGCAAATTCTCCAACAGAGTGCAAAAGAAGACCTATTGATAGTGTAGAGGGAAAATATGATAATGGAAAATGCCCTGCATATGAGGTCATAAGCAATAATTGTAGCAAGAGAAAACATCGTGTCAAAGGTTGTAGATGAAAAAAACAAAGTACAAAGGCATCATATCAAGGAAGCAGGCAGTGACTCAGGGGGTGAGATTTTGCATGTCCAACATAAAGGCAGCACAAAAATAAATAAATGGTTTATAAAGCTCAGGCTGGCATAAGATTCAAGGGCAGGCACAGAAACAGCCAGAAAACTGAATGCCAATGAGGAAGGAGAGCATCAGAGACTCTGCTGGCCTGTAAAGTCTCACCATTAAATAAGAAAAAAACCCCCAATCAAATAGCCAAGGCAAGGCTGCACTGACCTGAACTAAATTAAAATTTGACTGGTGCACAGACATAACACACAGGATAATGTAAATTATAATCAGAATGCAAAAATAAAGTACATAGACCGAGGTGTGACTGTAAAAATATGAGACACAGCTACCTGCTGAAACAAGTAAACTTAGGAACATAAAGAAATTATTAATAAAGTACAAGAAAGCCCAAAACACAAATAACTTAGAGCAGGGAATTCTCTGTGGTATTCCTATAGCAAAGCTGCTAAAAATTACCAAGCTGTATGTGAAAGACTGGGACACTTTCCAAGGATGTTACACCTGGAAATAAATAAAACAATTCAATGTGCACAGCATCTGTCTTGCAGAACACTCATTGCATTAAAACAAACAAACAAAATAGTGGGAGTAATAAAGAAAATGAGGGGAAAAAACCCCTAACCATCCCATCCATCACTGCTAAACAAATAACAAGGCAGTCCTTGTCGACTCGGGGCAAGCTGGGAATTTCAAAAGGTCCAAGGAATTTAAACAAAGTGCTAAGAGGAGATAATTACCAAATATCTCTCCAAAACCTTGTTTGATTTAACAAAGCCTGTTATACTCTGAAGGTAGATACTATCTGAATTAGGAGGACAGTGACCTCTCCACACACCAGCAGAGACAGTTTTCCTGTGGTAAGTAACAAAGACTTGAGGATGGAGCAGACAACCCTACACAGGCAACAGGTTCTTAATGCAACCTCCTTGTGTCTTTGTAAGAATGAGTCAAGAACAAGTCAAGAGTAAGGAGCAAAATAAGGTTAAAAGAAAATTGCAAGAAAACATAATATAATTTGGAGCTTTGCAGGGGTTGCTGATCCACCCATAAACAAAAAAAACAAGAATTGAGGGACCATACAAAAGAATTCAGGTCAGTTTGAGGATTACAGAGGTTCATCAATCACATGCAAAACATTATTTCCATTGTCCCACCTCTTTGTGTTTGGACCATTTTCTGGTCAAAAATTCAAGTATTATTAGTGTTCACTTTGTACAGTAACAAGTTACTCAGATACAGACTGAAGACAGGGAAACAATAAATAGAATACCTGAAAAAGAGAGGCTGCAGTAGTTTTTTGCAATTAAGATCAGTATTTCCCACAGATATCCACGTAAAAACTTCAGTCTGCATGCTAAGAATGGAGAATGTTTGGGGCAGAAAATGACGTAATTGTCAGTGCCTTGTGAACATTCCTCGGCTTTCCTGCCCTGGGGGCTTGGCTGCCTGGGCTCAAGGCCACCTGAAATGATGCAGCTCCGTGGCCTGGAAAAGCAAATCAGAAAGTCTCAGTTCACTTAGGAGCTGCTTGGAAACTCAGTGTCTCATCCTTGGTCACTGCATGGGCTACTCTGCAGCCATGGCCCTGTCTCCCCGTGAGCCTGACCCCCAGGATGATTTCTTACCCTGACCTCTCTAGGCTTGTGTGATGGTCTGGACTCTTGACCGAGCTGTCACTGTCCCTGGGCTGTTCTGTCCCTTGCTCAGGCACTGTGGGACTGTCCCTGGCAGTGCCACCCCCGTCCCTGCCTGCCCTGCTGGCACACTCTGCTCCCAGGTTGTGCTCACTGCTCTCTGGTAGCAGCACAGGGAGAATGCTTTTGTGATGACACATAAGGATTCTCAAAATCTTCAGTTTAATCTATTGAAATCTCATGAATTAAGTTTAGAAACATGCATGTCCAGGAAGGATTCAATTTCTATTTGGCTGCCTGCTTATCCTGAGCTGAACAGCACTGTGAGATCAACCAACAGACAAATCTCCAGACGCATTGTCCAGGGCAATTGTACACCAGGCTCAATACAGGGCTTGGAAAGAGTCCAGGAATCCACTACAGACAAAGATTTACATGTGCTGTGATCCATCATCCTGTTCAAACTGCCAAGCGCTGTGAGAGTAGCTCCACCTGCCACCAGACAGCATCAGAATCAATGGGATTATTTGGATGTATAAATTGCTTCAAATAAACAGGCAGAAAAATCACAACCCTGCTTTCACGTAGCCAAGTACAGGATTGCTCTCAGGAACACAGGGATCTAGAACAAAATGTTGTATCCAGAAGGCCAGACATGTTGGACTAAGATAAATACAGTGTGTGAGGTCTGGTAGATGGATGTGATACTTATGAAAAAATGCAAGCCAAGTGACTGAAAGAAACAAAATACTTTTGTAGCACAAGGACCCAGACTTAAACAGGAACATTTTACTTTCCCTCAGAACTAACCACATACAAAATATCTCATTATTATAGACGAGTCAGAATTTTTAAAAGTAGATGAAGTGGCAGGCACGGTTGTAACGATAGTCACTGGCAAAGCAATGCAGCATGCCAGTAGTTTGATGGAAGAACTGGGTTTCTTTGCAGTGACTTCCTGCAATCTTCCCATGAATTAAAATTGAGATTTATCATAATATCACCACTTCCATAACCACCCAGCCAAAAGCAAAGCTGGACCAGTATTACAGTTTCAGATCTTCTAATAAAGAGGTGTGCTAAAAACCTTACCCCAGGCCAGAAGAAATCATCCTGAAGGGGCAGGACAATCCCACAGAAGGTCCAGTGAATATCCCGCTGTTGAGGTGCCCATGCATGATAACACAGGTGCTGCCACTAAAGCTCCTGAGAGCTGAAGGTTACACACTAAAAGGAGCAAGAGACACTCTAACAGCAAATTCTACTACGAGAAACTAAAGACAGCTAAAAACACAGACTTGATATCAGGTTTGGATCAAAGTGCTCCTGATTTACACAGTGCTGTGGTGGATTAACAGCAGCTTCCCCCAAACCAAACAGATTGACTCAGCAGTGACACAGACAGGGGCTGATCCTCCGAGGGAAAAGAGAGACATGCCGAGTTCCAAAGCTGTTTTCTGGTTGTGAAACAGACCCTTCCCTGCAGTCCCAAGACAGGACTGGTGAGTCCTTTGCTCACCCTCAGATCTTGTCTTTGCTGTGACTTTCAGCACCTGCACACAGTTTGCCTTGTCTTGGTCAGAGAGATTACCTTCCACTGAGAGGTACCTGCCTCTCCCTGTGATTGCCGTGAGGCACCAGGGAGCTACACTCAGGAATTCAGGATTTCCCAGGGGGAGTCAAATGCTTCAAAGTCAGAAGTTTCACACTGAGTCCTCCATTAGATTTGTTAGGGGCATTTGCAGTCTGCATACATTTTTAACTTAAAGAGGCAGGAGTAAAGCACCTTAAAATGAAATAATTAAAGGAGGCACTGAAATGCACAAAGATAAAGCCAACAGGACTGTGAGAGATAATAGTTATCTGCAGTAATAAACATTAAGTGAGAACAATTCATGATTTGTGATAACATTTAATGTGAGGCTATAAATCAGATGAAAAGAGCACAGCTGAAAGATGGAAAACACATGCAGAGCCAGGCAGAAATAAAGAAAATATAAAGAGCCTTTTGTTATCTTCACCTTGTAACTGAGATAATGCTTGTCTTTAATGATACACCCTTAGAGCAGCTCCTGCACTTAGCTGCAAGTTTGGAACAAAGACACAGTAACACGGAGGTTTATGGATGTTCCTGGTGGGCACAGGTCTGTGCTAGGCACTGCTGAGCCTCTTGCTTGCTGAGTCACACTGAGCTCCTCACTGTGTGCCTGCACTTTGGAACATTCAGCTCTAAATCTGAACATCAGCCAGGGGTTCCAAATTTATTAGCCTAATGATGTATTTCTTGATGATGTCAAAGCCTGATGTGTAAAGCAATTCATGTTGTCAAGGCCTGAGCTGTGCCTGCACGGGTGGAATGAAAGCAGGGGTGGAATGAGGCGGGGGTGTCCTGTGACCAAGTGTCAGAATTTTTGTGTTGATCCTGGCTGTTACAGGAGGTCCTGCAGAAGCACTTGGAAAGCAAAATGTGCCAATTTCTCTTCTACCTCAGAGGAATAATATTCAAAAGAAAAAAGAAATTGAAAGTGCCAATATACCAGAACTATAAAAAAGATAACATGTTCATACTGGTTCCCTTGCAGCTTCTGACATTGCTTCACACAACATTTTCTAAACCTGTAGAAGCATCCTACAGATGAAAGAATTACAAGGGGAGGGAAAACAGAATGAAAACTTTAGCCTGAAATTAGTTATGAATATTTCATGGCCTGACTGAAAGAATATTTCAGGTGAGTCTCCATAGCAATCCGCTTTGTATCCGGTATCATGAAATAATTTCAAATTAATGGCTTGGTTAATGGAGCAGACATGAAATCTGCACTGAAAACTGGGGTAGAAGGGACTGCTAATTTGCTGGAGCAATGAAAATGGCGATACCAGACTGGATAAATGCTCCAAACAAGGTGCAGTTGTTTGGGGACGAGAACAAAGCTCTGCACACAATCAAGACGAAGAGTAAGGCAGGAACCTGCCAGCAGAGAAAAAGCTCTGCAAAAGTCCAGGGGTGTTTACTGGCTCAGAATCTGCACAGAGTCAATAATAAGTTGCTGTTGAGGAAAGCATGGCACGGGAGGGTGGAGAGAGGCTGAGAGGCACGGGCAGGACTCCCCGCATTGCTCAGCAGAGCTGACTTTAGCTGGGGCACTGCTTTGGGCACTGGATGGCAGCACGGCAAGAGCTACAGCAGCGCAGGGGAATAATTAGAAACACAGAGCCATTGTAAACGCAATGCCATTCCAGGAAAACCGAGTGAACTGGCGCTCTCTAGCCCGAAAACGAGACGGGAGAGGCAGAGCGGAGTAAAAACCTTCAGATGTAAAAGCGGCTGTGAGGATGGAGCCGAGAACGACTGCGGAGGTCCATCTGTGAAAGATGAAACAAGGAGCAGCGGGCTCAAACTGCGCCACGGTGCTCGGGCTGGACCTGAGAAAAGCGTCTGTGCTGTAAGGACAGGGAAACAAGGATGAAATAAATCGCCAGAGGAGAGTGCAGTACTGCCGCCTTTGGGGGTGTCTAAAACAGGATGGGCAAGCATTTATCCAGGATAACAAAGAACCTGACTTCCTGAGTTATTTCTAGCCCTCATTTGCTATTTCTTTACACTTCTCAGCACCTAAGCTTCTGTGACTCAAAAATCATAGCTCTCTAGTGTTCTGTTCTCCCACTTAAGCCTTCCTCTTCATATTCAAAAATGCTGTGACTTTCCATGACACTGACTGTGCACAAAGAACTTGTCATGAATATATATGGACAAGGAATTTTCTTATGAGTAGCACTGAAACATTAAAACTCATTCTTAGAAAATGTAACCATGTCCCTACCACTAGTGGTTCTTGAGAAATCAAAAGGGAAAATGTAATTTCTCTTCACAGTACTTTTTAAGTGTCATTTTTACAGCGGGGAGTACAAGGCCATCATTTTCTTTAGAAAAAAAACCAATAACAAACCCTTAACATGGATTTTTAAATTCAGATTGGTGAAAGAAAAGAGGCAGGAGAAATGTCTTAATATGGACAATGCTTTATAGGGTGATGAAAGAAATAAAATCACATGCAAATGCAAGATTTAAATTATTTGGAAATAATTTTTTCTGCCTTTAGAATAAATAATTTAACTGAGAATAAGATGCTTGGAACCACTCATCTTTAGATCCCTAAATTTTTTTTTTTTTAAATCTGATCACATATAACATTAATACTGCCAATATTCTCCGAGGCACACAGAATGTAATGAGGTTTTTTCTATTTTTATTGGCCAAAGAATACAAATTTTCTGACTGTTCATAAACAAGTATTAACTTCAGTTGTAGGAGCTCTTCTATTACACACCTTTATAAAATGAAATAGCCATTTTCATTAATTTTTCACATGCCTTCTTTTAAACAATTCAGTTTTGTTTAAGAAATAGCACAGCAGCAGTCAGAATCCTTTTCTATTTCAAGAATGTTGCAAAGAGCCTGTCAATGCCTTTGAAAATCCCTGTCTGTTTATTTGCTTTCTGGATAACAATTCTGTATTGTGAAAATATCTGTATAGCACTTTATTCACTGGTAAAATGTTGCTAACACTTTAATTTAGTGTCTCCAGCAAGCATTTAATTCAAATTTAGCAAGCCAGATACTGCTTTTTAATTAAATATTAGATGATTGTTAAAAGAGAACTTACTGAGTATTTAGAAGATAAATCTAATAGTCTTATAATTAGCTCAAAATTGCATAAGCAAGAAATGCCTAATCTCATTCATAATAGCACATGGACTTTGTAAGGAATTTGTAGATACTTAATTAACAGTTATCAAAATGGCCTACAGCCAGACAGGTTTCTATTAATTGTTAAAATAGTGATATTTAATAAGCTTGTTAAATGATAATGCACTTGGGACAACAGACTCATTTAGTTTTTCAAGTATTCCATTTTTATTCCCTAACGTCTTTATCAATATTTTACATTGCTGTTTTGTTCCATGTAACCAGTGATCTTCCATTGTTTCATTGTGAAGTTTGTAAGGAGGTGCCACCCTCAGCAGCAGCAGTTTGGTTCCTGTCAGTATTGCCAGTTCTTCACTTTTGCTGGTTCTGATCACAACAGGCTCAGTTTTAGCCTTTGGGCAGGGGGCAAAGCCTCTGCAGCTCGTTTTTGTTTGCAAACCTGAACTTCCAACTTCCACGAGCAAGTTACAGCCATGAGGTAACTCTGCTGGAAATCTTTTCCTCCCCTGAGTCTTTCATTTCCCCCTCCTTGCTCCTATAAACAAGGTGGCTTTTTTGGTGAAACTTAGTTTTTTAGCATGAGGAAATCTCTGAGCAGTTTAGAGAGGCTATACTGGCACTGCACTGAGTACTTCAGGAAGGCTTTATTTTCCTGGGCTAAGCCTGTTCACACTTGCTCCTGGGATAGCATTACCTAGAACACTCCTTCCTGCTGGAATTTTCTGCAGGACAGCAACAAGGTCTAACAATTTTCTACCACTGTAGATGAGGTAAAAAAGGCTTAGCTTATTACCAAATAAAGAAAAATATATTGATTATGATATGATATGATATTATGATACGTGATTACAAGACCAGATTTCTGAACCAGTGAAAGAACAGGCCACTGTAAATCCCACAGTTCCCAGGCTAAACTGTCCACTAAGAACCCCTAAATGCTGTTTACAAATAGGAAAGGGTTTGCTAATGCAAGAAATAGTAGCAGTATTTTTATGAAGTTAAACCAAAGAAAACAGAACACTGTTTTTTTAGAGTTCAAAAGTGTAGAAGTAACAACTCCACCACAAGTTTCTTAGAAGGACTTAGAAGAGAATATTTACAGGTGTTTTTTTCATTTACTCAAGAAAGAAGGGATTTCTGCAGCTTCTCTTCAGTCCACAAATGAAAGGAATCATATCCATATAAAAGAGATTTGGAGGAAAACAATTGACCTATATAATCTTTTACAGTGAGGACTGGCTTCCAAATATATTTTCTTCAGAACGTCCTTGAGGATCCAAACAGTGAGAAATTACTTTAACCCAAGTAACTCAGCGGAAAAGTAATTTTCTGCTTCTTTTTGGTTAGTGGATTCTTTTTGTTTGTTTGTTTGTTTATTAAAGAGCTGGCAGCCTGGAGAGCGGGCACTGCCCTGTGGCCCCTGGCCATGAGAGGTTAAATTAATTAGCAGAGTTAGAACCCTGAGCATTACACATTGCACAGTGTGGGCCATACATTACACAGAATTAATTCTGAAGAGCTCAGGCTGCAGTTGCTGTTGTTAACTATGTGGGGATGGCTGCCCATAGGGTCCTCACCTCTGTAGGGGCAACAAAAGAGCATTTCCTCCTCTGCAGAAAGGAATTGGCTTTCCAGGAGCCAGGCCCTTCATGACACCTGAAATGAACAACAGACTCCAGTCTGACAAATTCCATCACCGGCAGCTGGAAACCTTGCAGGTTAAACGAGGACTAGTGAAGGATCATGAGCTGGCATTGTTCAGACCAGTTGGAATTAGAGCATCTGGAAAACTATTCCTTCTGTTCCCCAGCACAACAAATCTGGCTGTCCCAGCAATGCCCCGTGGATCACAGAGGACAATGCCTGTTTAGATTGCATATTGATGTGTACGCACTGCTTTAAATGGCATTTATTATCTCACAAGTAGCATGGGAGTCAGTGATGGGGTAATTCATTTAATTTGTTTAACCTGTTTAATATATGGAAGACACTGTGCGAGTACTTGTCAGTCCATTAGCTGCTACAGTTCTAGGGGCTCTTTCATCTACATTTAAGCCCATTACTACCGTAAAATGTTGGACAGAAGTCCGAAAATATGGACAGAAATCTTCTTCAGGCAGTGCTTATAAAGAAAAAAAAAAGTATATCCAGTAGCATCTGTGATGAATGCAGTTGCAGCAGAGATAAAATGCATGTTTGGGGCAAGGGGCAGGGGGAGGTAAGGAATAAAATCTGCCTTAAGTTTTTATTTCCTGGCTTTTGAAGTTCGACATCAAGAACAGTATTGGCAGAAGCTTAAATGTTTCATTTAACAATATTTTAGAGAATTAATTTTATAGCTTTTTGTAAGCGTTTTAATGTTTTCAATAGCTTGTGTCAATAGGAGCAAGAGCGTTGTGAAATAGCTGCTGAAGTTTTGCCACAGAGGGGCAACTTCTGATAGAGAAAATTAAATCTGAGTGGAAAGTATAGTTGCTGATGGAGAAGTTTTTACCTGCAGAGGAGCACAGATACTGCCAAAGCAGATTTTATCTGCTTGCTAACAGAAAAGATTTTACCTGGTAGTGAAATGCAACTATTGACAAAGAAGATTCCACTCAGCAGCAGCTGAACTACTGTGGCACATAAAACTTTTTCTGTCAGATGCTGCACATAAATTTTTGTCTCCATTTTAGGATAAAATCTAAGGGAAAAAAAAAGGAAGTTGCTGATGAAGCTTGTGTGATTATGTGATGGGAAAGAGTTCACTGGCTGTGGCATAAATTTTCACCAGGTGAGAATCTGGCCCAGTTACATATGACAGACACAAATGATGCACTGCCTCTTGGAGCAGGAGCCAAAACACTCCTGAACTCCAGAGAAGTAACCTTCTTATGCAAAATTTAATATCAACACTGTAATG
Organism: Falcunculus frontatus; assembly: GCA_013398115.1. Classification (NCBI taxonomy): domain Eukaryota; kingdom Metazoa; phylum Chordata; class Aves; order Passeriformes; genus Falcunculus; species Falcunculus frontatus. The sequence continues at coordinate 260,174 of VZRV01008775.1, forward strand.
TTTTCATTTTTTAGAGCAGTAGTGGAAAGAGGGATGCTCAGTTGTTATTGCTGCAGAACCAGGATGACCGGCACACAAGGAGGGAAACCAAGAGCCCCAAAGCAGCCTTAACCCAAGTGTATCTGTGTTTGCCTGTTTTTCAGCTTTGGGTTCCTGAACCAGCCATACAATTTGCTTCTCCAGTTTTTTTTTGTGAAGTGAATGTGTGAGTGAAGCCATATTTGTGTGGGCACAAAGTCTCTGTGCATCCAGGAATCCCCTTGGAAAGCACAAATGCACCCTTGGCCACACAGGGATGTGCAGGCAGCTGGCAGAGCAGGAAGTGGCAAAGTCTGAAAAAATGTCATGTTATTTGAGGTAGAGGTATTGACTGGTAACAAAGACCTTTGTCTATCCAAATACACAAATTGTTTGGTTTTACAGGTCTCAGGCAGCTTTCTGCTTCCCTACAACTCCTAAGCAACTTGCTCCAGTGCTTTATTTTTCAGAAAAATGCAGAACTGCAAGATAACCACATATCTCCCAGAATGCAAAATGTACATATAAAAGACATTCCCCACTATTTTGGATTTCAGATTCTTTCCACGTAGGCTATTGAAAGAGATGAAAATGGATAAATGTGTAGCCACCAATGGCGTCCGCCTCTCACTTTATAGAGAGCTACCATTTCATTAAATTTGAAGTTTTTGAAATAATATAATCATAATGAAAGAAAGGAAATAAAATCCTCAGAAAGTTCTCAAAGGAGTATTAAAAGATGAGATTTGAATAAGACTGATCAAATGTTGGAATGGAAGATGCAGATAGGTCATAAGCCTTTGCTTTTTTGATTGCCCATATTGTCTCGAAACTGTTCAGCAGAACAAAGAGTTTTGTGGATGAAAGACTGGTGTGAAGAAACATGAATGTCAACTTGAGTTCTGAAAGACAGTCTGCTAATGAAATATTCTAAAAGTCATTTTCAAGGTGGTAGAAAGTTCTCACTGATGTGCATCAATGCTTCTGATAAAAAGCATCAAATAGTTATGCAAGTATTGGCTTTTAGGTCTGAGGAAATAAAGCAATGCTTGTATGATTCCAAATGTTGAAGAAACGTGTTTAGTTTTTGTACTTTCAGGGGATTAAAAATAATAATTAGGATGTCGTTTAGTTTCTAGTTTAGGCATACACAACAATTCTGGATTAGTTAACTTTCAATATAGCAAAATTAGATGATATATAGTGAAAATGAGTACACTGAAAATAAAGACAGATCCTAAATGCATTTTTAGTTCAAGAGAAAATAAAACCACACTATTTGTTTGTGCAATAAATAAAATAAGTATAATTTGAGACAAACAGTAAATAATACATTTGACTGCTCCTAGTAGGATAGACTTCTGAATCTGACACTGTGTGATATTTAATAGCTTCTTCATAATAGGAATTCATAAGACAGAAAGATCTAAAAGCAGTAAACATATTTCCAACAGTTCTAGGTGAGCAGATCTAATTAAATTTTGGAATATGAAAGCCTCTGAAGTAGTGCTGCCAATTCCTATCTTCTACAGGGATTTTCTTGCACGCTTGAACTAGCTTCTAAAAAACTTCCTTTATCTTTGATTTCTTGTAGGGCCAAATTTTACCAGCGCTGAAGTTCACGAAGGGGAGGCCTCATGCACCTTTAAGTGGCCATTGCTTCACCCTGGCACGCCCTCGTTAAAGCACTGGACTGGGACCGTGAGTCTGGAACTGGTGTGAGGATGAGCTGGCACACACCAGGGCCAGATCCAGGGGAGATGTTAAATAGCCAAAGGGAAATTTAAAGCAATTTCTTCTTTTGCTTTAAGAGCAAGATATGGGAGCAAGAAGCAGTGCTGCCTGTAGTTACCTAAACCCATCAGGAGACTGTTCCTCTCAGGGACAGGACAGCCCAGTGTTTATGTGGCTGGGGCTCCTCTGCACTCAGCTGTGCCCACTCTTCACTGCCTTCCAACAGCTGGGAGCCCCAAATCCTCCGAGGCACTGGAACCTGTTGGCAGATCCAGAATATGCAGCCCATAAACCAGCAGGGGATGGAATATTACAGACTTAACTTGCAATAATCACTTATTTGTCAAATACAGTCAAAGGAGAGGTGGGTCAAACTCAACCCAGTAATTAACACACTGCAAGAAGTGAGAGAGTCCCTGTCAGAGTGGCTGCAATCCCACCCGTAGTACCTTCCAGAAACCCCTAGTGACAAAGCTAAGGCTGCTGAAAGACAGGGGAGGGCCCTCTGGACCCCATCTTGCTTAAGCTATTTCACACTATAGGCAAGAAATCAAGTTTAAATAAGTCAGAAAGGAGGTACAAGAAATATGATTCAATGACCCTTGTTGGTCTCTGCCATCTCAAGAGTATTCTGTGAATATTCTGTTACTCTTAACATGTGAAGGTAAACAGGGTGGTGAGATGTCTAACTCCGCTCTTACCCTCAAAGGCTCACTCTGAAGAGCTGCCAAGTCAAAACCTTTCTTACCTTAAATCTCAGGTGAAGGCCCTTAGCTTTTGCTGTCACAGTCTGGGGACCTGGGCATGTAAGAAAGAGCTCTGAGCTCTCCACAGGCAGCCTCATTTTAGTGATGCCAATCTTATGAGAATTTGGCTTTAAATCTTCAACGCGCAGCCTTTTCCTTTTGTTTCTATTTTGAGACTGTCACAAATATATATCTTGTGTGAGTTACAGCTCCAGCTTTTATTCCTCGGGTCACTCTTTTCCTTTCGATTGCATTTGGGCGTGGGTTCTTCGTTCCCAAACAATTCAGCCAGGTTTCAAAGAGATAATACACATTGTATGCTAAGTCTGTACTGGCTTTTATCACAGATCCCCTTGGAAACAGGAAATGCCTGGCTGTTTTTGGCTGCCCTCCCTCATGATTTAGAAGAGGAACCATAGGAAGGCTTTGCTGAATGGCCTTTGATTTTCTGTCAATGCAGTTTTGCCAGAATTCTAACCGAGGTCCCAAAAGTAGAAATAAAACATTAATCTGCTCTATCAGTCAGTCCCTGGACAGGCCTTAGAAACTGAAAATCTGTTTACAACAAAGATATCATAACCCTTTGAATGCTTAATAAGAATGATAACAAAGCAAGTAACTCTTTGTTTAAAACTAATGAAAGTGCAACACTTCTGTTCTGAATCTAGATGAACAAATAAAAGCCAAAGATAAGTTACAGTTTATATTTTAAAGTTACTTAGCCTTTTTCTTAAAACCAGCCCTAAATGAAATGTTTAACTCTCTCTTCAAATATGTGACACCATCCATCACAATTTTATAGTTAGACACATAATAATGTATAATCTCAGCTGGCTGTCCGCTTGTAAAAATGGGAATAGACTTCAAGAAATAAGCAATTTCCCAACAGAAAATTGGAAATTCTGCCAACCAATTCCAGGTGACCTGCCATCAATCAGTGTTAAATTCTCCCCAGCTATTGCTGAAGGGTATTGCCATTACTGACGGGCTTCACCTGGTGACTAATGGTATATAACAAACACATTGAAGAACTATAGAAATCCTAAGAATCTGTAATTGTCAGTTAACTTCCAGCAAAGACCTTCTCAGGCAATTCAGAAAGAGAGTGAGATTTCTATAACCTCGAAACTACTCATTTTTATTAAAATATTTTTTAAAAAACCCGAATGACTTGATGCCATGAAATGAAATTAAATCAAACTGCAAAACACTTATTTGTTGCAGAATGATTTCATGTAACTACTTTTCTGTATCCACTGAATATGTGCTAATATGACAATTACTATAGGCCTGAACTTATATTCAAGTTTCTCAGAAAACTTTTTGTGATTAATAATTATGATTAATGTTTGAAGTGTGCTGTTCCAGGGTAATAGTTTCCTTCATTTGCCCGAATATACATTTAGAATTAAGTATTCAATGGCTCTGGTTACTCATGTAAAGCCTGTGTAGCTATGATTTACTTTACAGGTGAGAAACATGCTGCAAACAAGAAATCCTGACTCTGTTCAGCCAGTACCAGAGAGGCAGAGAGAAATGATGATGGATTTGTTACATGGAATCTCCAAGATAGGGAAATAGGGTTTTCACAGTTGTCAAAACCAGAATCTGTCAAGGTTTAAAGCTCTTTGTGAAGCATGGAAACTTGAATTTCCACTGAACTTTCAGATTAAAAAATAAAATAAAATTGAAAAAAGTAGTGGGAAGTACTGATAGGCTCACCCTGGAATTGGATCAGATCAGGAAGTCTCCTGTCCCTAATAACCCTTTCAAAGTCACTAATCTTGAGTTTAAAGGTCCACAGGACTGTACAGAGATCTACTGCACCATTCTGCCCACCTGATTTCTATGGGGCACTCACAGGAGTGGAGAAAAGTACATGTACATTAACAGGACTGATATTTTTAAAACCTGCAACAAGAGGGGTAATTGATCATGTGTTAGAGGGGCAAGAGATAGCAGTACCAGAATATTTTTTTTTTTCCCAACTAAATCTGCTTCATGCTGTGCTGTGTTAGGATAATAATGGTGGGGTTCTAAGAGAGAGAGTGCAACATTTTAATTCGTGGTAAAAAGCTGGTTTATAGTTCTAACGTCCATGGGATGCTGGGCCACTCCTCAAAATAATGCAAAGCAACAACAAAAAAAGGAATGAAAATATTTTATATACATTCAGCATCTGCTTTGCCCAAAAAGATGGAACACAATGAAGGCGGGGAAATAGATGTGAACAGAAAAGAAACAGTCTTTAAATCTCTGAAAATGTTCAAAGTAAGAGGCTTGCGCATGCTCTTTGCCGCGGCTCAGATAAAACGTAGACAGAAGAAATCTCTGTGTAAAGAGAGACATCTGGATTTTCCCTGTATGTGTGCAGCAGTGGAGATTTCATCCTCTGTGATGCCCATGGCTTAGGAGTTCTGGTTTTGTTCCTAACCCATTCTGTCCAGCCCTCTCATCCCTTGCCCAGCCAGCAGTGACAGGAGCTGAGCCCTTGGCTCTCCAGAATCACTGCTGGGAGCAGGAATCTTCCCTCCAGCCCAGTCAGACCCTTTTGCTTTCAGATGACATCACCTGATTCATTTGGTCAGGGTTTGCTTCTCGGTGAGCAGATTAAATCCAGAAAAGTAAATTTTCAAAAGAGCAGCCAACTTCTCAATAAAGGCAGGGCTGGCTATGATGGGCTGCAAAGTTACCATGCAGATTCTTTTCTGTTAAAAACGCACATCCTGGAGGGTTTGCACTCCCAGCTCAGTGCCAGTGAGGGCAATACTGAGAGTAGGAGTTGGTTGTGAATATTGGGCTGCAGTATTACTGAGGTCTTTTTTCCTAAATTTGGGAGATGCTCAGCATTTTCCTAACATTCTGTGAATAATCAGGTCATCTTTGCAGTGTTTATTAACTTTCCCACTGCACCCCTCCATCAGAGAGGTGTTACTTAAAGCCGTTGTACAGATGAAGTATAAAATGTGCTGTGAAAGAAGAATTAGTATCCAGGAGTGGGTTTCAGTCCCTTTGACATTCTCAGAAATAACATGTCCCATTCTCTCCATAGCTCCTGTGCTCTCTCTGGGTGCTTAACATAATTTGTAGAAGAAATCATCTTAGATTTTCAAAGTAGAGTCTTAAAATAGCCTTAAATACTTTATGGCAGATTGAAAGATTGGGGAATAAAAGCAGAAATCTATTGAACAAAATAGCATCTAAGAAACTAATTTAATTACCAAGTCTCCTCTAAGGGTTGGGTAACTGATCTGTGGTAGCATGGACCTAATTTTTCCCCTCAAGTTCAGAACAGAGAGAAAGCAAATGACATGATCTTCTATTATTCTCTAGATATATATCAGTGAACACTGTATTGCTGTATTTCACAGAACAATGGTCCTTCAAGTTTAGTATCTTGTCTCAAGACATGTTTTCTGAGAGTACAGTCACTGATGAAACTTATTGAGAGACTTCAAACAACATATAGTAGATTTAAAATTAGATTTGCCTTTGAAATCACATTTTCTGGGATAATTGCTCTTTTTAAAAATTTTAAAGGCAGTTTAAAAACTATTTCAGTTTTCTGAGCTAGACCCATTTTATTAGATACTGGAAGGCTCCCTGTCATGAAGCAGCCTTAAATATTTCCAATCAGTTCAGTAACTCCCCATAAAAATACTGATATTCACTTCCAAATGACTTGTAAAACCTGGACTTTGGTTATTAGGATTACTTTAAAACAAAAGAAATGCAAGCATTTCTCTCTTTACTGTGAAACGCTCAGGAGTATTAATGCATTTCAAAACACTCAAATTCTGACCATGAAAATTCCATGAGGAGAGGATGAATTCTGAGTCCCTGTACCTGGGTAAATCCTGCTGATTACACAGGAATAGCAGGAGTGTAAACCAGATTATTTAGAAACAATTCTAAAGAGATTCAGGTCTGTAAGTAACAGATCTGCATATGGCAGGATATATTCAAGAGATAACCCTAGAAAGACCTTTCTTCTTGTGAATACTTGTGCCAAATTCACAGGAACAGCTCAGGCCAATGTTTTCTACTGAGCAAGAAGAACACTGTGCATGCTGACATCTGAAAGATGAAATAAGCAGGTATTTTCAGAGGACATTTTTCCTGCATTAGACAGAGTTGCCTCAGAAATGCAAGGACATTGGTTATGACAAATACTAATTGAAACTGCTCCAGCCTGGAGGGGTGTGTTGGCTTCCAGATTTTCTGAAGCTCTCACAAAGCCCACCAGGCTTTTCAGGCCTGTCCCAAAATGTTCACTCATCGTGCACCAGCATCACCCTCTCTGCTGCTCCTGAGTCGTGGCACACAGGAAAGGCATCCCAAGGAAATATGGACTATGGATTGCTGACAAAAATCAGCACATATGAAAAACTACAGGAAATGGGGCTCCTTGCACCTACAGGCCAGGAAGAGCTTTCTATCCGACAAGTCTCACAGTAAACGGTTATGGGAACTATAGGAATACTTAGCATTACATCACTATGAAGAATTCTGCCATGTCTGTAACACCAGAAAAATTGCTGATAAACCTTATCATATATGATATGATAAAGAGTTTACCTCACATATTTCTCTCAGAGGATCTAGATTTCCTGCAGGGCTAAATTCTGACACCTATATCCATGCTTAGTGGAACCTCACTTCATGATTTGTCTCACTGACTGGATAGACTTCCTCATTGAAGAGTTTCTTAGGGGTGTCTGGAGGCCCATAAAAAAGCCCCCATTTTTTAATACATAGAGACTGCTTTCCAAACCCTTCCTCAGTTGACAATTTCCGCATCAAAGGCAGAAAAGCATTAAAAAAATCCTGTAGCATTGCCAAGCTCAAAACAAATGATTTTGTTGTTTTAAATACAAATAATGATCCGTCATTATGCACTCTGCAAGGAAGGCATTACCCTGCCTTGAAAAACACAGAAGAGAAACAACACTGAAGTAGTTTTGATAAACGCTGTCATTCTCTAAGGAAATTTAGGAATTAGAATGCTATTAAATGAAGCTGCTTTATGTCCTCTTTGAGTTTTCATTCCTTCAACAATGGAAACTGCCTTTGGGAAGGCAACAGATGCAGGTCCCGTGAGGATTTAAGTGGCTCGATCACGTCCTTGTGAGCACACTGAGGCAGTGAAAGCCAGAGACACTGCAGTCCCCTGGCCTGCTGCTTCTGGTAAGCTTCTTCCAAGCCATTAAAATGAACATGCAAACTACTCTAGCATTCTTCACACACATGGAGAAATTTCTGTCTTCAGTAAAACTTCAAAAACTGAAAGCCTATGTTCTAACAACAAACATGCTTTTTGGGAACTTTTGTGTTTTGAGCACAATAGTAAATTTGGCCCAAAATTCTCCTCACAACATCTCTATCAGTGTCATTGCAGCTCATTTTCAACCTGCCAGATCCAGGCAATACAAACTTACCTCACTTTTTCCAGCTGTCCCCTGCCAGCATGAGGATCCCCCAGTCTGTGTGCTGGGCACGGGGCACCTCTGAGATTCTGGATAAGGAGCTGCAATTACAAGCAAGTGGGAGTAACAAGCTCAGTGTGTGGTTTGAAGTGTAACTAATAATACCCTTTAATGGGGACAAACAAATTTGGGAAAACTTACAGCAAAAGGACACGTAGTCGTGATGGGAGACAAAAGAGAGGAGAAAGTCAAGACAGCATAATGTGAGCAGCAGTATTTTGAGATTTAAATATCAGAGGTTTTAGGGGCTATTCATTCCAGAAATGAAGGCAATGGAAGGTTAAAGAAGGGAGAGGTGTTCTCTAACCCAGAACAGTGTGGCTTTCCTCATGACGGCCTCCACTGCAGTCTGTCACTGAGGCACTTTCTATTCCCCCCGAGTAGGAGCTGTAGAATATTTTGTAAAGTTGCATCTTTTAAAGTTCAGAAAATAAGCAGTGAAGCAAGATGCATTTCCTTTAGAAAGAGGAATTGAACTCACCCCATGCTCCATGAAGCCATCAAGCTCATGGCTGAGCAACACATTGTTGAGTTGAATATAATGAGGCTGCTGTATAATGTCACATTATAAAAAAACTGCAACACTATAAGAAAAAATCCTACTGCATTCTGATAACACAGCTCCCTTTCCCCCTACTGAAAAAGGTTCAGAAGAAAACTAGGAAATGGATTAAGGCACAGCAATCTTGAGCAGTTCATGTTAATTAGCCAGTTTTCAGTCAAAGTATATGCACTGAACACAATTGAGATTCTTTAGAGATTATCAGAAATTAAGTATATGAATTGCACATGCTGTTCTAAACAGCTCTTTCTTCACTATAAATTAACACAACTAGGGAGAGAAAAATCATGGTCATTTGATCACTAAAATATTATTTTTATAAAATTAAATTAATTAACACTTCATTTGCAATTTCACTAGTTGACTGCAACTCTTTAGCCTTGAAAACTCTATTAAAAGAGGAATTCAACCTAAATTCTAAGTGGTTAACCTCTGAAATGAATGTTGAGCTTAATTATTAATTCATAATCTTGAATTTGGGGCATCCTTGATTATCCCTTACTTAAACAGACATAAGTGTGATGATGCATCAAGCCTTAGACTTTTTCCTGGCCTTATATGTCTGAAATTTGGAGGCTTACTACAAGAAAAACCATTCAAGGACACAACCAGCTGCTTGGTAGACTGCAATGAAAATGGAGAAAGGGAGAGTAAATGTGAGAAATCCTCCACATGTCTCCTAGGAGATGTGCCTGATGGCCAGAGCCATTTTCCTGTGCAGAAATCCCTTCCTTGTTTACAGTTTATGTTTGACCATGCTTTTTCTTCTTTATCCGAAATTTGAAAATTCATAGTTTTTTATATCTTACCTTTTAAGGAGAAGTAAAAAAACCCACTCCAACAGCCAGAATATTGTCCCACAGCCCTGAAAAGAGAAGCTCAGCCATGCACACCTCAGGAGGTTCATGCAGTGCCCTCCCAGGGCCATGCCATGGATTTGTCCTCTTCCATGGGACTCCCTGGAACACTACAAACATAGGTCAGTACTGATCTCTACCCCATTCCATGTCAGACGAGCAGATATAGTTTGTTCTGTGCCTTAACAGGCACCAGGCTGTGGACTGTGAAAGGCAAGTGTTGATATGAAACTTTTAAGAGACTCCTCATAATGAAGCAGTACTAGTGACACAGATCTTCTAATCAGGCATTTAGTAATTTTGCTTTGCAGCTTGGAAAATGTATTTCATTTAAATTCACCTCCTAGGAGCTGTGTGTCAGGCAATTACTCTCTACCAGAAGATTTCAAAGTCCAAGCAAATTAAATGGGCTCTGTTCTTAAAGTAATACTGCCCTCAAAGCATCATTACCGTTGTTAAGAAATAGCAAACCTGAAGGCAAAATTTCTGTTCTCTCCTACGAATACAGGTGCAGTTCCCATTAATGTTATTGGCAATCAGCTGTGCATATTTACAGATTTAATGCAGAGTCTCTCTGAGTGAGGAACTCACCCGAACGCTCACAGTTCTGAAAGAACACTACTGAAATGGAGAGCTGAGTTCAGTTTCCAGAACACTGAGACTTCTGAATTAAATTCAAAATGTGATGGCCTGTGATGATATTCATTCCAAACATACTCCAATATTAGGTAAGTAGAATCAGGTTTTATTCATGAATAGACTCCTCAGGAAGAAGAACAACCTTGCAAGGCATGGTGCCAGTGAGCATTTGTCTTCCTTTGACTTACTACTGAGTAAATGTTCTTATAAAGTGCAGTAAGCCTCCACATGTTGCTGAATTTTAGTATTAGGTTGCCTCCTCACTGGAATGGAAAGTAAATTCTTGATTTTGTGTCAGACATTTAAAAAACTTGTGGTCATTTACAATCAGAGTGAACCACTGCCCCAAAGATAGACCAGCTGGGAGCCAGCAGAGGGGTTTGATACCAGCCCATCTGCCCAGGGAAGTGGTGGAGTCACCATCCCTAGAAGTGGTTAAAAACCATGTGGATATGGCCCTTGAGGACATGGTTTGATGGTGAACATGGTGGAGGTGCTGGATGAATCACTGCACTTGATGATCTCAAAGGTCTTTTCCAGTCTAAATTATTCTGTGATTCTACGATTCTATTTTCTATTGTGTTACTATTTCCCACTCTTAATTCCAGAGCTCTAGACTCCCAAAGATCCAGAGGCATACATAGAGCAGAATAATGGAAATGAGGTCAGTTGGCACTTTAGAAATTTCTCCTTTTTACTTATCTTTATTTACTGCCACTTAAAAGCTTTCAGAACCATCTAGAAGTGTCCAGACCCCTTTTTAAACCCAGGCTCCCTTATCAGCTAAGTGGCACTGAAAATCTTATTCAAAGTGGCTCTTCCAAGTGCACACAAAGAGCATCTGATGATGGTCCTTGGGTACTGTCCTGACTATAGGAGAGGTCAAATTGAGCTGAATAGAACTCTTCATGTTATTGAAGTTAATAGTAAGAGAAACACTTCCCTAGATGGGGAGCATATTGCCAGAACTGCATCCAGAATGAAAGGAATTTCGGCCTTGAATACTGATACTCTGGTTTTTTTCCTCCCACGCTCTCAAACAAGCAGCATAAGATACACATAAATATAGGCAAACAGATGTAAATAACCTGTCCAAATATTTCTGTAAAGCACCTTCTTTGTGCATCAGGCCAGAATCATCTCCCAAGCGTGTGTTTTGTAAAGGATATTATCCCTGATTAGTTTAAGTTAACTACTGTTAGAGACCAGAATGGGAATTCTGCAGGGCAGATTATGTGTCTGTCACACTTTCAGAGCAGCTACTGTCAGAGACTGGGTACTGGAGCAGCAAAAATTTGGGCCAGATGCCAGTTTTTATGCTCCTATAGTAGTTTTGCCTCATAAAGATTCTTACATTTGCTCATGATATTCAGTGAAGTTCATCTGTTTCAAGCCAGCACAATATCGAGTACTCAGTCACTGACTCCAATTAAATCTCTGCTTAAAACCAACTCTTTCCACTCACTTTTCATTCTTCTTGCTCCTTGATTGTTTCACTTGCAAATAGAAAATAAACTGTTCATTGTTATTGAACCAAACTCTTGTAAGCACAGTGACATAGCAACAGCCTCTGTCAATGATTTAAAAAGATAGTTAATATATTTTATTGTGTGTAATGCAATGGGGCCTTGACATTTAGCCATTAGTGTAATGCAAATAATAAGCAATAATACATAACTGTGCTTCAAATTGAAACACTGAGCAAATGTAAAAAGAAAAGAAAAGGTGGTTTAGGTAGTAAACAAGGACATAGGAAAATCCATCAGGAGTCAAAGATAAGTATACTTGGAGCCATAAAATTACCTCGTGTCAAAGCTAATTGAGGGAAGCAGCTTGTCACTAATGCAATTGTGGTTTAATAATGGAGATGGCATCTTCATGAGCCTGGGAGAGAGGCAGCTCTGAGGGCCAGAAATGGAAACTTTGCAGAGATCGGGTTCATTCTCTCAGCCCTCTGTGTTGTGCATCAGGCTGAAATAATCAGACGCATCGTTTCAAAACACTCAGTTTCTGCCTGAGTGGGCAGCAGGACCTCCCGGAGCTCAGGGCAACCCACGGGCTGCTCTGGGGACCTGCAAAATTCACCAGGTGGTCCCCTGAGAAACAACCCATGTCATCCCATGTCCTAGCTCCTCTCTACTCCAGATTTATACAGTCTGTCAAGGTTGTCAATGTGAAGCCATTTAGATGTTGTCTTGTTTCGCATTTCCTACTCTAAAATGTTCCAGAAATGAATCTGCTATCTCTGAATAGAGAATTGGTCTAGGAATTGGCAAGGACTTCATTCCTACTTTTATTAAGGGCTTATCAAGTAAAAAGGACTGGAACAAAGAAGAATAAAATATTTGATTTCCCCACCCTCCACCTAGTCTGAATGACAGTCCTTTTGAGGTCAGTATTGCTTAAGTCTGTAAAATGAAAATGCTACGAATCACAATCAAATAACTGTCAGGCGCCTTATTAAATTTCATTCAGCTCCATACAAAATCTTAAGGGACCATTGCTATCTTCCAATTTAGACAAAGATTAAATAAAAGCTGATCAAAGATTTATAGAATTCTAAAGTGATACTAAACACAATGTGCTATGCCTGGAAAGCTTTCCCTGGTACAATGGAGTTAGAAGTAGCCTGCTTAAATGGTTTCATTTAAGCACCACTTTCCATTGGAAGCAAAAATCAGCAGTTTACAACCACCTCATCTAATTAAAATCTCATAATTCACAGTCTAAATCAAGTTTAAATTGATGCTAGGGTTCATATTGTTGGACAGACACAATAAAAAATTCAGTAACAATTTCAACCAAAGAGGTATTCCTTTTTTTTTCTTTTTTAAATTCAGAAAAAGAGCCAAACCTTCACTTTTGGTGGGTTTTCTGACCAGCAATTTTCAGCCTATCTGCCACAAAAGAAATGTACAGGTAAGCTAAGAAGGTCTCCTAGGTGCAGGTAGTAACAGGAGTTACTAGAATATCTGTTTTCATCACTGAAACAAACCTCTGTCTGTCCATCAGTGGTAAAGTAGGGCATGGAATGAGTCCCCTGCTACATTGGAAACATTAACAGGAAATATAGGGAAGAAAAAGAAGCAGAGAAGCAACAAGAAGGGAAAGGTGCTTTAATGGAGAGAAGTTGTTTCATATTTTCTTTTCTTGCTGCTGAAGGAGAGAACTAAATAAGAAGAATCACAAGCAGGGGAGAGTCTGCCTTACATATATAGGGAAAAAGCTCTTAAAATTGTGTTTATTTGTTTTCAAGGCAAGCAGGTTCATTACAGCACAAGTCTTTTATAGCGTTCCAGTGTTCACCTACAACAGAAATCATATTTCTGTAAGAAAAATTTCTGCCTAAGGCTTAGCAAGAAATTTATGATGCTGAACATAAAATCTGAATTCTGTGGTCAAACCTCTTGTGAGAGAATATACAATTACAGCAGACATCCGGATTTCTGAAAAGCTTTAATGATATGTAACCTGGAGAATATTTTCATCATTTTGGGTACCTGGTCTACTTTCTTCTAGTGGGGCTTGTCTGAACACCCACAGAACCCTTTGTCAGTGAGGTGGTGCTGACTATTGCACTACAGTGACTGCCTGTGCCCTAGGAATGTGATCTATATCTACTGAAAAATTAAACATGGGATAAAGATGCAAAACTCAGATCCTGCCATCCCCTCTGGACAGTGGTGCAGCCTCAGTGCCCTCAAGTAGGTGTGAAAGCAAAGGCAAATTTGCAGCAGAAATGCCAAACAACACCACCTGTGACTTCTGCAAGCCATGGTATTTCAAAATCACTTTTAGAACCCAAAAGAAATGTAAAGAAAGATATCAAGTAGGCCATCATCTTTCTGTTAGCAGTGCATGTAGTTTTCCACATTTTGGCATGAAATCCTAAGGAGCACACCCATGATAGTGTTTATACTTGTAGTTCATATATAAGGTTATTCTGTTATCTGTACTCGATAAACCCAACCCAGACTCCTGTGAAGGCAATTCATAAATGTCAGCCAGAAGGGAAAAGACAATGAAGTGGTTTACAATAAACATGTTTGCTTTTTATTAGCAAGTTCAGACTGAGAATCTTTCCCCTCCAGCCAGGAACATCACAGATAATTAAGCCAATGCCCTTTTGTCATGCACTAAAAAAGGGAAATGTAAACTGAAATATAACAAGAATCATTGCCTGCTGGTCACAACTTCAGCATGGGGATGACTAATTCCTTTTGATACTGCTTAAAATATATGATTTAGGATGAATTCTGGAGGGGCAGGGTGGCTGTATAAAGAGATGGATTAAATAAAAGATAACAGACTTTGCTGTGTATCATTTCAAATAATCACTTTGGTCATTTTTTTAGGATTAGCAGAGATCAAGATTCATGATCAGCAGATTAAAAAGTAAGAGCAGCAAAAATGAGCTGGAGAGAAAACACATTGTGTGTCACTCATCTGTCTGCAAAAGATTTTCTGTCTGTTCTTCCCTCAATGCAGGATCTTCTCCCCAGCGTTAAGCACGGGAATTGTAAGTACTTCTGAAACATGGTAATTTCCAACTGTCAGTGCCAGAGAAACTTCTCCGTGAGTCCCTCCGATGGGACTTGTGTCTGAGGAAGGAGCTCCATCTGAATTCAGTGCACTAGGATAGTTTAATATTTCTTTTTTGGAACATCTCCAAGGAAACAGAGATGAATAGAAATGAGACAAAAATTGGGAAATCCCATCTTCCAACTTCTGGTGTTAAGAGCCGTCTTACAAGCCAGAAGAAAAACAAACACAACAACCAAACTGTCCCAAACCCCAGGACATATATATGGTGGGAATTCCGGTTAAAAATGTACACGCCCCGATTTTCCTTCTTGTGGGGAATGAGGGATGAAGTTCTGTTATCTGGGCCTGACACGGGCAGTGCTTTGTCTCATCATCTGTTCTTGTCTGTGAGAAAAGAATTAGAAGAGCAGACTCCTAAATTTTCCCTTCTACTGTCTCTTGACCTTGAGGCCTGCTACTTCCCAAACCCAGGAAAATACAGACAGAAAGTGCCATTTATGTTACAAAGAAGAAGCCTATCCTTAATCCAGCACTTGATGGTCACAGAGAATGATACACTGAGAAAAAAGCAGGTTTTTTTTCAATTGTCCCCTTTCCCAAAGAAGCTGCCCCTCCCACCCCTCAGCTTCACCCAGCACATTCCTTATATATTATTTTATAACACTTTTGGATGGGTCAGCTGGCAGAGGAAGGTCCAGTGACACAGCAGCAAAGGCAGGTGAATTCTAGTTTGGTCTAATTCAGGAGCAAAATGTAAATTAATTTGCTCTCAGCTCTATCGCTGGTCATGAACCCCCCCAGTTCTCTCACTGTTACTGATGCTGCTCCTTGCAAAGAAATGTCATTTTACCACACAATTTCCCAGTTCCTACCTCAGTTCCAGAAACAGCCTTCAGCAAAACCCCACCTTGAAACCTTCAGCCATTTTTGCAGCTTAACCCTATTACACAGAACAAAATGTGAATTTGTGGAACATCCACAGGGTAAGGCTGAGAATCTACTGCAGGAGGCCAAAGCAGTTTGAAAATGGGTTTTTGGGCTAATATATGGACAGGCAGGATTAATCACAGTTAAACACAAGGGGTCAAACTCTGATGGAGCAATCTTTCTTTGTTTCATCAACAATGCCCACTATTAGGTGAGCATATACCTTGAAATTAAGCCAATGGAACCTGGATGCAAAACTTGGTATTAACTCTTCAGACAAATTAAAAGCCAGGCACCCAAAGAAATCACCTGTGCTCTCAACCAGTGCTCTTTCACGGCCATTAAATTTCTACCTCATGTAAAAAACTTCTATTTTTCTTCACCTTGGGAATAAAAAACAAAAGAAACATTCGGAATTTTTCTGCTGAATTTGTATTTAGAACTAAGAACTGACAGAAGAAAAGCTGAAATAGAAATTAAACTGCATAAGCAACATTTTCACGTCTATTAGGAAAATAAATTTAGCCCTGAAACCTTTAAAGGACAATGTATTTGACAAAAGGCTTATACAAAAAGGAAATATTTTGGGGTATTTTTTTGTCCAGAACTATTTGAAGGCTGAAAACTCCGGTGTAAATACTGTATCATACATTCCTAAGTAATTTTTGACAAATCAGCTATGAACTGCTTTAAAAAAATCAGTATGGAAATAGAAAGCCTTAGCTGGGCTTAAACATGCAGAGATTGCTTTTCTTGCATTCTTTTGGTTTGAATGGAAAGTCAAAAAACATATTTGTTCATTTGATTATTTATAGTCCATGAAATAGTTGTAGAAGTACACTCAATCTGTAAAATCCAAGTACCCTCATTTCCAAAGTGCTCTTAAATTTTCTAGAAGCAGGTCTGAGATCCATTCAGGGATCTGATTTCCAGGAGAGCACTAGATATGATTGAGCTTTTTTATTTGTTTCCTATTTATAAAACATAACTTTGGATGACAGATTAGCAATTATTTTCAAATTGAACTTTCATTCTCTAAATATTTTGCTTTACGCAAATCATCTTGACCCAACATTTCTACGACTTTTGCCACTTTTTTAAGCTCGAAGCTCTTCTTTCTCCATGAAAATGATACTTCTGAATCCCCCTTTGACAAACTGAGAGCTTATGCGCAACATGAAAAATTGCAAAAAACCAAAGAATGTTTACTAGCAAATGGCATCTCTAAAGGACAAAGAAGCCAAGGCAGTCTCTTGGTAGCTAAAACATGTGACAGAGCCATGGGCAGCTTCAAAGCTGCTCTGATGCTGCAGCTGCCAAGCAGCAGCTGCTCCTGCTAGACAATCTTCTTTGTGACTTGGCACCCAGGCCTTGTGCTTGCCATTCAAAAGCAGCAGAAAGAGTCACAGGATGCAGGATGGCAGCTACCCCTTCATAAATCATACAATGTCTGCAAAAATCCCTGTGGAGATAGCGGGTGCCCTGGGAAGTTACAGTATTGCTCTGAAATGCTGACGCGGTCAGTCACAGGCTGGAACGGCAAACTGAAAAATAAATTTATTGTTAGACCTCCTCTGTATTCCTGATAAAGTATCTCAGGACTCAGAAAAGCTCCTGTGGCATAAAGAAGTAATAGTTTCATTATTTTGAAGGCAAGGAAGGTACCAATGATTAGCTGGCTCAGGAAAGTCACAGAGGGTGTTTGAGTAAGGGCTCGAGTTGGTCTCCCCAGAAACAAGGCTGACATGGTCCTGAATACATCATCCCTCCTTCCCTATGAAGAACAGATAATTTCTACACACAGCAAGATATTTGCCATCTAGCAACTGGCAGGAATGAAACCAGTACAACTAAGTTAAATCACAGTTGCACAGAATCTCCTCTGAGCAGCCTTTCCCAGTGTTAATGAAGGATCATGTCTTTCCTAGATATTGTACTTTATGCCATTCTATACAATGTTAAAGCAAATCCATAAATCATCTCACTTTCTGTAATATGATTCTGAGAAGTGAGCCTCTTCTCTCAAACCTTAAAGAATTTTATATTAAGAGCAGGCCTGATTTGATTGCTTCAGGCTTATATATGAATTCTTATTTTTATGGCTCCCTGGAAATAAATAGATTGCTGTCCAATCCTCTGTAAACTTAAAAGCAGCAACATGATGGAAAAATTTGGTGTTGGTGCTACAGCATCAATGGCCAGATTTAGAAGCTCACAGAGCAGTGATTTGAAAGCCTCAGATTCATTTCCAGGCTCATTCCCTGGCAAGAAGGGATGGGGTGAACAGGACTGCACTCACTCCCTCTTGCAGCTGTTTGTCTCTAAGCTCTCACTTCACACACATTCACTGAGCGAGTTTCTGTGTCTAGAGGGCAGCCTGGCATCAGCTTCTCTGAAACATTCATATATTATATCATATCCAGGGATCCAGCAACATTTAAACAAGACAGATGATTAAAAGATAGTGGGAGCTATGCATTATGGATTAAAGTGTAGACTGAGAAGTTTTTGGAACATTAGTGTTCCAGAAATATGAACTATAAACCCAGGTGAAACATTGAAAATCATCACATTTAGTGATAGTCTATGTTCTTTCAGTGGAAAACTGGAAAGAAAAATAGTAGAGAAACATATCCCAATCGTACGAACAAATTATATATTTATAATCCTTTATTAGGATTTTCCGAAAAACCCAGTGTTCTCATAATCACACAGTGGCAACGGAGAAGTTGTAAAAGCTAATATTTGGCCTTAATACAGTCTTATTTTTATTGCAGTAGCTTGTATGAACAACAATCAAGGATCTTCAGCTTATATAAACCTCCAGAGCTAAAGAAAACGTGAGTGGAGAGATGTCCAAAAATATACTGACACGTTCATTCTCTTTGTTGTGTCACCTGTGGATTCCATCAAAAGATGAAGGCAAACTGAAAATTACTTGGCTTCTGAAATACATGTACAGGAAATATTTCTTCTGATATATAACTGATCAGGTATTGCAGCAGTCTTGGAAATACCGAGGATTCCGCTGGAAAATAGAGACAAGACATCCTCTGGGAGGCCAACAGAACTGACCAGCTGGGCTGTCCAGGTTTCCTGGTCCTCAGGTGGCCAAATGCCATGGAGGAGGTGAATCCTACTGAGCTGTTCCCTCAGTCAGTGCAGCCAAACCAAACCTCGAAGCAAGGCCCACTCTGACAGAGATTCCTGCTGCTGATCCCACCTCGGGCCTGGCAGTGGAAAAGATGTGTCAGAGATGGGACCCTGGCGCGTTCCCAGCTGGTGGGACCTCACTGCCATAAACTGGACCTGGGTAGGCACTGTTTGGGACATCTCACAGCAGAGAGATGCACAAACCCCCCTGACAGATTCACATTTCCAAAGTACGCTGTGGTACTAGTTAAAAGGAGATGGAACACTTAAGATCCAGTTCTAAAGGAAAATGACATGACTGAAGCATGAACTGCAGTATGAGAAGTGGGAACAAATTAAGTAAAGAGGGTTACAAGACTGGAGTAAGGACCAAAAGGGATCCCATATTGTACTGTAGTATTTTCCACTCTTTGGGAGTTCTGCTCTAGGGTGTGGATGATGACACAGACCAACAGCCAGGGCTCTGTGCATTCCAGCCATGGGCAGGATGCTGCAGTAATGAGGATGTCTGGTGAACCTATTCATGTTCTGAGGCCAGAATTTAGGGGAAGTTGTTACATTTGTTGAAATAATGAGGGGGAAGCAGTTCTAGAAAGTGCTACAACTGCAACCAAAAGCTCACAAGATGGCAAATAAGCCCCGCCGGATGTTACTTAGATTAACTTGCTCACATCTGGGGGAGTAGATGCTTGTTAAGAAATAAAACATTATTATTATGCCTATGCTGGTTTGTTGCTCTGTTTGGCAAATTTTCTGATCTCTCTTGACTTTCACTTCTGAAATACACATTGTCAGGAACTAAAATGATTAAACTGTGTAATCTGTTTATTCAGATCACATGCTGAAAAGTATCTTATTTCACTTGTATCTTCTGTAGAATGATTCCAACAAAGACACCAAATAAAAGATGAGCTCTCAGATGAAGGAAGGCAGTCTTTACCTTCCCTTGACAGCTGCCTGCAGCCTCAACTCTCCATTGATAAACTGCCATATAAAAATTTACCTATTAAATTATTTTTGGCATTTAAATCATATCTTTCATAAAGGCAGGTGAATCCTTAAAAGCACTGCATTTTAACATGTGCAGCCTCTGGATTATACTTCAAGTAATGCTGCAGCTGAACAGCATTGTGATGTACTCTGTACAGGTTAATAAAAGACCTTTTTCCAGATATTCCTTAGCCTCAGCCTCCGATTTCTCCATAATCTGCTTCCTGAGATCTTCCATCGGTATAATTAAATATATCTGTGCTATTTCATGGTGCTAAGTCCACTTATACCAGCTAGAAACCTTCAATTGTTCGATTTGTCCACGCAGCTACCTCACGTTCCATCCATCTTTTGGGATACGTGACAAATACAGATGTCCTGCATGAGAAAAGTTTGTACAACCCAATCCACCAACCTTGTCAATATTGGCTACAGCTTACTAATTAACTTGAGAAAAGTGAATGAGCTAATTAGCAGGGCAAACTAAATAGAATATCATTAGTTAGTCAATCAATGCTGGTTTCCACTAAGTGAATGAGTAATTTCCACACATTCTGGGTCACTGTCAACCTCTCAAATTTCCCATTGGACTTCCCTGTCCTGCAGCAAATCTTAAACTGAAAATACTCAACAGGATGACCTGGTTCAACTTACTATTTGTACTCCTACAGATCACCAGTGGTTACACTCTGTAAAACACTGAAACAGGCTCAGTTGCTTCAGGCTGGTTTCTGTTTCCTTCACTGAGAGCACAAGATGAGGCCAGAATTCTTCCAGGTCCCAAGAAAACTTTAAAATTTTTAAAAAAATTATCCTCATTTAGGAACGTATTTACTGAGGTGTAAAACTTGCAGCCATAAAGAGAACCTGCCAGAGGGAGGAGTGACCTAAGGAAATGGCTTTAAGTGGTCACAGAATCACTGAATGGGTTGGAAGGAACCTTAAAGATCTCTTAGTTTCAACTCTCTGCCATGGGCAGGGACACCTGCCATGTGTCACCTTCCACTGTCCCAGGCTGCTCCAAGCCCCAGTGGCCAACCTGGCCTTGGACACTGCCAGGGATCCAGGGGCAGCCCCAGCTTCTCTGGGCACCCTGTGCCAGGGCCTCCCCACCCTCCCAGGGAACAATTCCTTCCCAAGATCCCATCTAGCCCTGCCCTCTGGCAGTTTAAGGCTATTTCTCCTCGTCCTGTCACTCCATTCCCTTGTCCAAAGTCCCCCTCCAGCTCTCTTGGAGCCCCTTTAAGTATTAGAAGGGCCTCTAAGTTCACCCTGGAGCCTTCTCTTCTCCAGGTGAACACCCCCATCTCTCCCAGTCTGGCTCCAGAGCAAAAGGGCTCCAGCCCTTGGAGCATCTTTGTAGCCTCCTCTGGACTCTCTCCAGAGGAGAGGACCCCAGGGTTGGGGGAGGACCCCAGGGCTGGGGCAGCTCTGCAGGCGGAATCTCACCTGGGTGTGGCAGAGGGGCAGAATCCCCCCCTCCCCTGCTGCCCACACTGCCCATGTGCTTGCCTTGTGTCTCATGTTAAATATCTCCGGCCAGCCTGGGCCCTTCCCAAAGCAGGGACATTGCCTGGAACTGTTTGAGTGGTCCATCCATCAAATCCCTATCTCTCCAGTCTGGAGACCAGGATGCTATGTGGGACAGCGTCAAATGCTTTGCACAGATCCAGGTGGATGGCATGATCTGTTAAATGGCAGTTCCCCAAGACATTTTGAGTGTGGCAAAGTAAATTTAAGATTATTGGCATCAGGCCCACTTTTCCTGCTTACCTTTCCTCTATTCCCCCAAACCCGCCTGCTGACCCCCACCACGCTGCCAGGCCGTGGGCTGCAAACCCTTCTGCAACAGGGAACTCTATAAATAATAGCAGAGCACAATATAATACAACAGGCAGCCCCCAAAGAATGTGCTCAAATATGCTCTCACTGCAAGGTCCACTGCCCAAACTTGAGTTCATTTACTTTAGTGCTTAAAGCCTTGCAGGAATGTCTCAGCTCTCTAAAGGCTCTGATATCTGCAAGTGTAAACACTGAGTTTCAGTCATGGCCCTTATCCTTTCACTGATAGCATGTAATTGTTTATGGCACTCTCATAATACTAAAATAACAACAAATACTCAGCTGGAGACAAGGGAAAATGATATTGCACCAAATGCTCATGGTGCTTACGAGTCTTGTCATTCTCTGATTTCAGAGCTTTTCTTATACAAGTTGTTTATTTTGACTGATATCCATCTTTAATGTCTGTGCCATGCAAAATCTCCTGCTACATGTGCATTCAGACATCACAAGCAGTGTTTTGGAAACGAAGCATTTCCATTAGTTTAGATAATATCATCAGATTCAGTGGGAGAGAATGACTGATCCATATAAATACTGGTTGGAACAAGTGTGCATGATGAAGCATCTCTTATTGATTAGCAGATTTGCTCTTGTATGTGGTATTTCCCAACATCCTTAATCAAGCCTTCTCTGGATGATTCAAAGAAATTCTTGATTTTGATAAATAGGCTGTCAGGCAAGGTTAGATTTGTGATGTTTTTAACCATTGGTTGGACCTTACATTCTCCTTTCAGACATAAGCCCTAATATGTAACAGAACCTCCACAAAACTCACATACAATCCCAGAGAAATGCTGTATTTTGCTACGACAGGTTTTGCATTGCACTTTGGAAAAACCCTGTTAGCAGCACATGACGAGATTGCATTCTGAGGGGGTACATGCTCCCTGCAGCCTGCTCTTCCCACATCCATGTCTTTGTGTGGTCCAGCAGAGCAGTTCGTAGCTCTGCAGTAAATACAGGCATTGGAAGTCATCTGAAATGCACTTCCCAACATGATGCCTGGTTTTGGCTGCCATTTCAGATTTTCCAGTAACATAAAAATGCATTGAATCATTGGGAAAGCCAAAGAGAAAGCTCAAGATGCGGGAACTTTTCTCCACCAAGCACAATGAAGGAAGGGGAATTACAGTGTCAGTCAGTGGAGGTGAGAAGACAGCAGGAAAACATCCTTCTGTGCATTCTGCATGAAATAGAAATGAGGCTTCATTCAAGCATTCCTGTTTCCCTAAACTATTCCATTTGCAGGACATCCATCAAGAGCATTTTCTCTAATGTAGTTTGCTACAGAAAATACCACTCTAGAGACACAAGAATTCTTGGTTGCATTATATACAGGGAGTTAGTTGCTAGTGATGATTAGAATTTGTATAAATAATCAATTAGGAGTATATAAATGGCAAATGTCTGGCAGAATTTGGAATCAGATCCTTAAAAATGTAATTTGTTGCCTTACACTGCAAGTTATCTCCATCAGAGAGGAGATAACTGCACATGATGCTGACATATAAATTTCAAAACCTTCAAATATGCATCTTAAATTAATAATTTAATTAAATGCAGATTTTTTTCAAATGCTTCAGTGAAAAAAAAAAATCTTCAATTACATCGCTGCTGTTCTTCAAGGACAATTTTTTACTTTCTCAAATAATATATGGATTCCTTGGAGGCAAGTAAGACTCCAGTACAGAAAGCAAACATTAAGGCAATAAAATCCCATCACCTCTTTTGTCCATAAGAGACCTTTCATGTGGAACACCAAAAATGGGCATTATCTCCTAATACCTACTGGAGGATTTGAGCTAGCCCAAGTGAAAAGACTAAGCGCTGCATCATTGCTATATTACATTTTAAAAGTATTAATCTCCTTTTGATTTAGAGCTGATACCACTTCATACTCTCTCCACTCTTCCTGCAGGTGTATGCTGAGCACGGAGCATGTAGGCTCCAAAGAGCTCTGAAATGAAGCAGTGTTCAAAATAATGGGAATGCTTCTCCTAAAGTTACAGACTTGATTTATTAGAAATGGTTCAAACATTTTTCCTAATTAATGTGAGCAAAGTGCCTAACAAAACCAGAATAATGTCTCCAGCTTGGGCTCCACTGAGACTAATACTCATCCTTCACACTTCAAGGGGCAAAGTTGGGTAGGGGAAAAGAGGGAGCACTGGTTTTAGTCTCAGTGACAACATTTAAAAGGTCCATTTAATGTTGGTATGTGAGCCATGGAGGGTGAACAAGTTCTATGTTTTTCCACTTAAATTGTAAATAAATCTTGAAATTGAGTTGAAAAATCTCACTATTATCTCATACCCATATTTCCCTTCACCTCCTAAGAGTCAGACACTTTAAAAAATACATGCAAGTGTTTTCCCTAGCGCTGCAAGGAAGTTGTGCTTCTGTTTTCTGACAGATAAAATGAGGTGTAGATTCAAGATTCATCTCTGGAAGCGAATCTTGGTTAGGTGTCTTAACAGTGGGAGTCATGTTACCCACCTTTAGCTTTCTCAAGTGCTCATGTCTGAAGGAGACACTGTGAGAGGTAGACTGACTTCAGAGATAACAACCAAAGGATGTGTCTAAGCATAACTCACATCTCACAGATTTTACTTCTCTTGTTTTAGCCTTTTTTTGCTACATTAAGCAACATCCCCATTCAGTGTGCTGCCTCTGCCAAAGCCCATTCTGGGCTCATTCATTGTACATTTGTCAGGGTTGTGCATTGTATTCCAGCAGCCAACAAAACACCAAAGTCCCTCTGGAGATCTGGCTCAGAATGATTTGCCAACAGATGTGACCCATGTCATTGTCAGTGCCAGAATTAGGGTTTCAGGAGACCTGGCTTCCAGTCCAAAAGCACAAAAATTACTCTTGGGAGAGAGATCTAATGCTCAGAAAGATGTAGAATCCTTCCCCCAATTTGTATGTGCAGTCATTGTGGAGCCATATGTAAAAATCAGTCAAGCACTCACCCAGCAACTCCAAATGCTGAATGTGGTCCTGCATGGAAAGCAGAGGGGGACAAGACAGTGCCTTCTTCCCCACTGTTTGCCATCTGACTTCCACAGAAAACATCCCAGGTAGAAGGACAGCTGCCAAATGCCATGAAGTCAGCCCTTTATACACCCCTTGGGAGAGACATTAACTCACCTGCTTATCAGTGCTACTCGTTGTCAGACGTAGATTGATGTACTAAAAGCTGTGCACATCAGTTTCCCTTTGCCTAGGCTGAAGCCATGTCCCCAAAAGTAGATTTCTTTCCAAATGTCTAAATCAACTTAGGTCAAATGACGAGAAACTTTACCAAAGCATATTTGCTAGTGAAGCAAAAGAACATTTCAAAACCGGTCTTCTGGCTTGGCCTTTGACGGCACAAACAGTATGGTAATTATTGGAACTTTGGGGTTTGCTAGAAGGAATGTCTCAAAACTGTGAAGCTGTTTTTGTCATCCTGCCAGTGGGATGCAAGGAAAACACCTTGTGTGAAAGCAAACAGGGAAGTGTTTGAAAGTGCAGACAACAAGGCTGAGATATGTTTGTTGTGTGTGTCACACTGGCAGGTCACTGGCAGAGTTTGACACTCCTCTTCCATGAGTTACTTGTGGAAAAACCCCCACATTTCCAGATCCTCACCCAAGGAGCAGCAATATTGCCAGTGCTAATGCAGACACTAAAGATCTTGCTCTCTTTTGACATCCAGTTCAATCTTGCTGCCAACATGACTTGGTCAAGTTGGCACCACTGGAAATAATTTACCAAAGTCTACTGAATCACGTTTTAACCTCCTCACATGCACAAGCCAACTCGTTAGGAAGAAAATATTAAAATCAGTTAAACTGAATGTATTCATATGGTATTTTTCTTTTCCCTTGGTTTTAGTTAAAAGCAAATATAACCCTTAATGGTACACATTTGTAAGAAAGCTGCAGGAAGTCAGGTAGAAAATGATTGACTAACAAGGAAAACTAATGACACCAATAGCAGTAAAAGGTATAATAAACTAGGGAATTACTATTTGATAGAGCCTTGCATGCACGCACTCATACAGACATACTTCTTCCCGTCACACTGAGGGATCTAAGCTGTCATTAGGGTAAAGTGTTAAAATGCTGTGTAAAATGTCCTTAAACAGTGCCACTCTGCACTTTGCAGTACCGACAGTACTTCAGGAGTGGTTGAAAGTTTTGGCAGGTAACTACATTAAATGTAGGTCTGAGGGCCATCTTTACTGAAAACAATTTGAATATTACTTCTAGCTCTGGGGGAGAAAAACCCCAGCTTTAAAATATGATCTTTTCTACGTGAAGATTGAGATTTCATTTGAGATTTTTTTAAAGTTCTGTTTAATGTGCAAATAGGACCAACTCCCCACCCCAAAACCTAAAAAGCCAAGCCCCCTTTATTCTAGGTTGACCGAGCTCACTTTTTGAGGAATGTTTGACAAATTCATCCCTTTTTGGTAGTGAATGAGCAGTGGATAGGTTTCAGTTTTTACAGGCATCATCATTTTTCAAACCCTTTTAGTGAAAGGTTTATTACAATGTATGTCTGCCTACAGCTTGTTCATGAGGGAGTACCTGGGTTGTTTTTAAAGTGATCAACCTTTCATTATTCACTCTGCGGTGCAACTGAAATTGGCAATATTTAAAAAAGTAATTTCCAGTTCTTATTTGCTACCAATCCAATCAGAACTGTATTTGTACTGACACAAGAGAGATTTGCATCCACTTCTCTTCTGAGAAATTTAGCTCTGGGTTCAAGTACTAGGACCCTGCTCTGGCATTGTAAAATGGGGTTCTACTGCACACCAAATGAACTTCTCAAGGTCCGTGCAAAGAAAGCCCAAGGTTAAACTTTAATGTTTATCTGAATGAGTCTGTAAGTCCTGTTTCCTGCTGTTATTATGGCAAGCAGAAATTTGTGAGTAGAATCGTTCTCAGAAAGTTGATAGAAAGACTTAAAGACAGAGCGCTTCAAGATGTACCCCTCCCTTCACTACTGCTTCAGCTGTGATTTATCTTGCCCAATATTAAACCATAAAGTAACAGCTAGTTAGTTGCTGGGTTGACCTAATCCTAGAATTCACTTTGTGCCCAAGTCACCACAATTACCAATCTTAGAAATAATTTTTTTTCTCCCAGAATTAACCAAAGACCCATTCAAAACAATGATTAGCCCACAGTTCTTTAATGTAAAACCTCACCAAAATTCAGATATGTATGTATCAAACACACATGTGGTAGTCTTTTATGTTATTGACATAAGAATTGACTCAAATGGGTAATTGAGAAAGGTAATTTACAGTCTGGCATCTTGATTTTAAAGCTTTATTTTATTAACATCCACCAAGAGAGTAATCAATTTACTGGTGAGGCAGAGCTAATAATTCTACAGAAATTTTATAATGTCTTCATGCTTCAGCATGGAGTTTTGTCCTTGCTTTGAGTAATGGGGAATATTTATTCCATCCACACATTTTCTTTTTGATGCTTGATTCATTGAATCACAAAAGAAATATAAAGTGGATCAACAAACGAGTGAGTAATTGTAAACCACTGGGTTACTTTCTGGTGCTTACTGCAGCCTCCTTTTAAACATGCTTCTGAATCTGATGAACAAATTCCTTCCCTGCATGGTATTTTCTTCCCTTAAGTGCCTTAATGTGTCAAGACCCTCTTTTTCAGTCATATAATTACAATTATTAGGCTTTTCCTGATCCATTCTCACTCAGGACTGTGGGTAAGCTTTCATGAAAACAAAGGCAGTTGATATGTTTTGTGAGGCAAATTACAAATGAAAGAACTTTGTGTACTTCTGGCATCAGTTCAGGTTTTCTTTATGAGTGTTCAGAAGGTATTTAGGTAACACATTTGGAATCAAGCGCTTTGAAATGCAGTGAGCATGTCAGAGGCTCAGTCTCATACTAAGGCGTGTTGCCATGGATTGTTTACAAATATCCACATGTTCTTGATCTTACCCTGAATTTGCTTTGAAAGCCCAAGACCATCCATGTCTATTTTGTTTCTCCCCAGTCTGTGCAATACGAAAAGATATTATGAGGGAAAATATTTTCAAATTAAGAAATACAAGGTAAAGAAAAAATCCATTTGTCTGTGCAAGTAAAAGTAGAGGCCCACATTTGTTGTTCTCCTCACACATTTTCAGAAGGAGATAATGCAAATGCTGGACAAGAACCAGAGGGCCTTTAAAGGTAGTTCAGGAGGGGACTAAGCATGTTCATACACAGGGCCACTGGCAAAAAAAAAAAGAAAACGGAACTAAGATGGCTGGAACAAGGTTGTGTTCATGACCTTCTTTAAAAATGAGTCACCTACTACTTTCACAACTATTTGCTGCTGTGAGCTGGGCAGGATATTCCACTGTACCACTTCTATTTCTTTCTAATTATAATTTTAATTCTCATTTTGATACTACTCCTACTACTACTACTACTATAAAAATTAAACATTAATTTGTGATGACGTTTGGTTTGATTTTGAATTTAGTTTTTATAAAATGGAAGCATGAAATCA
Source organism: Falcunculus frontatus (assembly GCA_013398115.1). Classification (NCBI taxonomy): domain Eukaryota; kingdom Metazoa; phylum Chordata; class Aves; order Passeriformes; genus Falcunculus; species Falcunculus frontatus. Next base: position 288,209 of record VZRV01008775.1, read on the forward strand.
AAAGTAATTTCAAAATGGAAGGTTTTACTCTTCCAGTCTACAAGCAACAAAATAAAACATTCATATCACTCAGTTGGAAACTGCTACTTGAAGTAAGTAAAACATCATCAAAATATGTCTCTCAAAATTTTTGTATTTAACAAACCACACTTTCCTCCAACCAGAGAAGACTTTCCCTGAAATAATTCCCATTCAGGCAACCATGATCAACATCATTATTTTATTACAGGCCTAGAATTCAGCAAAAAACAACTTTATAAAAAAGTTAGAGCTTAAAAGGACTCATGGGGGATTTCAGCCCTCATTCTCTTGGACCTCTTGGTTCCAAGGAAGCCTCAAGTTATTCAGCAGATAAGATTAACCAACTTTTGGAAAGAGTTTATACAGCCCAAAGTATGAGAGACTCTGCTAAGTTGTAGATATGTTTTACTTGAGACTTTGACATAGTGGTTTGGGTAGGGCTTTTTAAAAAAGGAGTAGATAAATAAAGAAAATGAAACATTTTTAGAAACTTGATTTTCTGTGTTTCAAAGCATGCTCTACTTTGGCTACTGATAGAACAGCTTGTGGCAGCTGTTTCCTTTGTAAATGAGGGAATTAAAGCAAGAGATCATCTTTGATATTTACATTTCTATTTATTTACTGATAAAGAAAACTATTAAAATGTTTTATGATCAGGAAATAATATAGGCTGGACAAAGCTTTCATGTTGATGCTTTCTCACCACCAGCTGGCCCAGTAGTGGTCTTGCTTTTATTTTCACTACAGCCAGCGAAAATTTATCACCTGCACACACTCGGTTGCTGATACATGAGAACAACAAACAACAGCCTAGTGGTTTCTCCATAGTCTAAGAAAGGAAGCTCTTCTGGGTTATGAAATATTACAGTTCCAGTCAAAGGAGCTGTACTTTGCCATTGTCATTTGTTACATTAAAATACACCTTATATGCATGAAGAAACAAAAAGTTCCTTTGCTCTTTTCCAAACCATTGTACTCCTGTGAAACTTTGAATCCCAAAAGTTTTGCCTCAAATTACTGCCTGAACAGAAACCTTCAGCTTCTGCTTTCTCTAGTGGGGTTTATTCTTGTTCTCTTGATTATTATTTCAGCAATTTAATCCTTCTTACCAACAGCAGCAGTGAATGTAAGGCTTCTGTGTGCTCCTAAAATTATATTACCTTCATCCCCTGTGCTTGTCTCCATATCCAAGTCACCTTTATTAAGTCAGTCCCCAGTGCAAGCTCTACAATGCATCGGGAAACAGATGTTTTGAGTGTCTGTACGAGGGTTATTGGGGTATTCTCTTTATTTTAATGGGACCCTGGACCCATGTAACTGCAAGGAACATTCACACATTTACAAAAGATTTTATAATGCATTCCAATGAGAAACCACAAGCAGATTCAGCTCTTCTGCACTCATGCAATAAAGAAATGTTTAAGGCCAGAACCTGGAGACACAATTGAATGATTCAGCCCCATGAGAAGAGAGAAGAGGTTTCGCTTCTCAGGAGAGCCCGAGATTTGACATGGGCTTAAAACAAACTTTAACTATTAAAGAGTGTCTTGTCAGAAACTGCTCATCTCATTCCCTTCAGAAGGGAAAGATAAAAATAGTTGACCATTCCTATTTTCCTGAAATAGTCCCCACGCTCTCATTTTTGTATTTACTTTCACTCCCTCAGCCTGAGAAGAGCAACACATACATACTGAGTTAACAAGATAAAGGGAAAGATTTTTAGCAGTAAAAGAGATAAATGCAGTGGGTAAAATACTCCAAGGTATGATGATAGAAGAAAATATGACTCAGCAGGCACTGCACACAAAATTCCTATGGCCCTACTGAAACAAACTCTGCTTGAGCTGAGTGGGAAGCAGATGTAGATACAGAGAATAGGAACTTTCAAAGCTGTGTGCAAAACCTTCCTCCCCTGATTCACACAGGCTGTACTGGTCCTAACCCAGCCTTTCCCCTTGCTGTAGCTCCTGCTGCTGGCAGTGCCCTCCGTCCCCACCCACGCTGGGGTGACACCACTGCCTCAGCTTTGTCTTGGTAGGGCAGGGACCAACAGGAACCCTAACTCCTCATCCCTGATTTTACAGTTATTTTCCATCAAAAACACAGTCCTGCCTCCTTCACTTTGCTGTTCCTTCCCCTCAGTCCTGTCACGGAAATGCTCATGCTGACTTGGACTGGGCCATTATAAGGAGCTGATCTTTCTGAAAATAAGAGCTCTTTGATTTGAGTCATAAAGTGGCTGCCACTTCCAGCAGCAGCAAAGCCCCGGGAATGAGCAAGAAGAGAAAGGAGAGACGCTGGGGCTGCCTCTCGGTAGTGACACGGATTTTGGCTGGACTGGGCAACTACAGACTTAAGTGTGGGTGAAAAAAAGCCATTGGAATGAGTGACTCCTTGGGGAATTATTTAGATCTTCACAGCATGGCTATACCAAGAGGGGCTCACCTGAATAACTGCTTTCAGCTCCTTTTGGTGAAAGAAAATAATGTAATATCTGGGGGGTATGCAAATAACAGTTATTTCACTTCCCATTTGTTAATCAACACCTACATTATTGACCTCCTCCAGTCACATATAAATAAATAATCTCTTTTTCCACCTTACCTTCTTCTACCCTTGCCTCTTACAGGCAACGCAGAGACCCTCCTACCACGATATCACATATTTAACACCTCCTCAGTGACACGAACAATAAACGTAATCAAATTTATTCTCCTGGGCTGCCTCTCCCTCTTATCTAGGACTAAGGATGTCAATGTTTCTTGACACCTTGGCCAAACAAAGAGCACTCTGCAAATTTGAGACAGAAAACTTTGAACTGCTGAACATTTTTTTTGATGGAAAGTGTTAACAACCACAGCAGACTATGGAGAGCAACAGCACAGAAAATAAACATGAGCGGCAGGAAAGAGGAAGAAAAAAAACCCTCTTGTGTGATTCCTTCATTGGCTTTGCAAAAACTTGCACTTGATACGTGAAGAGCTCTGTCTGAAACCATTAATAACAAAAACAATCACTAAATGAAAGAGCAGCCTTGCAAGCAGCCATCCATAAAAAGAAAGCCAGTTAATTAAACAAACCACAAGCTATCTATGGACTGTCTCTCTCACTTTAAAGTCCTCAGTGCAGAAAAGAGAAGAAAAAAAATCTCATCAAATGATATAATCATAGCAGCCTCAAAATAACTCACACATATTTCCAGATAAATCACTTCTGAAATACTAAGTGCCTAGAAAAGCTTGGAGGGAAATTGCACCTCAGCTGCAATTCCTGCTTCTTGGAGGGGCTTTGGAGAATACTGGATCTTCTATCTGTTCACTAAATGTTTATTCCTATTCCTTAAATTGTCAATTTTTAATATAAAACTTTAATTAATCTCTGGATTCATTTCACTTAATGTTGCAGGGCCATTTCACTATGTCTCAGAAGGCACTTAATTGGAATTGAAGGCTCAGGGTTAGAAACACAACATTTTTCCCTTGCCAAAACTTCACACATCTTTCTGGGAAGGGCCAGGAGCCTCATATGAACCGGGGAATTGGCTGTGTGAGGATGGCTAAAGGCACTGCTGACCTCGTGCACATCATTGCCCTGATGGAACAGATAGCAGTGAGCTAATGGAACTGGATGTGCATTAATTTTTCTGAGATTATACACAGCGATGAGATGCTTTCATCAGCCTCTGCGGGTCACAGCAGCTGGTAGGAGCCTTAACAGTGTCATTCCATTATAAGGCTATTATTGATCCAGAATCTAATTTGAAGATCAATTTGGATTGGAATCAGAACCCAATATGGCAATGATTTCAGAGAGGATAAGAGATAATTTACTCCTCCGGGTGCCAGAAATCAATTTTTGTTTTTCTGTACTGACCCAACGGCCAAAAATGAAAGGGGGAAAAAGGAAAAAAAAAAAGACCTGAGGATAATGTGAAAATAAAGGATTACAGTAATCCAATCTGGAGGTGATAAAAGTATAAACCCGGCTGCAAACCCATCTGAGGTAAACAAACATTTAATCCCTGCTAAATATCTCTGATAATGGCAAAAAGGCTTCATGGTATTTTTGATGCATTTGGCTAATACAAAATACAGCTTTGAATTCAAAGTAACTCCTTGCATTTCTCACATATTTCTTTGTGACAGTCAACACCTGGGAAGTTTGTGTGGAGCTCTGGAGAACCAGCACCGCTGTTTGTGTTCCAGCTGTGCTGGACACATGGGCACATCTGCATTACAGGGCTGAGATCCAGACTCACTTGGGCTCTCAGGAGCCAAAGGCCTTCATTGGGAGGTGCCTCAATGGTTTTGTCCTCATCCCCACACATCCAGTCTCTTCCCAGAGAAAGGGAGGATGCCTGGATGGCTGACATCCCCACTTTGCTTTGCTGTGTGCATCCCAATCCCTCTGCACCAGGAGCAAGGCCCTCCAGGGGTGCACCATGAGGAGTCTGGTCCTGAACTCACTCGGATGGCAGGGCAAAGAGATCTCTCAGCACACAGGCACTGCACAGCACCTGCTGCTGCCACCTCAGCCCAGCACTCAGGGAGACAATGGATCTGGGGCCTCTCCTGCTCCAGGGAAGGCAGGAGAAACAGGCAAGAGGGCATGGAAAACTGAAGTGACTTTTGCTCGAAGTTGCTGGCAGAGCTGAGAATTTTCTTCGCTCTCCAGGGTTGGCCCTTAAACCCTTTTCACTTTTATTAAGTGCAGATGTACTGCAGAGATGCGAGACTTAGTTATCTACAGTGAAACTGGAAAGGGCTTTTTCTTTTTTTTCTTTTTTTTTTTTTTCCTTTTCCTCCAGACAACCGCAGTGGAATCAGTTTTATTCAGATTTGGCTGTAATTGGAGTGAGGCTCTCACTGAATCTAATTTCAGCTGGAACTAATTATAGGGGGAAAAGGTCATAAATGTAAGATGGCTGCATAACTATGTTGGAAGAATATTGACATCATATAGTATTAACTCTGCTCCTGTAAAGGCCATAAATACTTAGAATAAAAACAGCCATTAAGAGACAGAACAAAATGTACCTATTTCTTCTTATTACAGGAGGAAAATGAGGGAGGGAAAAATCTCTAAAGGGAGATTTAATAATATACATTCAAGAAGTGCTGCACACACACACACAGACAAATCAAGGAACAGAGATCGACTCTCTCAGATGAAATCCTGAGCCGTAATAGAAGCAACCATCACTGCTACATCTGGACTGAGCCCTATCCAAAACCTAACAGGAAAAATACAATAACAGACACAGCCACATGGAATTGCCAAGGCTGATAACCAAGCTAGAATAGGCAGCACTGATTCCACAAGATCATAACATATGTGGATGGTTCCCTTCCCTGTTGTCCCCATCAGAGAAGGAAAGCAGCACGTGTGACAGGGAGGGATGAGCCCAGACCTCACGGAAACTGTCCTGATCCACCTCTCACCTGAGCCTCAGGGGCTTCAGGACACTGACTGTGAGCAAAGTCACAGGCAGGCCTAGCCAGGACTCCTCACTGGGAATCTTCTTGTTACATATCTCATGGACTTTCCTGATTTATTAAATGAAGTTCAGCATTTTCTCTCTACATATGTTTTCCTGTAATCAACACACCACCAGTACAAGCAGAATAACTTACAAATGAGAGTAAATTATGCACGCAGCCTAAATTTTGTCTGCTGTGGTAGTTAGACGACAGATGTTTAATACCTAAACCAGTTACACGGTCTGCTTTAGCCCTGAGGCTGAACTGCAGGGATGACCTGAGTCAAATTAATAAACACAGAAACCCGCCAGACATCTCGTGATGAGCTGCACTGCAATGAACCTCTGGAGACTCTGGAAGCAGCTGAAAGGCATTCCTGAAACATCGACTGAAATTAGTCAGTAATTACTTTTTTTCTCTTTCTCTTGCAGCAACCCCACAACTGGGGTCTGGATCAGAACCTTGTGCAATTGGTGACTCTGCAGGGTCTCACCAAAGCTGTCTGTCATAGTAGCAAAGGCTTGGCCTCAGTCACACTGTGCTTTATGAGACTTTATTCTCCCCTCCCTTCAGACTGAAGCAAATTCTTACTCAGTTGATGGAGGTGCATGAGGAGATGAAGAAACCAGTCTGCCTCTGGCATAACAGTGTCTTCCTAATGGTATTTATTGCTCCAACTGCATCAGTGGAAGATCCTGTTCCCTTCTGGGTCTCTTCCCACCACGGAATTCCTACGCTGATCTCTGATTTTCTGACTTTCAAGCAAGTACTTCTCAGTCAGCATCTACTGCTACCAGCTGAGCTCACCTATGTTTTGTCTCTGCTGTGGCCACAATGAAGAGAAGAACTCATCCCTTCCCCAAAATACGTTTACTCAAAAGAAAGGGGCCAACGAACAGCTTTTCAGAAGTATTCACAACAGACTCTGAACCAGCTCATCATAAAATAAACCCTAGAAAAAATGGAAAGTCAAGACCAAACCCTTCATCCTGAGAAGGAAGAAAGCATTTCTATCCATACTTTGCTCTCTGGTCATTATTCTACTTGCTGGAACATTAGTTCATCAAATTGTTTTTAATCACACAGCCTAGAAATAAATATGCTCCCCTATTAGCATGGTCTCAGAGTGAGTACAAAGGGTACTCACTCCCATTCCAGTCAAGGGACCATTCCAAGGTGATTTATATTCTCATTACGGGCGTTTACCTTTCCTATGTAAATTTGTAATCAAATATTCCCAACAGCTGATGATAAATACCTTTGGTAACCACTGCTCACAGTCATTCCCACAGCCACAGGGCCTCAGGAGTCGGCAGGAGCACTCACACACACAAGTGGAAATGCACAGAAACAGCCCACACAGGTACTCTGCCAGGCTTTTAACTCTGCCAACAACTTTGGGGTACATGGACACACCCTATGTCAAACTGCTGACAAATTTTTTTTTTTAGCCATGCTTAATTTAGCGAACTTCCCTCTCATTATGCAAGCTATTAGGACAAAAGGAGCATTAATTAACTTACTGAATTTTTGATCAGATGTTGCAATGATAGTTTATCATTTTACTAATCTGTTCCAGAGTGGATTTTTTAAAAATGTTTCAGAGTGAACCAACAAGTTAATACAATAATTATAATCCTTTCACATGATTCCAGTACTTTGCATCACTGTGGTGTTTAAATACCCTTTCAGTGCAACAGTTCAAGGCAGAAGCATTTTTCCTACACACAGAAAGTCCTTTACTGATACACATTCAATTAATTCATGTACCATCCCTTAAGATTTTCTTTTAATTTCATTTCTGAACAAGCCTCTTGGTTGAGATTCCAGGCTTGGACATCCACAGACTGTTTGAAATGTGATGAGTACTGTTAAAAACTTTACTTGGATGGGAAAACTGAAGAGAAGCAGGTGGGCTAACCTGTTCTCTTGCAGCCAGCCCTGTTTTCTGCACCAATCTAGTCTTAGGGTAGGTCAGAATTCAGGAATATTAGGATGTCAAGCCCTGGAAAACTTATACTGAGCATATCTGGGCATTACAGAGTTCCACAGAAATAAAAAAAGGAAGAAAAAAATTGCCTTTTCTAAGGGCACAATACAATTTATACAGAACTTTGCTGTCCACGTTTGACACTTCTCACTCTTGACTCTCTGCCTCCGCATGCAATTGCCAGTCTTTTAAAATTCCAGCCTTAATGAAATAGGTAAGCTTCAGAAAAGATTAAGCTGAAAAATACAGCAGGAATACAGAATGAGGACAGGTGATTGATCTTTGAGTGGATATCCAACAGTGCAATGAAATTCTCAGGCTGGTTCTTCTTTATTTCAAAATGGTTTTGATTCAGAGGGATTTTACAGCAGCTAAATCATGCAGTTGGCACAGACTGTGCAAGCTTTCCAGCATGTTATACTCTGAAAGATGTCACATTTGGCAGAGGCAGCAAAGCTCCATGAATTTATTGTTGTTTTCCATTGAACACCAAAATCCAGGGCATCAAAAGCTGATACAGCACACATTGCCACGCTATTGTGTGGAGTCCTCTGCCATCCTGACCAGCACAAAGCTCTGGGGGATGCTGTGCAGTGCCAAATGGGACACGGGGCCAAAGCAGGGGAGCTGTGTGGAGCAGGGGGTGACCGTGGCACGCTCAGGCCCTGGGGACAAACTGCATCTCAGCAACACAATGGATTTGCAAACCCATCTTCTAAAGGGATGCACTCCACGGCTGCTCCCAAATAATAACCTTCCTTTTGGGAACAGTGCTTTCAGGGACTGTAGGACTTCTCAGAAATGCCAAATTATAGATATGGTTAAGCATTCCCAGAATCAGAACCATGTATTTGGTGTTTAATTACTACACCTATTTATTATGGACAATTGCCTTTCTCAGGGTGACCAAGATGCAGTTTTATTGGAATTTCAGCTTGAACACACTATTAATTAGCTCTGTACAAAGGTGTCTAAAGGCACATGAAGTAAGACCAAAATCTTACCTTCATGTTTTCTTTTTCTGTCCTAAACTCTCAATAAACCACACAAACCGAAGTTTCACCACATCTTATTAATCTCTACCAAATTCCAAGTGAAAGACAGTCATTTTCAGCCAAAAGTAGAGCAGAAAAATTGTGACTAGAAAAGAATTAGAATGGCTTCTTTAACACCATTTTTCTTTTCCACTCAACTTGAGCTAAAGGAAAATATTGCAGAGAATGCTTGAAAACTATATAATGATATATTCAAAAAACAAAATAAAAAAGCACTTTCTCATAGACCAAGACATTCTATGTAAACAATCAACAGGAAAAACTCTTTGAAAATTTATCAGGAATCCTCTGAAATGGATATAAGACACAGCTGCCCTCTCATTATTTCTAATGAAGCTACAAACTCAGGAAAGAAAAAAAAAAAGCTCTCTTTTAAGATTCTGGAAGCCTCTTCCTTTAATAATTAATGTTGGAAGCTATGAGAGATGTTTAAGAAGCTTTTGCTTCTGTTTTCCAATTCTAAATATCTAGTCAGGAATTCAGTAACTCAGCAAGTACATGGCCACCACCTAAGCAGCTGCACTGTGAGAAACTGCTGCAAGAAAGTTCAAAAGAGTGCTCTGACCCTCAGTTTAACCTTGCAAAGAGTCTCTTCTCCTGCTGCTGGATATACAAAAGCAGCATTAATAGAGTTCGGGGTGTGCAATTTCTCTGTGCATCAAGAGCATTAGGAAGGTTTTACTATGTACATCACAAATAGGTAAAGCATATCCCACATCCAAGTTTCTCATTATGGGAGATATTATATTAGATTGTTATTCACCACAGGAGAATGTCACACTTTTCTGTGTACTCTAGTTCAGCACTTTTCTAATTTCACGGACCTCAATTTACATTTGTCAGTGTCTGAAGTTGGATGATATTGGTCTACTCAGGAAATGAGTTAAAGGGGAGAGAGGTCGTTCACCTTTTGGGCAGTACCATACTTTGATGATGCATAAATAAAGCGCAGCACGAGTGTGTCAGCAAAAAATGGATGTCTCAAAGCCCTTTGATGCAAAGGATGATGTTTGTTAGAAACAGAAGGTTAAATATGTAGAAACTATGAGGCTGAAGAGTTGATGTGAAGAAAATGTGGCTGATGTCTTAGCAGAAATCCACCTTGTCTTTCACTGTGAGGGCACAGACGTGGAGATTTCAATGGATTACCAATGCCGATTAGTGAATGTATATGGAAATTATATTAATAAGCTCAGTGATATGAACCCTAAAGAACTGGTATTCCTAGTGGCCCTGATCCAAAGACCTGTCAGTTGTTTTTTTATTACTTTAATGGGATTCAGATAAGCCCCCAGGAGTTAATCTCCCATAAATCAGCAGCTGTGTTACCTCCACTTACAGGTTCACACTTCCAGATCAACTACACGTTGCCACCTGTTAATTCAGACTAGGAGAATTTACCAAATATTTTGTTCTAAGCACTCAGAACCATTTTCCTAAACCTGAATGACAAGAGTTAAGATAAAAATCCTTGGCTGCTTAATTCAATTTATCCAATGATGAACTTGAAAGTGTTTCAGAACTTTCCCCAGATTTCTGATGCAGCTGCATTGACATTTGTGGCTGCAGTTTAGACTCAGCTGTGGTTGCAGACCATCTTCCCCAGGAATTTCTACAAACTCATCCTTATTTATCCTCACAAACCTTTCTGTTTGGACTTTGCCAGTGGTTTGAACGAGCCCCAAAGTCCAACATCAGAGCTGACATGCCCAAAAAATCAGCCACATGTCATGGGTGAGCTGCCCACCAGTACAAGGCTCCCAAACTCGAGCACGCAGTTGTAACCTTCATGCTTCAGCTTTTTTTAAATCTAACAAGTTAAAAAAAAAGATTTGTACTTACGCACCACATTTTCCACCTATTGCACAGCAATGCAGACTTTGCAAAAGGAAGCAAAATCTTAAACCAGACAAAAAAGTCAGGAAAATAGAGAAGCTTTGAGGGAGAACAATTAATTCAATGAACCCAACCCACCAAACAAACCCCTAAAGTGTTAAAACAAGGCATTTGAATAGTAACAACTGTTAAAATGAGCTCTGAAATCTCCATGCAACATGAGATTTTTATTGGCAAACAATTAAATCTCTCTTTAAGTGCACTTTCTCTGTAAAGCCTAATTTATAATCTTATCAGGCATGTCTCTCAGAAGAATTTGCTAGTAGTCTGTGTCTTTATCTGCACAATGCAGAATGCTAACAATTGTCTTGTATGTTTATTTCCAATGTCAAAGACTGAAATTCCAATTTAAGGTTCTGACTGCTTTTGGAATTTGATATTATTTTTAAAGTGCTGTCACTTTTGTTCACTTGGTGTGTCAGACAAACAAAATGCAAGAATAAAACAGCCTGTGTGAGTGGCAAGAAAGGAGAAGGGCGGTGTTTGCTGGAGCTCATTTGCTCTTCTATCATTTTACCGGTACCCTCCAGGGCCCTATCTTGTTTCAGCCCCACTCGTTAGAATTTAACATTTGCAATGAGCATTAAGAAGTCGGAGCAGGGTGGAATTAGCGGTGTGCACTGTGGGTGTGGTGCATCCAGCCAGGAATTCTGCAGCCTCAGGTGGATCTGTCAATGCCCAACTCGGGATGCCCCGTGCCCTGCCCCATTCTGAGCTCTCTGCCGTGGGTTTTCCTGGAAAACTGCAACAGCTGAACCTTTCCTACCCACAGACCTACACCGTGGTGTGCATTTCTAACTAGAATAATAGATAACAATTTCAATCAAACCATTTTAATTCTAAGCACTGCTAACCTACCTATTTTTTCACTTTGGCAGAATTCAAAAGAGAACAAAGAGGGTTGGGGTTTTTTTTCCTGCAGGCAAATCATACCACTCTGCATTATTATTTCCTTCCACTCCCCCCAGTCCAAGTCCTTTAAGAAATGGAACCACAGCAGTCACACACAGTACTAGCCTAGAGAGTATTTGTTTCATTTAACTTTTTTTTTAATCCCATATAATATCCTGCTAATTCTTTCAACATAAATAGGACACATTGCTATTCCAAGCTTCCCCTCCCCTTTTATTTAGTTCAGAACACCTGATGGTTAATTCCCAGTTGAGATAATTAGCCCTTGGTTATCACCAGTTATTTTCACCTGTTCAACTTGCAAATGTCTACAAATTTGAGTTTTCCAATTAGCAGCACAAGATCCCTATAGCATACAACTAGATGTACTTTTTTTTTCCCACGAGGCAAATCACTTTTCACTTACACACTTTGTCTATTGAGTCTCATTTGGTAATAGTGCTTTAAAAATTATAGTGTTTTTCACAGAATAGACTTGTCATTGCCCTACCTCCTATCAAGCCCAGATGGCTGCTTCTATAAAGGAGAGAAAAACAGAAAAGGGAATTAAATGAAACCCTCTCCCTAATAAGTATCCAAGTCAATTTAAATAGTTTCATTTCATTTTTACATCAGAGTCGTGCCCTAGTATTAAGGCATGAAGAACATTCTCAGTGTGCTAATAAGCCCCATGACATGTTGAACTGACTTTTCAGTAAGTGGAATAAGCTGTAGTTTATTTTTAACTTTTATGGTAGGTAAACTGCGTTAGAGGCAGTGGCCCAGTGCATTAGATCTGGGTTGACTTCCTGCTGAACATAATAAGGTGGCCTTCTGACTAAACCCAACACAGAAAATAATGCCTGGAATGTGGAGGAGGTACTTCTGGAAGCACCACTTTCAATCCCCACAGCACACGGTACAAGATCACTCAACATCTCTGTAATTACTTGGCTTTGTTTTCTGTAATGCCTGCTGTGGATTTATGGTGCTTCCAGGGAGGTGCTCAGCCCACCTCCTAAGAGAAGTTCTGCAGCAAAAATGAGCTCCAACACTTTTTGTGGGAATAAATCATAGAAACTCTGATCACATCTCTCACCTTTGCACAGTTCCTCTGCAAATCCAAGAGGGCTTCCCAGGTACACAGCAGGGAAACTGCCAGCCTGGAGAGGTGAAAAGGGTTGTGCCATTTGGGAGCCAAATTCCTCCACTTCACAGAAAGCCTTGGGGTCAGAAGGGACTTTTAAAGGCCACTTAGACCAACCCCCCTGTAATGAGCAGGGACATCTGCAGCCTGGTCAGGCTTCTCAGAGCCCCATCCAACCTGGCCTCGAATGTCACCAGGGATGGAGCAGCCACAGCTTCTCTGAGCAACCTGTGCCAGGGGCCCACCACCCTCACAATAAAGAAATATCTTCCTTATGTCTTCCTCTGTATGTGCTGAGAACGGCCTGATGCAATCAGTGAATCCCAAGCAGAAATGGCAAGAGAGACTCTCCCTTCAGAGATCTGTGCAGATTATTATTAAGAATGAAACCTTTTCTGTAACTCAGCTGTTCTGATTGATTCGTTACTTTATGTTTGCACATATTCCCCCTCCAAGGGGGTGTCTGTGAGGACATTCTTGTGCTGTGGCTGTAGCTTTGAGACAGGTTTGGTGACAATGATAGTCCTCTCTAAAAACACTGGTGCCTCTAAACAGAATCGTTTTCAAGACAGCCACATAACTGTACCTAGCTGTGTGAGGTTTGGGATGCATGGAATAGCATTAACAACATTATAGCCAGCCAGACAGGTGCTGAAAGGTAAAAATGCTCTGCTCTGAGCCTAAAGCTAAACAACCCAATGAAAGATTTTATGAAGAATACTAGAAAACAAGTTGTGGAGTACTAGGAAACAAATAGTTTCTTCCAAGCATATACTAATGACGAATCACAACACTGCTGCCTGGAACAGGTGCTAACAAATTCTCCTGCACTTTGCTCTTGTCCCTGTTTCTCTGTCTTGGGGCAGGGACCAGAGCTCAGACTTTCAGGCGCATTTGGGCATCAAATTCCCTTTGAAATTGAGTTGTTAGATTCCTAACTGTTTTTGAGAACCTGGGTTTAAATGAGGATACAGTGTCTGCTTATTGCTTTGTGTCTGGAGCCCATGAATCAGCCAGACACACACACAGTGGAATAGGATTATTGCTTCACGGCATGGGCAGGCAGGAGCAGTCACAACCGAGCCCTTGGAGATCCAGGCAGCAAGAAATTCATGGAGATTTAAAGTAGTTAAAGGAGTTTATTTTCCAGGTGGGAAATCCAGGTGTCAGAAGGAAAGCAACTATAAATTTTCAACCCAGCTTTGCACATAAAATGTAAAGCCATTTGGAGCACACAGAAGGCTCAGTATGAACTATGGCTGATAGCTGGTGCAAGGTATGGTCAGTGGTTTTAAATGATTGATGGAGCTATCTCTGCACTAAAGTACTAAGGTTGGAATAGAAGAAAAAAATTGAGACCTGCTATAATGGTGCTTTATACCTTTTTTTTTTCCTCTGATGGTCAAACAGAGTTCAGTTGTACCAAATAACAGTGTTACCTATGGTAGCTCTCCATACATCTCCTAGAGCATTTTAGTCCAATAAACACAACAATATAACATGTGGAGATGGTTTTAAAAAACATCTAATTTATTATTGTCTCTCTAGAAAGTGAAAGAGGTAGAGCATATGCAAAGTAGCTTAGTTATTTCAAGAAGAAATGCATATGTAAATAACTATTTAATGCTGTGCTTTATTCCTATTTAAATACTCAAAAGGGCTTTATGATATGTCAGTGAGTCATCTTAGCTCAGTGGATTTATTCCCTTTCACTTGTAGCACCTTGGGGTTTCCCCCCACAATATCCTGTAAAACAATCTGGCACAGGGAGGGACCTCCAACCCATGCTGGAACAGCAGCATCCTGCAGGCACTCGGGAGAGCACAGGGCAGTCACTCCTTCCCTCTCTTTTCCAAATGCCCAGAACCATGTGAGTTTTCACCCGATATCAGATCATTTTAATATCATTTCCCTGAAAGCAGTGTCTGCTCAAGGACTACTCTGCATGAAAAAGACATGGACAAGTGCTGAGGGAACAGACTCCCAAAGAGCCTCTGAGGAGGAGTCCGAGGTGCTGACTCTATTTATACTCAGCTCTGAGATCAGTGCATTAGCGACTGGCATTTCTCTTGCTGAGAAAAGATCAATGAAGAAAAGATCGGCTGAAAAAAGATCGATGGTGACCAGACAAACCATTAATTCATAAGAAAAGAGATTTTGCTTGGAGAAATAGGACATTACCCTGAGGCTCAAGCTCAGACTTGATCATTCCCATGTCTTACACACTGACCTGAATTCTCCCTGCAATGAACTGCCAGCCCTGCAAGGACAGGGTGAGAATGAGCCCTTTGCTGGACAGAGCTGCACACAGACAGCAACAGGGAAGAAAAACAGGGGAGAATAAAACCATAAATAGTTGTGCCACACGTGCAAAGGGAGCCCCGTATTGTCACAGGTGGGGATTTCTCACATGCTTCTGTAACAAAACATACCTGTTCCTCATAACCCAGAATTTGGTATTCCTTCCCGTCTGAGGTCTGCAGGCTTTTCTGCAGCTGTAGGATCTGAAGGATGTCTAGCTTCTCTTTAAGTACTGTCATAAGCATCTCACTCCTTTCTGTGGGGAGTGAATGGAGTTGCACTGCTGGATAGGTGCCTTGCTGGAGAAAGGTGTGGGTGGGCATTGTTGTGTTTAGTTATCTCCCCCAGCACTCCTCACACTCTAGATGGTCTTGATTCTCAGACTGCCTGGAAAAAAAAAAACAACCCAGCTCTTTCAGTGATAAACTTCTTCAACCCCCAAAAGATAAGGAATAACTCAGATAAATAAGAATGTACACCGCAGTGTGTATGTATGTACTCACAAAAGCATTCTGTGGTAATAGAGACATGAGGTGCTCAAAGAACAGTTCCAGGTGCTGAGAAGAAAGCTTTGATGTTGTTGAGGCATTAAAGGAGTTGTTAAAGAGTGGTTCACCTGTGGATATCGCCAAGGAGAGGTAGCACTGCTGCACTGATCATGTTTTAAAGTGCTGCTCCGTGTGAAGTATAAACAGCACAGCAGCTGCAACCAGAGTGTCCTGCTGTTTCCACAGGAGAAAATAGCTGGAGATGAGAGTGCAGCTCCAGATGGAGCAAAGTTCCAGCTTTTCCAGAATAAAGGAGGAGCTTTTATTCTACTCTATTTGTTTGTGCCCACTGTTACCCCATCCTCTCTTGGAAGTTGCCCAGGATCACACACTGTCACTGTCACTGGCACTGGCACTGGCACTGGCACTGGCACTGGCACTGGCACTGTACTGCTGGCACAGGGGGATAGAGCAGTGGGTCACTGGGGAGGAGCCCCAAAAAGGCAGCCGAAGCTGTGTTTTCATGAAAAAAATGGATTTTGAAAGAAAAACAAGCAAACCCCCCCCCCCCCAAAGAAGCAAAGACGCCCCACTGAAGTGGCAGTAAAGATGTACACTTAGCAATTAGTCAGAATTTTACAGAGCAAAAGGGTAATTTCAAAACAATGCCTGACTGTTTCCGGGACGGCAAATATCAGATCGAGTTCTGGAACACTATGAGTTTTACCTGATGGATTTAATGAAAAAACCCAAACAGAACACATGGTGCAAGGGATGATCCCATGTTAAGCCACTATCCTCTGCTGTTTGTGCTGGGAAACAGATCTAAAATCCTAACCTAATATTTATTTAGGATGGCATGCTGCTGATTATTATAAAGTAATCTTTGGATACATCTTAATATCTACCTGGAGCCAATACACACTGTCTTAATGGACTGCCACATGTACCCAATGAAACTATTAATTAAATGAAGCCTTAGTGACTTCTGTGGTTAAAAGGAAAGTAACCTGGTTTATAAATCTAACCTCAAATCACTAGGTAATGGCTTTCCCTTGCTTATTAGATTTTTGCTACTGTCATCAAAAGAATAAAAAAAATCAGATTAAATTTGAAGTATTGCTTTAACAATATGTTTCAAGAATGCTTTTAGAATATCTGAACCTTCCCCATTGTTTCCTTTCATTGTGAAGTTTCACGGGAAGAATGGAGAGAAATAATTCAGTATTCTATGAAGACAATTCAGAAAGCATATAAATGTGTCTTCCTCAATTCTCTTCCTATTGCTACCTTTTTCCTTAGAAATGTGAGGTGAAAAATCTTGATATATGAAGAATTTCCTAAACAAAAAAATAATTTTAAAATACACAGATTTTTATGTGATATATATTTGAGCATATAATGCAAGTACCTTCCCCAGGAAACAATTGGGCAAAGTTAAGTGAAATCCATTTTTGCTAAAAAGCCAAGATGCACATTTTTCCTCCCAAAGCTGACACTCTGCAGCCCTGTGTTCTGCTGTCCAGCTGCTCCTGCAGTGAACCTGCTGCCAGGTGTGTGCCCCAGCTGAGCACTGGACTCCGGGAGTTGTCCCTTGGAGAGCGTAGCAGTGCCCCAGATATCCCAGAGAGACACGGGGAATCATCCTCACAATGGGATGGCAGCTATAGGACAGCGTGATTACTTCAGCTAACAGCGTGCACTACTGACACGTTCAGATTGCTTTAACAGATGATTTTTGCATTTTGGGGGCACTGTTCCCATTATGGGAATGGGTCTTGCCAGTGAATTTGAAGGAGGAGAATACACAGCTTCACTTCCCGTGAACTGTCAGAATATTTTTTGCTTTTGTTCAGATTTCAGCACAACTTTGTGGGTGAAATCCAAACCTCTTTCAAGCCAGTGGGGGTTTTCTCATGGATTCAAAGAGGCAGACCTGCTTTGTGAGGATAAGCTGGAGCTCCATTTTGCCAAACTCCACATGACCAAAATGCATTGTTCATTTATAGCTGCCTTGATCACAAATATGTCTCATTTTACTTTATTCTGAGTCACTCCCCTGAGGTTTTAACTTACATATTTATTATTGATTCAGAAATATCTGGCTAACAATGACAGCCTGACTTAATGGCCAACACAATTTAGACATCTGTCATTTTTAAGCAAAACTCAAGGGAAAAAAGCATTTAATAAAGTTCCTATGCTTCCCGGGTAAAACTCCACGCTATCTAATCAACAGTCCTATGGCTTTGCATTTATTGCAATAAATTATTTCCGTGCTCTGGGCTGCAAGGATGGGGAAGGGTCTGGAGGGGCCACACAGGGAGGCCGAGGGAATGGCCTGAAATTGTGTCCGGAAGTTTAGGCTGGAGATCAGGGAAAGGTTCTGCTTCCCCCAGAGGGTGCTGGGCACTGCCCAGGCTCCCCAGGGAATGGGCACGGCCCCGAGGCTGCCAGAGCTCCAGGAGGGATTGGGCAGCGCTGCCAGGGATGCCCAGGGTGGGGTTGTTGGGGGGTCTGTGCAGGGACAGGGGCTGGATCGATCATCCTTGGGGTTCCCTTCCAGCTCGGGATATTCTATGTTCCATGGTTCCCGTCAGAGGTGTGCGATCCCCAGGAATCTCTCCCTGCTCGGCTCCAGGCAGAGCTCCCACGCAGGGAGCTCAGGAGAACCACAGCCCCCGTTTTTCGGGAGCTCTGGCTCAGCTCACAGTAACGCTCAGAGGCTGAGTTTGTGGCAGAGGCTTCGCAGTGCCTTTCAATACAACATTCAGTTTAATTAGCACTCGGGCGGGCGATTCCTTTTGTTGTCGGTAAACAACAGGAAGGTTTGACAAGGCAGAGAAGAGAGTGCATTTGTTGCTTTCATATGTCACTCAAACGAGACCATCACCGTTCCCAAACTAATACTTCTTTACACGAACTTGTGCTAAATAGTGTTAGATTTCTATGCCTAAACCTGGCAGGTTTTCCCAGGGTTGCATCTGATATCAAAATCAAGGTTTATTAACATTACAAAGAGCACCGCTGTCCTGTAGTGCCCCTTTTATCATTCTAAGCAGCTGCCTTGAGGCAATGCGTTTAACCTTGGGAAATGGGAGAGGAATTCTGGGAACACAGAAATCTTTGACAGCTCAAGCCTTTTACCTCTGCCAAAATCTGCTCTCCTTTAGCTCCCACACTGAAAAAAGAGGAGACCCTTATTTGATGTTTATCTATTCCATTCACTGCACTTAAAATCGAGAGAGAAGGTGGTATTTCCTTACAGTGATCTCCCATTTGTGCTTCAAGAACACCAGGGATGAAAGTTTTCCTCTTTTCTACTGAGACTCCTATTAGAAAGAGAGAGGTGGTGAGCGGAGGGACACCAAAAGAAACTCCAAACTATTTAGCAGAGTGCAAATGTTTAAAAAACATAGTTGTGCAGGTTATCTTATTCCTACATGTTTTATGTCTTATGATAAATTTCACATTCCATTCACTATTTCATCACCTGTAGCAATAGCAAAGGATCTGTCACTGGTTCAGTTATAAGCCCTTATTTGTCAGGGTTTAGGGCTTAGCTGTAAAAATAGAATTCATTTTGATGTTTCACATATCAATTCTCACCTTATATACATTTTTTTCTCAGAAGCTCCCAAAGTATTTCCTAAGCTCTACATGAATATAACCTTTGAAATGCAGCTAATTCCACAGTTTCTGGCTGGCCCGTGGCATATTGCAAAACACCAAAGCAGTGTGGATACAAATTAACTATCAGATATTAAACAAACGTCTCCAGGTTTAAATGTTGGTATCACACCTATCCAGCAAAAAAAACCCCAAAAAACCAAACAACCCAGAAGTACTCTTTTTCCCTTAAGTTTCTGACAAAAATGTATATAATAAGTTGTACTATTCAGGGCCAAATTCAGAAGGGATAATGTTGTAATAAATAAATAAGCCCAATTTATAATAAAACAGGTATAAATTTTATTTCGTGTCCGAGAGTTCGAACACACAATGCCACGATCGAAAAAGGAGACAGTGCCAAGCCCTGGAACTGGGGCTGGAACTTGGTGAACACAGATCTGATCTCTATCGCATCAGACCTCCCTCCGTTCACAACAGCTACCTCCGCTAGCTTGTTTATATACAGTTTCTTTCCCGTAAAGTCCGGATCTGAGGTATTATTTTTTGTTAATCAACTTATTCATGGACTCTGCCATTCATGGAACTGGGGTGCACAAAGCACATCCTGGGCTTGATTGTTCCCTCATCACCAGGGGTTGTTATCTGATGGTCCATGATGTTCCTTATCTGGGTCCTCGATCCGGCCGTTAGCACCTGAGCTGGGAGGGGATCTTCGGAGATGATCTAATCGGTGTGGCCGAGGAGGTCTTCTCGGAAATGTATTCAGCTCAATGCTTTCTTGATTAGTCGTTGTACTCTGTAGCTCTGTTTTTGGAATGCAAATTTGTTCCCTGGGCGAGGTTACAATTTTTCCCTCGGTAAGTTCTGCTTGTTTTAAAACTGGTTACAATTTAACTTTAGTACATATTTCGATACTACATATTTGAGCACGAATTTCCCGCTTTTATTCATAACAATATGCACATGGTCTAAGGGATTTAATTACACTTCTCTGCTTTCCTGAGGTGTATTTACATGGCACGGTACAGTGCTTTTCCTCTTCAGCAGGCAACATCGGCCAAGGCAGAAACCAGAGCTGGCTTTTGCAGGCAGCTGTAGCAGTCAGGTGTCTTAGTGCAGAGCAAGACTGATCAAACCTGGCATTTTAGCCCTCTAAGCTCGGGGGACAAGGTCCGTGCTCCCTCTCTTCATAGCTATCTCCATCTAATGAGATTTTGCTCTTACTCAGGTGAATTACTCAGCTGCTCTGACCATAAGCAGCTTAATGTTTTACTTCAGCTGTATGAGAACGTTTCATGCAGCCAATTCCACTGTGACATGTGTTATTGGCCGTGCTGGGTGTCTGGATTGTGACAGGGCACAGGCTAATGCCGGCTCTGCAAGGATCCTGTTCGCTGAGGGGCTTTACAGAGCAACAAGTGCCTTTGAAATCACAACACTGAGACGTTGTCTTCACGATGAGGTAAGTGTGGGCCCTATTTGTGTTTGCATCCAGAGCTGGACTTGCTAATCAGTGCTCATTAGGTCTCTCCTAGGCTGTTACTTTACCCTGTGCACAGTTTGTGCCTTCTCTCATGAAGAGGAAGCAGACTACCACAAACCAGGAGAACTGCCCAGTGCGAGCAGTGCTCACCTTCTTTTGCCATAGAATGGTCCAGCTGTCAAGGAAGTTTCCCATTCTGAGCACCCAGGGGTCCCTGTGTCAGTCCCACTGGCAGCACCTGAGCTGGGACCAAAGCCCCCAGCAGCTGCTCCCCCCACACCCACACTCACACCAGCTTTCCTCACCAGCTCAGCCCCAGGTTTCCCATGGCCCCAGACATCCTGATCCTCAAAATAATTTAATCCTGGTGCAATAACTAAATAAAATCATAGCTCGAGCTGGTGCCTGAGAGGAGGGACACCAAACAAAAGACACCCAAGACTTTTATTCCCTCACCATTTTCCTGTGGGGAAGTCTGGTCTCTCTGACCAGCTTAACATTTCTATTGACTGTTAACAAGCACTGACCCACTGGCAAGGGTTTCTGGTGAATCTGAAATCCCAACAGCTCCAGTGTATTAAATGTAAGTTCAATATTCTTGCAAGTAGCAGATTGCTTTCCAGCATCCTGCTAAATCATTCTATACTTCTCGTGTCTCTAGTCCCAACCAGCTAAGTTATGGTTTTTTCATTACCCCTCTTAAAATCAGGTCTGCTCTGAGTTTGTACGTCAAAAGTGATGTGTGCGTGCATAAACACTCAATATCTATAAGGATAACTTGTTGTCACTGTTGTAAAATTGTATCACTGATTTATATACCAGCAGTGCATTATAATAAATATTTTACTATTTTATATACATACTCATATAGTGTATAAACAAAATATATTTAAGGAAAGCTGAGGCTATGAAATTAAACATTTGAAAGTTGTTCTGCTTTCCTTTCACTTGTCCTTTCAACCTTACTCCAGCCCTTTTCATGGCATAATATATCTTTTACTTGCATCATTTTACAGTGCTTATGCCTCATTCACACACAGGGTCTTAGGGACCCCTTCAGAATTCAGGTTTGTTCTCCAGCAGCCACTTCAGGCACAGTTATCATTGCACAGGGGACAATTGCAGCCTCAGGAAGTAGGGCCAGTTTTACATCAATTACCTTGATAAACACAAGGATCACGTTGTTTCTTGCCATATGGACCTCAGGGGCCTCAGACTCAGCTTTAGGACCTCCATGGAACCTGCTGCTTTCTCTCAGCTCCAGGCACTTTGCTCTGAACAGCCACAGCTGGAACAAAGATCAGAAATGTGGTTGCCCGTACCAGCAACTTTCACTTCAGCGTTTTCTGGGAAAGAAAATGACTGTGGGAGCCTCAATTAGGGATGTCCTTTAACTTTCCTAGATTTAATTTTGGTAAGGCTGCTGCCCTCCTGCTCAGCTCTCCCCACGTGCTCAGGAATGCTTCTCACATTGCCACCTGCACTGGTGGCTCTTGTCTGCCTGCTCAGACACGGAGCTGTACTGCTCAGTGAGGAGCAGGGCCCCGAGCCTGACATTTGACACATTATCGAGATATCTTATTACCACTTTAGGGATGTGACCAGACTAAAATGTGTGCTCTCCCGTGTCAGGATTCTTGTTCGTGCTGTCATTATGCCCAGGCTGGAGTAGTGCTATTCACGTTTCTCTTTTGTAAGGAACAAAGTGTCTGTGTCACATCCTTCCAAACTTGACTTTTACAGAGATGCATGGCTGGACCCTATTCAATAACCCATGCATTCCTGAAATATCAGTTACAGGAGACTGGAATATTGTGGAAGAATTGAATGTGTAATAGGCAGATTTATTTTTCTCTTTTCCTTTTTTTTTGTGATTTTATATATTTTACTCACACAATACACCAAACACAATTTAATTTTAAATCAGTTGTCTCAATGGCATTTTACCAAGACCAGAAATGAAATTGATGTATTTATTACATAGGCATTTCATATATCCTTCAAGTGCTTTAGAGATAGAAACAGTCTCTTAGGATTAAGCACTTCATTATCATAGCTTCTTATCAAGAAAAGAAATTGAAAATTTTAAAAATAAATGAAACTTTCTTATTCCTCCCTAAATTCTAGGCCCAAATTGCATATGTGGTTCTTGAATTTACCAAAAAGTTTCAATTTTGGGAAAAGTAATTCATTTTGTTGCCTCCAACCTTGCCCTCTTCTGATGGAAGTGTTAAGATACCACTGTTTTAATTTTTGGCAAAGCATTCCTTTGACTAATCTCTGATTCGGAAGATATTGAGCTTACATTTTCCTTTGTTAAATCTCACCTCATTAATCCTAGTTCTATACCTTGTGACAGTGCGAAACAATGGCTTTCCTTCTTTGAAGTTTACAGCTCTGTAATACTGGGAGATAATTAGTATATCCCCCTTAGTCATTCTTTGACCAAGCAGTGCATATTTAGTACTCATAATCTCCCCTTATTAATCCCCTTACAGCTTCTGTTACTCATCCTCCAAACCTGTCCAGTGTGAGCAGCCTCCCAGCACCAGAAATTAAAGCCAGTATTCCAAGGGCAGGATTTACAAATGCTGTGGACACAGAGGCTGTTTCCCTTCAGCTGGACACAAACTGCAACTCACTAAACTGGGCCTGAGTGTCCCTGCTCCCAGAACTGGATCCCAACATTACAGAACTTGGTCAAATGCTTTTGAGACTTGGTCCAGTTCAAACTTCCTCTTTGCTGTCAATCCAGGCAAAAGTTATTCCCTCCAGGAGATCCTTTTCTTTGGGAAGTTCATTCAAGAGCACTGTGACAAAGTGAAAAACCACTTTCCTGAATAAGGGCGGATTTTCACAGAAAGGAGAAATCCTGGCTAGAAAAGCAAAGTTAGAATTCGTGTTTTTAGGAGTAATGGGGAAGAGAGAAAATGACACTAATTTGTCATTATTGTTTAAGTAACATTAGCAAAATAGGAGTCATACACATACTAATTATTCAGCACTAGCTTGGATGCAAGGAAGGTACACTTAAAAGCTGGAATTCACTGCAAACAGAATATTAGACAGTGCTGCCATGTTCTGTTATTCCAAAGGATTAATTTAGTATTGTTTGTGGTTTTTTTTGGTATGGACGGGACTAATCAACATTGGGTTGATTGAAAACTGGCTGGACTGCCTGGCTCAAAGGTTAATTAGCAACCCGTTGTAAATGGTGCTAAATTGGAGGAGCTGGGTGGCATTCAAACTTCAACCTGCCACTGTGACCCAGAGAAAACTGACAATTCAGCCAACAGGAACCTCAGTGAAACTCCAGAAGTGCAGAATCCTGCACCTGTGGAACCATCTGATGTTGCAGCTGCTTGTTCAGAGGCTGGGAACCAGTTGGCTGGGGAAGAGCCCTGCTGAAAGGCCCAGGGGGGCAGTGCCAGGCTGGATGCCACCCAGCAGAGGGACACACTGCATTCAGGGGGTGGGAGCAGCAGCATGGCCAGCAGAACGAGGCATGTCA
The DNA here is from genome assembly GCA_013398115.1 of Falcunculus frontatus. NCBI lineage: Eukaryota > Metazoa > Chordata > Aves > Passeriformes > Falcunculus > Falcunculus frontatus. The sequence goes on from VZRV01008775.1 coordinate 312,105, forward strand.
TTATTCCCTGCTGCTTGGCACTGGGAAGGCCACACCTGGAACAGTGTCCAGCTGGGGAAGGACACACCTTGGAGATCTGCCCAGGTCAAGAAGGATATGAGAAACTGGGGAGAAACACATGAAATATTACCAGAATTATGTGACCTCCAAGGAGTGACTCAGGCTTGTTGAATCTGGTGAAGAGGATGCTAAAGGACAACCTAACAGCAGCCTAAAACTGTTTTGAAGGAAATTGCAAGACAATGGAAGCAAACCTCAGTGGTGCCAGATGGTAAAACGAGACAACAGCACAAACTACAGCTCATGGGACTCCTGCTGGGGATTAGGGGAAACTTCTTCACTTTGAAGGTACTGCAGCACTGGAACAAGCAATCCAGAGGTAGTGAAGATTCCTCATTGTGGAGGCTTTCAAGGCTTGGCCAGGAAAACCTGCAACTCTCCTGACCTGTATTAGCAGTGGCCCTGCTCCAAGCAGGAGGTTGGAACAAGTAACCTCCAGCAATCTCTTCCAAGACAAATTTTTCTGATTCTATGTGTCTATGTTTTGCTCAGAGTCTATGTTAGACTTACTGGAAAGTGCCTTTAAAGTTGCCTTTCATGGCTTTCTACAAAAGACAGATTAAAATCACAACAAAGAATTCTGCCGCAGGAAACTGAACTGCTATGGCAGTTTGGGCCATGGCCAGGTGTGTCTGTCTCAGCTAGAGCTTACCCCAGTCATCATCTCCTGCTGCTGATCATCCTCGTCTATCACTTAGACTCTTCACTATCTCTCTTGGAAAATGGCACCATTCATACAGGATAATTTAAATACAAAACTGCTTAACCCCACTGAGCTGCACTGAGAGCATAATGCAGAGATCCCTACCAAAAAACCCATGGGCAGGACAGAAAGCTTATTTTAAAAAACGTGACGTGATTGTGAAGTCATTGTGTCATGTGAAGCAGCACAAACAGCTTTTTGTACCTTCCATAACCTCTCTTATATGTGGAGAATTTCAAATGCATAAGGTACAAAAGGAATAAAAGAGGTAATATGTATAATTCATACTACATGTAAATTATTTCTGCTTATTTCCTGATTAAAAAGTTTGGGGATGTGTTGTGTGAGTCAGGAGGGAAATTCTTGACCATCCTGAAGAGAGGTAAGAATGGAATCTAAACCAAAGAAGAGGTTATAAAGAAGGGATGGGGATCATTGTTGCGATAAACTGAAGTGGTCCTGTTCAGACATCTTTCCTTCTATGCAGAACAGGAAGTCTTAGTGAGCCTTACTGAGAAGATGAGTTCTCTTTTGGGCCTTAAAGTTTATCCTCTGAACTGCCACCTCGAGAGTGAATTACTGAAACAAGGCACAAGTCCAAAAGGAAGATCTGCCTAGAAGGTTTTATTGCCCGTGTGCAGGTAGGGGCTATCTGAGGGTCCTTGTTTCGGTTTGTACAGAAAAGGCTGTGGCATGAGCACAGCATCAACAAAGAGGTAACACGCCCATGGATGCAGATTTCCCCATTTACTGATGATGTCATCTTGTTTTTATAGTTTTTCAGGATGACAAGGTCATGTGGATCCTATTTGGGATGAAAACTAAATGGTACAAGAAGGGAGAGGTGAGTTTACCAACGTGCACTACAGACACAGCATCTTCCCAGTAGAGGAGTCCAAGCTTCCCAAAGACATCCAGCACAAGGCAGAGGACTGGGAATATGGCACTTGTGATGGGAATGTTATTCATAAATCAAAGGCATAATCTGAATTGAGTCCCAGCCAGCAAAGCAGCACGATAAAGAAAGGAGCCATGGCTCACTAGACAAGGAGATGTCTGTTTTGGCAATAAAATACCTGGGAAGGAGGAACATTCTAGATCTGCTCCCAGCTGGGTTCTGTTGGAACAGAAAAGCTGACATGCTTCCTGGATCTGTTTCCTCCTACCAGCTGCAGAACAGATTCTTTGAAGATGATGAAAACCAGCATCACAGAAGAAACTAGACTGGATTATTTGGGGATTTTCTGACATATGTGCGAGGTGGCTGAGAGGAGTGTATTCTGATGGATTATTGAGAGCAGAAAGAAATCCATGGCATTTATAAGCCTCTTTCCAGTTCAAAAAACCTCAGTGATAATGGATGAGTGCTCCCTTCATGAGAATTTCCCACTCTATTGAGTAGCATTGCCAAGGCTTCTGGTCCACTGCCAATGAGGATACAGCCAGGGTGTCTCTTTTTTTTCCTTTTCTCTCTGCTAGAAGGAGCTGTAGCACAGCCAATTCAGTCTCATACCACAGGGGTTACAACACTGGTAGTACATGTTCAATTCTTGTAGATCTCTCTGGAGATGGTTTCAGAAGTTTCAGAGATAAATTTCTGAAACTAGGAAGAAATTCAGGCTTTGAGGAGCCAGTGAGGAATTAAAGGACTCCAGAGAAGTATATTGCTGGAGAGTGCTAGCAGTAAAGACCCAAGATGCAAAGATATTAAATTAAGCATGTTGTCTCAGAATTGTGACTTTCAGACAAATGCCATGAAAAGGCATTTCAGGATGAGACAGAGAGGCTCTATTTTAAGGCAAGGTTAGCAGCAGATAAAAAGACCCCTGTCCATTTTTGGCCGTGGGACAGGATTCAAAATGCTGTTGACCCAATATAGATTGAATAGAAAGAGAGGAAATGGAGATTTTTTTTTTAAGAATAGCATCACACTTTCAAGTGTATTTTCACTTTCCAAGCACTTTCTCAGACTCCCTTTCTCATCATCTGTCAGGAGTTCAACATATTCTTTATCAACTTAGATACAGTATAACATCTTACTGGACATGTTAGCCTTTGCAAAATTTTAATTCTTCCTGATTGGCTCAACTAATTTTGTTCCACTTTTTCAGTGGCAGTGGTTCTTTGCGTTAGATGGCTGGATCTCTCATAGTACAGCAGTTGCTGTTTCCCCCTCCTTTCTTTAACCCCCAAATCTGGTTCCACTCTTCTGCTGCTTTACCACTGCTCTGTACCTTTCCCTATGTTCGCTCCACACCTTTTCTTTTCCACTGCCGGTTTTTCTGGCTCTAAAACCACAGCCAGGTGCCACTGCAGCATGATCACTCTGGCATAACTCATCATTCCCCTCGTTATACCTGGGGTGCTACATTTCCTCATTTTTCCCCTTTCAGGTTCAGAAACACAGTTCTAATAAAGACTCAGCCTTCTCGTACTACTCTATCCTGTGTTTAGGAACAGAAGGCCATCCCTGTGCTCTGCCAGCTCTCCTTAGAAGCCATGATACATGCTATTTCCTTTAGTATCTCATTATATGTGTCATCGATGTCTTGTTTGGCCTAAAGCCACATGGCAGCCTGACAGGCCTGTGCTGCAGCTTGGCAGTTCCCGTGCAGGGCACAGCTGTCAGCAGCTCTTATCCTCCATTTCAGAAAATCAGCTGGTGCTGGCAAGAGATCATAAGCTGAGACTAAGCAGTAACTGTGCATCCTTTTGAGCAAAGCAGAAATGGGAAAATCATTCGGGGGTTCATTTTCTGTCCTAGTCTTTTTGGCAGCCCTTTCTTACTGATGGCAAACCTGATAAGCTCCTTCTTTTGTGCTCAGCACTTCATATAGAATGGGCTTTCCTCCTTCTACCACTTGTTGCAGATGCACAGCACAATGCTGAGGAAAACATGAAAGGAAGGCTGCTCATTACATGTATGAGCATATGCTCTGCCTGCTAAGAACACACATTCCAGCTGCTTCTGCAGGCCACTGTCAGGGACACAGAGAATTAGCCCACTGCAGGGGGAGTGGAAGGCTGTCTGTCATGCTGGCTGTCTGTCATGCTGGCTGATGTCCCATTTTACTGTTTCATGTCAGAAACTGTGAGGTTCAACTGATGTGAATATAATATCGAAGGACAGAGGACAAGAAGCAAAAAAGGGGGGAAAGGAACAGCAGAAAAAACAAACAAAAAAGCCCCCATCAGCAAAGCAAAATAAAAGAAATGAAAATAATGAAGAAGTTATTTCCAGAGAATGCTGAACAGCACCACATCTAGTTCCTCCCAGAGCACCATGTTGATTTTAGGGATGATTTCTTTACCTCTGTTTTTTATATACTGGTACTTGGAGAACCAAGCTGACAACACAGGGAAGGAGGAAATATGACTGTCATGCAAGAGTAGGAGATAATGAGTGATTAGGATGAATTCAAGAAAGGGAAAGTGAAGAAAAGTGGTAGTTCTAAGTGCCTATAGCTGAGACAACCACTGCACTTTACCTGGAGAAACAGGCACACTGAGAAGGCTCCTCAAAGATAAGTCAGGCCAGGCTTGTCTGTGTGAAAGTGATGTTAGTGAAGGTAAGTGGGGTGTTGAGGGAGCCTGGAGCAGGGTGACAATGCAGAAAGGCCGTGGATCTGTGGGGGCACAGAGCAAGCCCACGGGTGGTGGGTGCCAGCCTTAGAGATGTTTTGTGGGTACAATTAGTACCCTTAGACAAGTAATTGCTCATCAATGCCGGTGAGGGAATCGCAATCTGGCCCATCACTGGGAGGCTCAGGGGGCACATCTGAGTGCCTCTCCCTCCACTGGTGGGCACAGGACCTTCTCCAGGGAAACCTATACAGGGAAATACACCTGGAATGTTCACTGCTGTATTTAAAGTGGGTTCTGAGACCTGTACTCAAAGGCAGGTGTATGTTTATACACCTGATAAACAGCATACATAAAGCAGGTGAGAGTGTGGCCTTTAAAAGAGAAAACCAGTGCTCCTCCACCACGACAGGGAGGAGCTGTGTAATTGGGCCTGTTCTGTCCAGCTGCTGGACTCTTGGAGCTCTCCTTTCAGCCTACTAAAAGCACAGTGAGTATCCCCTCCTGCGTGGGGAGGAGCAGGGAACAGGCCCACAGAGTCTGTAAATGGAAGGCCACCTCAGCTGGGGTTGCAAGGCAAATTGCCAGTTTTGGAAGGAGCTTGTTAAATATTTATCCCTTACAGTAAAGTTGTGATGTGGGATATATTTCTCACCTTGATTATTTCTTACTGGCATTGAACCCACGTTGCACCGTGCCTTGCTAGAAGGATGCACTTGAATCCCTGCAGTGTCACCCTGCAGTGACAGCAGTGGCCAAAAGGAAGACTTTAACAGGTATCTTTTTCATCCTCTGAGATAAGCTGTAGACACATGAACTGCTAATAAGACTTGTTTTCTCCAGTATAGATTTGTCTCATGTCCTTGCCTGTGCTCTGCTGCCTTCCTTTCTGGTACTTTTCACCCTGTATTTTGTTCAGAAGCCTCATCTGCAAGCTGCAGGGTCACCTGTGCAAGGAAAGAAAAACAAGGACTGCGCAGAGTAACAAATCCCCATGGTGTATGGTCTGCTCTAATGCCTGGCGGGAGCACTGCAGATCATCAGTGTGAGGGCTTAGCTGGAAGAGATGATACTGAAGCCCTGAAAAAGTCTGTTCCAGCACAGATTCATGACCAGCAGATTCCCCTAGTGCTCAGACACATGGGAATTGATTGCTTTACAATGTTATGCCTCACAGAAATCAAGGTGTTGCTTCTTGAAAGCTGCTACCTCTGTCAGAACTTCCTGGGAAGTTTTTTCCATGAGGCAAATTAAAGCTGGAAAAGTAATATCTGAGTAAAGTTCAGAAGTTCTGTTGGTTCTGTAAGTCATCATGACAAAGAATCACAGAAGAAAAGAGTTAAAACCTTCGCTATAAGGTGTTTGATTTAGCTGGCCAGGTATTCAGCCTGACCCCTCAAATCCACAGATAATTTTACACTAGCTTTCATTATTAACTTATTATTAACTACCTGATGTGGATGCACACACATGCAATGCTGTCAAGGCATGTTCTCCAAAGATGTGCAAATGCCCAGGGCCTCTCAGCCTTTATTTTGTGAAAAGCAGTGCCAAAAGGTGACAACTACAAAGATGTTAAAACAAAACAGCCCCTGTAAGCACAGCATCCATTTAATCTCAGTAGGAAAAATGACAAGACCTGAAATCTTTCTCTGCCTTAGTGAAAACCAAGTGCCACAGGGAAAACCCAAGAGCAGAGCTGGTATGAACCAGCAATAACTTGTGGGAGCTGGGGGTATCAAGTGGAAGAAGCAAGATCATACATCCAATCTACATCTCAAAAAGCCTGTGTATACCTAGATCTCTTTCAAAAAGATATATTTTTATCACTTTGATATTTCACTTGCAGTGAGGGGAAAAAAAATTTCAACATTATTATAGATCTAGTTGGATTTGGGAAAGAACATTAAAGTCTGAGATCGTAACTGAGCTTTTCTAACTCAACAGAACTCTCTTGAAACCTTAATTTTGCAAGATTCTTAAGCATGTGCTTAATGGTAATCACCAGCTGAAAGCAGTGGGACTACTTGCACGCTTACAATTAGTGGGAATGCTTAAGCACCTTGCATAAATTGAGACCTATTATTCTCAATAGATTTTGGGAGCCCATTGGGAGATGAGCTTCTTGTGGCATTCTGCAATTCCTGCTTCCCAACTGTTATAATATATACCTGCAAGTTCACAGATTCTGAAATACATTACTATTATGTCTGTAGCTGCAATGAAAACCGAGCTGGAGCTTTAGAGTCTGTTATTTGTCAGTCTGATTTTTGTCTGCCTTAGCAGAGAATTGTCTCTGAATTTTTTAAGTATTTCCAGATCTCATAATGAAAGTAGGGCTTATCACATTATCCCACAAGAATTAAATATTTACTTGTGTTTTGGGTGGTAGATGGAGTCAACAATATAGGAATTTAATTCTTCAATTAATGGCAAAACCTAGGGGTTGTTCACCGCCTTTATTAAGATCTCAGCAGTGTGATCGGGACATTGTCTATCATTTCCATCACTCCAAAGCACACTATCTGCCCTGACAAGCAGAACTGCCATGGCTCAATCCTGCCACTACTCTTCCTTGACATTTCCGGGGAATCATCAAGGGATACTCTGAGAGAAGCTGCCAACATGTCTTTGACAGGCCACTCATGTTTTTTGGGTTTCTTTCTTATTCAGCTCTGACTGTGCCACTTCAACGAACTCTAGACATCAGTCTGAGTCATAAATAAGTAAACTGAAAAACATCAGGAAAATCTAAATGAATCAGAGCCTGACAGACATAACATGTTTTAAATTCACCCTTTCGGGGTGTTGCAGGTAAAGCAGCAATTGGTACTGGTTCATGCTGGGCATCGCCCTGCCTCTGTGCTGTCAAAATCGTCAGGAGAAAATTCCTCATCTCCAGCCAGCAGAAAGGCTCTTCTTAATCTTCTCAGATGATGGCCTGGCTTGTCTTTGTTCCAGGCTGATACACTCTAATTCAGTCTGTTTGGGTCTAATCCAAAGTTCTGAGGAAAACTGCAGCTAAATCGGAGTTCAGTGGGCTATTTCTGATGAGGCAAGAGTGAAAGACAGAACAACATTCCAGATCTTCCCATCTGCCACTGTCTCCCCATTCACCGCTCCGTTCAAACTTCTGTCCTTTTACTGAAGTCGGCAGCACCTGAAAAGATTGGCACTTTTTTAGAAGTTTGGGGTTTTTTGTCATGAACTCTGTTATTGGATGAGTGTGGCCACAAATGTGCAGAGCTGGGGGAACAGACTCTGAGTCTCCCAAACTAAAGGAAAGCAGGCACTGTGTTACTGAACAGAGACCTGGGGCAAAAAGAGGTGGGTTTTTTTCTGCACCTCACAGCTACTACTTACAGGAAGTGATGACTGAAGATGAATCAAAGTCTTTTTTTCTGTCCCTCTTGGATAACAAATAGTGATGAATTCTGGCCTGAAAGTTCACATTCACATGAAATTATATAAACTAGACCAGCACACTTGGAGATGTTACTCCACCCCAGCCAGCTCATGGCACCTGTGTTCCTTTGTAGCCCCTGATCCTTGGAGTGGGTAGGGTTGGTTTGGGTTTTACAAGAGAAGGCAGTGTAGAGGCTGCTGTGATTCCTTCAGACATTCCATCACCAGTGCATGGTGAGGAACAAGAAGCTTGCTGGGCTCGTTGATGTGTGTCCTGTGTGTCTCCTGAGCTGGAACAGGATGTGACCAGCAACAGAAAGAGTGCAGTGCATAGGTAACTCATGCCTCAGCTCTGCACGGGGAATTCTTACCTGGGTGCTCAGCAGCAGCAAAGAAGACGGAGCAGGACTGAAAGTCTGTCCCTTGTTTTAAAGTTACCAGAGCCTAGGCAAGGAAAAAGCTGTGTTTCATACCGTGCTGGTTTATGTTACAGCAGAGCATTCAAATCCATTGTGAATTTAAATGATTGGTATACCCTCTATCTCCAGATATCTCCAGCAAATCTTAGAACAGGAAAGAATATCCAACTGTTTCTGCTCGGCCAAAGTTAACTATTATTACAGCATGGAGATATAATATTAATTTTGTTCCAGTGAAATTGGCTGGCATATGTGTTTCTGTGAGCCAGGCAACAGGTCATTACTGAAATAGCAAAACAAACCTGTTCACCAGTCTTGGTCCAGCACATTGCATTTAGATTTTAAGATCATAACTGTTGGATACCTCTCCTGCAATGATGTACAAGACCCACTCTGCCAGAAGCTATATTCTTTCATAAAATGACTTTGCTGTATCTTCCTTTTCCAGACCCATCTCAATATAACAAAATTTAACAGTCCTGCAGACAATGCCAAATATCTTTCATTCATAATTAAGGTGAAGGCAAGTGGTACAAATCTCTAATTATCTTTTATGTCCTATTTATTCTCTAGTGAATTATTAAGTAATGATTTATAGCCCAAATTCCACATGTGTACCTGCTAATTCAGGGGGAAAAATATCAGCCCTTCATGCTCATTCAGCTAATGGGCATCGCTAATTGAAAAAATGTTCTTTGCACATATCACTAACTTTCCAATCATTTACTTGTAGAGAAGTTTGAAAACTAAAAATAAAAAAACAAGGAGAGAGAGAGATTCAGGGGAACTTTGGAAGCTGGGTATGGTGCTATATGGAGTTCTCCCTCCCCTGTGCAGGCAGCAGGCAGAAATCAGTGACTGAAATATTCTGTCACCTCATATTAGTTTCTACCAAAGTAGGAGTTGTCAGGAAAAACAACTGAAGTTTGAAAGCAGAGGTTCTATCCCATGTATTCCTTCCAGTGCTCACTGTGCTTCCAGCAGGCAGGATATTTTATGAAGTGGTGTGTCTTTCTTTTTTTCTTGCTTTCTTGTTTTTTTGCCTTTTTTTTTTTGTCTTGCTTGTTTTCTTGTTTTCTTGTTTTCTTTCTCTTTTTATATTTCTTTCATTTTTTCCTTCTTTCTTTCCTTCTTTCCCCCCACCTCTCTCTCTTTCTCTCTCTGTCTTCTTTCTTTCTCTCTTTCACATAATTGAATTTTTCCTGCAAAACAGGTTTCCCTCTCAGAACTAAGGCTGCCTCCTGTGCTGGATAAAAGTCCTTGCCAGAGTCCCTGCTCCATCCTGAGCCACTTCTTTTTTATAAGGACTGGTCCTTTGATAGTAGCAAAGAAAATACCTGAGCACCACGAAGCCAGAAAAAGCAGAATCAGAGACTACCTGCTGCAAGAGCTGCAGTACCAAACCCTGTAACCTTTCTTCCCTGCTTTTATTTTTTTAATGTCTTTTGTTCTCTTCCAAGGTTGTTGTGGTTTAACCCCAGCCAGTCCCCAGCCCCTCAGTGAGATCGGGGAGGGAATCAGGAGGGTAAAAACTGGAAGGCCCCTGGGTTGAGATAAAGAGAGTTTAATAGGGAAAGCAAAAGCCGTGGAATGAACTCTCTGCTTCCCACAGGCAGGCAGGTGTTCAGTTATCTCCAGGAGAGCAGGGCCACATCCCATGGAATGGTTACCTGGGATGACAAACACATTCACTCCAAACATCTCCCTTTCCTCCCCTCACCGCATGCATCCTGTGCATGATGTGAGATGGTCTGGAGTATCCCTTGGGTCAGCTGGGGTCACCTGTCCTGGCTGTGTCCCTTCCAAGCCTCCTGTGCATCCCCAGCTTCCTTCCCAGCATGGCCCTACAAAAAGCAGGGAAGGCCTTGGCTCTGTGTGAGCCCTGCTCAGCGAGAGCAGGAAACATCTCCGTGTTATCAATCCTGTGTTCAGCACAGATCCAAAACACAGCCCCACACCAGCCCCTCGGAAGAGACTCTCAGCCCAAATCAGCACACAGCTTGAGGTAACTTTTCTTCCCACTGCAGGTTCTGTTCTGTGGACTGTGAAGTCAGAAAGCGTGGCTCTCTCTGAGATGCATTTTTGTCTCCTCTTTTGTATACCCTAAAAATCAAGTGTTCGGGTTGAAACTACCATATATTTTTATGTTCTGACAAAGCAGAGAGGAACCTCAAAATCTAAAATCATTCTGCCTTTCTTTCTAAATCGCACAGTCTTTGGAGAGCTGATTTATAATTTTTGACCTGTCTTAGCTGGCAATATTGAGAATCAGTTCTAAGGACCCTGGCCACCCTTTTCACCATTCCATAGAGCATCTGTGCAGACTTGGGGCAGAATCGCTGCTTTGCACACTTACACCCCTCTACCTACCCCCGAATATTAATTAGCATCTGATAACTGTTGTGTGAGCTGACACGGGCAGGTAACTGGAGCAACCACAAACTCATGGCTGGAAAGCAAAGAGTAAATTGATTTCTGTTATCTCATGAGCTGGGGGATCCCCAAAGCAACCCCTGGGCAGTGGAGACAGAGGCACCTTAAACTCAGTCCGGAGGATCACTGGCTGCTGCTCATGATGGGTTGTCACCATTCCTCCACTTCTAACCCATTCCTCCGCTTTTAACCCATTCCTCCCAACACATGTGCTCTCCACAAAGCAGCTATGAAGGCTTCTATGGGGATTGCTGCTCTCTGGTTTGATTTGTGTTCAGGCAGCCCCTGCAGTTGATATAATGCCAATCCATCCACCTCTAGAGCAGAGAAGCCAAGCAGAAGTTTTTCACACCTGCCTTTGTACAGCATGACTCTGAAGCTGTTGCCCAGGTGTTGCCCTCAGTTAGATCTTGTTTCTCCTGATGCATTTGGGTGCCATGTCCACATGCCTAACCCTGGCCTCACAGCCACCATGGATTTTGTGCTGTATGATGTGATTATGACCTAAATGAAGCCTGAAAAACTACTCTAGACTGAGAAGAAAAAATAGAGGAGCAAATATTGCTTTGCCAACCCCTTCGTTTAGAGTAGGAAAACAGACTATTAATCGCATAATATTTTTCTGACCCTAAACTTTATAATAATTTAACTTCTCATTGCTGACGCTTTACAAGTGACTTGGCATAATTTTCAGAGAGGAAAAGGAAAGAACTAAAGTTTTAAATTTAATTTAAAGAGAATTATTCACTTCATAAAGTACCATACATTAACCTCGTTGTCTGCTTCAGGAGTGTAACCTCCAAAGTTGATTCAAAGGTAACCCGAATCCCCCCTGTGAGGACTATTCATATCCATTAATTGTTGCAATACAAGACACTGTAGGTTTGAGCTGGTTGCCAGTTCTCCAGTATCTGAAACGTACTCTCAGCAGAGTGGAGGACAGCACTGGGACTCATTTAACTCTGACTTTCACATTAATTTTGCTGTGCTGTGAAGAGCAAAGACAAAATCAATGTCCATCAGTGATCATGCAAGGTAAAATATCTAGTGATATTGAATACCAATGGCAGTGGTGAGCATTAAACTTACTTAAGGATTGTGCAGTTGACAAAGCCATTTATTCCAGTTTCACTTAATTTTCAGCGATGCGTGGAAGTTTAGAAAAATATAACAATTACAATGAAAATACTGGATTGCAGTTCCTGGCAAGTTAGACTTTAAATCAACAAAATGTAGTGTATATATATATAATTTTGAATTGCACAGGTCAGCGGAGGTTTGAGTCATGCAAGGACTGAATCTCTGCAAAGAACATTTTGTGACCAAGAAACTGGCCTCTGTCACAGCTGCGTTATTTCTGACATTGGATCATTTTGTGGCTTCATTGCTCAGGGTATGGGCAAGAAAATGCAACTAATGTGACAGCTCTCCCACACCTGTCCTCTTCCCTCATTTTCCCCAATAAGCCATGTCTCAAATCCTCATTGAGATAATGGGACTTTATCAGATTTCATCATATAGCTCTGGAATTATAGCAACAACAAACTGAATGTGCACAGGAGCTCCTACTGAGAGTTGTTATGAATACTGCTGAGGTTTTCCCCTGAGATTCTCATAAAATCATTTTTCTTTCTTCTCTGAAATTTCCCTATTATTGTTCCAATATTATTGTTTATGTCCCACATTCATCAGAGCTCTTAAAGCACAGTATTTACCCTGGTAAAAAGATAAATGATAGCCCAGTCCTCCTCTCATGTCAACCACTTTCATCTAATCAGATCTATTATTCTTAACACTGTCATTAGTATTGAATTCCAATGGAAATTATTTTGTTTTATCAGTTTCAAAGAAATTTTAAGATGATAAATATCAACTGAATGGAAAAATATTTTGAAAAGCAAATCTTGATGACTGTTTAGTCTTGTTTTACCCATGGAAAATAAAGGAAGGTGGGCAGCTTTCAGACATAAATTGGTGTAAGAAAATCAAACGTTGCAAATTGTTTTGCGGAAAATGTTTAACCAACCCTCCTTAGTAAAGCACAGATTTTGGAGCCACATCAAGTCAGGAGAACCACAGCAGCCAGTTTTGGTTGTGTCCAGGCAAACACCAGCAGAGATGCTGAGAACCATCTCGCCAAATCGCCTTTTATTGGGTTCTTCCAGCAGCATCCAGGAATTAGCTGGTACACAACAAGTGGTGAAATGTTTATCAGTGAAGCCAATTCAGAGCTGGAATAGCTTTGCAAAGATGGTAATTTGAGATGCTCTTGATTTACAGGCTGTAAAGGGTAAAGCAAACACACTCAGTGCCTGGTCAAGTTGCAGTTTCTTTAAGAGACTGCACGGAGTGTGGCCAAGAGGGTTTTTTTTTGCTGTAAAGAAATCCAGTGCAGTGAAGAGGCACAAAGAAATCCTGAGGAAGCAAATGAGTCCTCTCCAAAGCAAAGGCTAAGCTCCCAATAGTGGTTAATGCATGAAGAACCAACATCCAAATGAGAAATGCCGCTAAAAGGCTCTAATAAATGATTATGTCTTTGATTTTCTTGTTCCTCAAGCTGTAAGAAATATTCACTGGCTTTGACCTATAATAGAATCTTGTTCATAAGACACAGAAGAAAATTAAATAAGACTTACACAAACAAAATCTTCTTAAAGACACAAGCCACAGGAGGGATGGAATTTCTCTCCTATCTTCAGTTTACACTTTGTCCTTTATTCTGGCACCAAAATTGTTAACTAATTACATTCTTTCTTCTATGAAAAATTCCCACCCAATATTTATTTCTATTCCAATGATGCTATTTTATTTTTTTATTTTTCATCTAGCCGTAAAAGACCAGCAGTATTTGACCACATTGATCTCTGCAGTTGAGCAGAAAATAAACCCCCCCAGAGCTTTTTTTGCCCCACAACTTTTTCATTGTTTGAAGGAGCATCATTTTCCAGTGCACTGTGTGTGCTGCACCAAGGATGCCCCTAATCCTGGACTATGATCAGCTCTGGCAGAAAATGCATCTGGCCCAGAATGTCTTTAAAGTATTACAAGGTTTACTGTACAGATCTACTTAAAAATTGAGTTTAACAGGAGCTGAGTCAGAACCTCCAAGTACAGCTAGAAAATGACAAAGCCAATGAAAGTAAAGAGGGGAAGAGGCAAAGGCTGACACTGGGATAATAATTAGCTATATTCAGGGAATGATACATCTACATTGAAATTGCTGGCCACAGTTATTTGATGTTAATACTTTTTAATTGCTCATTTATTGGTAAAGCACACTGATATTACTGCCTCTAGTTCAGACACTCAGACACAAAGTGCCTTTCCCAAAGTGACAGTCAGTCCCAGAATCAGAGCTAAGACCAGCTCTCCTGCCTCCAAATGCCATGCCCAATTAACTGCACTATAGCTCCCCACAGGAACAGAATCTGTGCTCATACAGGATAATCTGTGTGCATGCTACTCAAGGAAATTAAAGTGCAGCCATAAATCTCAGCTAGTAGCTGCTGTCTGGCCAGCTGCCCAAATTAAGGCCAGAGGTGTCCTCACTATGGAGGAAAATATTTGCTGCTTGTAAATAGATTTCTGTTTCTTCTTCCAAAGGAAAAAAAAAGGCAGCCACACGTATCCAGCCTTCTCAATTTAAAATGTCACACAATACAGCCTCCCAATCATTCAGGTGACACTCTGAGTTTATCTCATGTGATGCATTGTGAGTTCAAGGGACACACCAAGGACAGTTCAGTGACATGTTAATTATATCTCCAGCAAGAAAATCCAGTTTAAAAAAATGCTCTGTGGGTATGTGTATCCCTTTAGAAGGACAAGAGACCAAGGAGATTGTTCTTTTGTTCTTCTCTGAGAAGAACCATTACACACCTCTCAGTAACCAAAGAGGTAACAACCTTGACAATACACACTTAGCTCAAATGCACTCGCTGAAAAAAGCCTGCGGAGTGTCAATAGAAATAGATATACAATAATTACACTGATGGTCCTGCGCTGTTCAGCTCGGGGCTTTTGAAATGGAGATTAGTGGCTGAAGATGATAATGTTCAGGTTCAGGATGTGGCTTTTCAAAAAGTAGTTTTGAAAATGAATGCAATGTGAAGCAGGTTCATTGGTTCAGATAATTTTGAATTATATCTCTTCTGTGAAGGGAGCAATTGGACTCAACTTCTGTTATTATTAGTCAGAGCACTTATGCCCCTGCTGCTGAAGAAAAGTTCATAAACTCAGGTTTGCCCAAGATGGATGAGCCATAATATGCTTATCAGAAGTTACCTACTGTTTTATCTTTCATTACACATTTGCAGTGTTTCATTTTTCTGTTGCCATACTAGGCGGCTAATGAAGATGGCCAAATGGATCATGTCAAATTGTATCCCCATTTATAGAAAAATGCAATATGTCACCATATAAGAAAAACAATTCTCGTGCCAGCTTATCATCACTGTTACTGTCATCTGCATGGGTTTCTGCAAGTGTCTTTATCAAAAAGGTTTAAAATGGTTCTTGTGGCATCATCTGGAGAACTAAATTCTCTCAGAAGCATATTTCTGTCCCTTCCAAACTGATGACCGGTTTTTAACTACTGGCAGCAATAAAACAAATTTCTTTCCAGCACATGATTTCCACTGAAAAAACCTTCCAAGCATGTAGTTTCCCTAATGTTTGACAGTCATTCCTGCGTCATAATGCAGAGGGAAATGTACTGGATCATAATATATACATACCTGAGAGGATGGCTTTAAGCTGCTGGGTCTGGGGTCAATCACAGTTTAGAAGTGGTAGCAGGGAATTTGGTTTGCCTTGGGAGACCTGAGTGAGGATTTAGGTTCAGACTTGAGAGGTTTTCCTGTCCTGAGCTCTGAGTTGCTCCTTAGGACAGCTACAGGGATCCCAGCTCTGAGAGAAACAAGCTCAATGCCTCCAGCAACATCTGCTGTACACACTAAATGTGAGATGAAGAGAGAATGTTGCCCTGAGCCCCACTGCTAAATCTTGTATCACATTAAGAAGGTATTCAGGAGACAGCAGCTGATGAAATTAGTTGGTATTATTAATTTAATAACCTGTCCTCCGTTTCAGGCTACCCCACCACTACTGCTGTGTTCTTTGTAATGTACATCTTTAAAAATCCATTTATTTCATTACAGTGTCCCCCCAGTGAACAGAGCAATAATGCTAAAAGGGTTTGTGTATTGGTACTTATCTTAAACTACTGCAGGTTTTGCTGAATGAATGGGGAGAGATTTGGATGTGACTTTGGAAATTAGCTTTAATAAATTGTCAGTCCCTTATTTCAGTGAAATGTTTGCCAGAGATGAATATTTGCTATCATCAGTACTTGCACCACATCTCAAGGGCAGAACTAACACATACTTCTAACTCAAACTGACATAAATTGCAGGAAGAATCCTTTCAAAAATAAAGGGCTGAAGGCCACGCCATAAAATGCCTCTCCTACTTCCTGCTCTCTGTTTTTCATCTTCCTGGCAAGGTGAGCTTTCTGACAAAAACTCCTGTGAGTGCAGCCAGGAATGCAAAAGAGAAAGGTAAAGTGGGAGTCGCTGACATTCCTGTTCCCAGCTGGTGCAGTTACACTGGGTAGGTGCCCAGCCACCCACTAGGTTTGAAAATAACACAGAGCCCAGGATTCTTGGACCTTTTCTTAGTACAAGAATGGAATAGCCAATGTTCTGAAACATTAGCTCAGAGAAAGTTACCGAATTATGCCATATGCTGGCTTTTCTCTGGTACTTGGGAGCTCAGGGTAAGTCAGGTGTCAGTGGAGTACTGAGCCAGCCAGGATCCATACACACATCTCTGTCTTTGCAGGAAACAGCTCGGTGCTCATCACTTGTGAGGCTCCACAAAGCACAGCCTCTAGATAGCTAACAAAAATTTTACTTTATCCACTGATTATTCGCACATGGATGTTACAGCCCAGATCGTTTGCTTTGACAAGAGTTGGGCTCCTGAAGGATATTGGTTTCAGAGACCCTTAAATATTCCTAGTATCCATTATCTGATGTAATTCTTCCCTCTCACTTCCTGCTTATTATTCCAGTAATTTTAGCCCTGCCAGAGAGTGTTCCAGCACAGCTGATCCCAGTGTAACACTTCACACTGTCAGTTTTCTTCACACAACTGGACCCAACCAAAAATATATATGGACTAGCTGCAATTATTTCCCCATGTGCTACAATGCCTAGAACAACTTTTGTTCAGTGAAGATCTTGGGTATGCCCTCGCAGCCTGGTCATGGAAGTTTTCTCTCCCCTGACTGTCAGGTGAAGTGTCCCCAGGACAGGGCTCCCAGCACATGTACAGCCCCTAGAATAATTTTTCACCTCATGTATAACGTATGTTGAGGCATAAATAAAAAACAACTTGGTCCCTCTTAGAAGATATACTTAGTTTTTAACTTTGCAACTTTAATGGTGACTGTATTAATATGCATAACCAAGGATGTAACCAGTTATTCATGGAAAGTAGTGTTATTTTCATAGGATATCCTGAGTTGGAAGGGACCCACAAGGATCAGCCATTCCAACTCCTGTCCCTGCACAGGCACCCCAACAATATCACCCTGTGCATCCCTGAGAGCATTGTACAAACCCTTCTGGAGCTCTGGCAGGCTTTTATAAATTGAAACAAAAACTAGAATTATTAAAATTAAAATGAAATAAATGTAGAAGTATTTTTCTGCTCATCTGGTATGCTGTGACCTTAGCACCAGGGAGCAGCTCTGGAAGGGAAGAAGTGGAAGCAGGTCTTCAAAGCAGGATGGACACCCAGAGAGAACCCCTTTGTCACAGCCCCCACCCGGCCATTTCCCTCTTGGCTTCAGGCAGCATGGCTCGAAGACCACAAGGGCTACTTGAGCACTACAGATTTGATTGATTTCTGCAGGGTCTTTGCTTCCACACTACAAGTGGATGTTGGCTCTGGTGGCACCTAAAAGAATGGTCTTGAACCTCAGGAAAGTAACATTGCTCCGGGTTCAATCAGTCCTGCCATGCAGCACCAAGAGCACATTGGCAGCTTTATTTGTACTGATTATATCTACCCAGGAGGGCTCCAGCATCACAGATTTGGGTTTTCTGTTCCTGGAGAGAAATTTTCTCTTTCTCCTCAGTAGAAAAATATGTAGGTAAGCTGAACAATGCCTCTTCTTCACAGGAATATAAAAAAATATATTCCAATACACAAGTATTTGTGTATTATTTGACCAATACTTTCACTTCTTTGTACCAGGTGTGAAATCCTGGGCTGGAGGAAGGCACCAGCAGGTCTGTGGTTGTGTGGCTGTAGCAGCACAAAGACCAGGGATGTAACCCCTGGATTTGCCAAGGAAATGTCACTGCTGAGGTCCAAGGGCACTCACGTGGGGATGGGCTCTCCTCACAGGCACAGGCAGGGACTTCCCAGCAGGGCTCAGCCTCTTTGCCAGACGAGCATCTGAGGAGCTCTTGGGTTGTTAGGTTTGCATTTTGCCCTCTGTGAGCTCAGTTCATGCTGTTCTCAAACTTCACATTCCCACCATGAATTTCTATGCTTCTAAGCTTTTCTTTTAGGCAAGTATCAGGGATTGGTTTTATTTCTATAATTGCCACAAGTTCCAGGTTGCATAAGCATCTGCAGGGATATTTTCACTCAGGGGACTCTCCTCTTTCCATTTTGGAGAGGATCTCTGTCTATCGCCCTTTGTGAAGAGGCAGCACAAACTCTGGGTCCTTTTTTAAGCACACTTAATATCTCACAAAGCATACTGACCTTGAACCAGGCTTTTGCACGAATAAAAACCCAAAAAGGTGTCATTCAGGCAGTTACAGTGGGCCAGAAGTGATAGAAGAAGTAACTTCTTGTCTTATTTTATGTAAAAATAAGATACACACAAACATATTATTTCCTGAATCAGGTGTAAAATGTACAGTTCTTGTTTGTGCTTTGCATTATGCACCAACAATTTCTTTTCATTATTGACAGAGTATTTACTTCTGCAGAAAAATATTTGGTACAAAAGGAAATAGGCAAATGGCTTCTGATGCTGTATGATTGTTTGTGAAGCTCCAAAACACAAAGCAACAAGAAGGAACTGTTTTAATTTGCAAAGAATTCCTTGAGCGATTACTTTGTTTTCCTGCAATTTAGATCTGCCAGCTTGGAAATGGCTATTTAAAGGTTTGTGAGGGTTGTCAGCATCATTTAAGACCTGCATAGCTTTACATTAGTGGTAGGTGCTTTCACAGTCAGCTTGTATCTTGACTGTTTAAATCTCCTACTTTTACTAGGCAACACAGATACCTTGGGACAGATTTTCCACTTGGCTGAGGCTTGAAATCCTTTTCTGGTGGCGTAAGTTGCCCAGTAAAATGTGTGCCTATTAAATAAATTGCACCCACAGTCCAATGAATGGTGCAAAAATGTATATCCCGCAAGGTTTTAATAATTAAAAACCCCTTTAAATACCAAGCCAGCTTATTGCTTTTGAAATTCGCTCACTTTCCCTCATGGATCACATTTTGACAAAATGGACTTTTTCATGCGTAATTTTAATTTTATCTTGTTGAAGTCACATTTTAAGGTTTAAAGGGAAAAGGTTTAAACTGGCTCCAGCCAGAACACTGCAGTCTCAGTGATAAGGCCATCAGCCTATTAGCATCACCTTCAAGGACTGAATTTATTTGTTCTGTTAAGGAGGGCTGAATTCAACACTCAAAACATCATAAGTCAGCATGATTAATATCTGTAGAGAAAGGACATTTCTCCCAGAGGCAAGAGGCCACACCTTTGCTGGGTGGGTCGCAGCGAGTTCTGATGAGTTGGAGGTGTTTATAAAAGAGTCCCTATAAATATCCCTGCTTCATTTGCTTTTAGTGTATGACGAGACACCTCAGAAATATTTCCATGCAGTTTCATCTTATGAATGGAATGACACCTTTTGTATACTTACAGATCACCTGAGGGCATCTGGAGATGCCCAAAATGCAGGTTTCTCAAGATCCACCTGCAGGGTTCTTTAAAACTATAAATCCTTGGACACTGTCACCACAGGCTTTGATACTGCCTGTCATTAATGCTCCTGCTGCCTTTCTCCTTTCTTTTGACTATTAACAGCCCCTTTTTTATTTTACATAATACTTTCCCAACACGATGTAGCTCACATGAACTTACCACCTACATTAAAAAAAAAAAAAAAAATTCCATGTGGTATTCTGAGATACCAGCTGTTCCCCAAATGGACATTAAAAAATCCAATTCGATCCTCAGAGTTTTTTTTATTTAATTGTTGTGTCATCAATCCCGCAATTCATAAACAAGGGCATTTTGGTTTTTGTCTGTTTTCTAATGAAGCCACAGTTCCTCTTTTTTTCATAAATAATGATGTGGAGACATTTAATGGGGAGAGAGAATATATACCTAATACCGTACTTATCTAGAATACAATAAATTGAATATCTTTATGCAGAAAAACACTGATTTTCTCTTCAACTCCAAGCTTCAGTCCAGAGGATTTGTTGGATTAGGTCTTAAACTGAGTTACAGGGGGCAATACTTTGTGACGTGGCTGCACATTCTGTGTGTGTGAGGCTGAGGTTTGGCAGTGCTGATGGCATGGGAACACACATGGAGGAGGTGATGCGTTTGAGAAGCCTTCAGAGACGATCTCCTGCCTCAGGATCCGGTTGAGGAGATTTTTTGATGCCTTGCACTATTTGTAAGCTAAAGAAAAATTAACAAAATTGGATAGAGCTTGTTCTAAGAGGTTGCACAAAATTTATGACAGCTCATCATGAAAAGAGATGGAATGGACAGGGGTGTTTTTTCCAAGAGTCCCATTTAGCAACAAGAGGCTGGAGAAGAGGCTGCAGTGGCTCTGTACAAGGCAGAGCAGACACCTGCTTAGGTTCAGCTTGTTTGATGGAGAGGACATTTTGGGCAGCACTGTTTCCCAACATTTCACTCTTTGACCTTTTCCTCAGCATTTTTCTGTGCTCCCTAGTGCTCTACAATGCACAAGCACAGGGATCTCATTCCCTGCTTGTGCTATAACAAGGAGTTTGTTGTTTCTATTAGATCCATTCATAATGTAAAATGTTACTTATCTGTAAAAGTTTTGCTTACATTGCTTTTTGAGAAACTGGCTTAACCACACTGAATTTGGATGCAGATGCAAGCTCAACACACAGTACAAAGGTTTCCAGGCAGAACTGTGCCTGAAAGACCTGCACCATGCTTTACTGTAGCTGCTGTACACATCTTGTCTAAAGCAAAAATCAAAATATTTTACTCCACTGGTTGGTAAAAGTGGAGTGTTCTAAACAAAAAGAGACAGAGAAATAAAATAATAGTAATAGCTGATGAATGGACAGCAATAGTCTAAAAGGCTTGACACTAGTTGCTATTGATGTGTGGGATACAGTGAGTCAGGAATATTGAATGTCAGCTTGCCCAGCAATGCCCAGCACTGGTCTGGTCATAATAACAAAATACCAAAAATGCCCAAATAAATCCAGGCCACTTTAGCTTTGAAACAAAAGAGACCAGGCATTTTTCTTTGCTTCTTGGCAGCAGATTATTGCAATGCTTTCCACTGTCACTGTCTGACCCAGGATTTGCCTCTGCAGTGGGTGCAGCACAGAACAGGGGAAACAGGGCATGGCAGGGCCTCCCATGTCCCTGCAGAGGGATCAGGTTTGGGCCTGCTACACCACCAGCCTCAAAGAAAGGGTGATCACCTACCTTCCTGGGGGCACACCCGTGGAATAAAAAGAAAATGGACAGACCATTTCCATTAACTGCAATTAATGCAATAAACTTCCCCTGGATCTCGTTCAATTTTAAGTCCAGGTGTGTAGCACTTTCCCCTATCCCAGTCTTTCCTTCAAACCATTAGAAGGAGTCTTTCTTTCCCCACAAATGGAGATTCTACACAAATGTGGTCCCACAGCAGGAAACTATACACTGTGGTATGAAGGAACCTTTTATCAAACTTAAAAGGATTAATGCATTTCTTTCAGCAAAAGCTCTGCATGTCTCCCAACTCAAGCAGTTTATAAAAGGAGAAGGATTTTTGTTTAAAATGCAGGTAAAGCCCAATTATCCAACGTGAAATCTCAAGCTGTTTGTTTGGGATCAAAACTGAATGTCAGGGAAGCAGCTCCCTCAGTACCATGTCCTAGAATGTCAGTGCATGGATTTTGCGGACAAGGATGCCACTGGAAAAAGAGAAAGATTTTGGTGTTTAACATCTCCAGCCAGCACGGTTTGCAGTTTTTGGGCTGGGCTAGCTGAAGTGCAACAAAGCGCCATGCCCAACAGAGCCTGTCATGATTTCAATTTTCATAACGAAGGATGTGAACAGCCCTTTTCAGGAAATCTTTCACCAGCTGTTTGTCGCTGGGCTTTTCAGAGCAGTAAAATTAAAATGAGTATCGATTTCTTGTCATTGTTACAGGGCCACAGCCCACGGAAGCACTGGTGTGACACTGGTGGCACTGCAGAGCCCATGCTGGACATCCAGCTCTGTCACATGCTGCTGTGATGGCTTCAGGAGTTGCTTCCCCAGCTGCCCTCCCTGCCCCATCTGCAGTTCCCCAGTCCCACAGCAGAAGGAAGAGCTCAGCCTTCAGCCACTGCAGTTCAGAGCCTGATTCTTTAACATAAACCTCCCATTTCGGCTGTGTGGATCAAATGTTCTGACTCAGGAGCCTTGGTGATAGTTTAACATTAGTGTTTGCTTCACCCTTCAATCCTGAAGGTGCTCCCAATAGCAGAGGCAGATAGACTTTTGCCGCAGAAAAGCAGCTCCCGGGCCATGATACTTGCTCAAACTGCCAGGGAAGGTAATATTCCGAATAACACATTGCTACCTTTTAACTTGACTCCTGATAAAATTAAGGATTATATCACAATTACATTAGAGAATTATATGCATAAAGAGCCGTAACCAGAGAGTTAAAATCTTGCCTTGACATTGAATCTAAAATTAAAAACAAACAAGACAAACTGTAGCCTGAACGGTCTCCTACATAATTTGGAATTTCAATGCATTACTTTGCTGTTAATCAAAGTCCCCTTTCTTTTAACCTCAAGTGTTTGGATGTCTCTGCTGTGTGAATGTCACCACGAGGCAGCACTGAAGGTCACACGAGCGCCCGGCCCCGCACGGCGCGTCCTTTATCAACGTGTGCCACTCGTTCTTTCCAGGCAAGGGGAAAGCTCAGCACAGCTCACCTTCTGGAAACCACAGGATTTGCTTTTAATACGTTTCAATTAAATCTGGAGGGGGTTTGACAGGCTCCATGAACTCACCTTGGGGAGCACAGTGGGGACGTGGGAGCTGTGAAATGCCACGGTGTGTGACCGGGCTGGGTAACTGTGACATGTGCAAAGCAGGACCACATTTTTGGGGTTGGAATAAAGAATATTGGCCCTCAAGAGGCATTTTGTTGATAAGGGGATATACAATAATGTCAATATTTGAAATTAAATTTCAGATTGGCCCAGAAGATTCTGTTGCCAGCATTACCAGGGCTGATTATTGCACTTCCCCTGGTGTCTCCAAGACTGATGGTGCTCACCAGGAGTGAATATCAGCTTCCCCTCTGAATCCCAGCCATGGTGCTGGTCACAAGGAGGAGACCAAGAGATTGCTCAGCTACTCCTGCCCTGGCCTTGCCATGGTATGTGAGAATAGCAGAGGTGCTGCCAGAACCAGGTGTTAAACTGCTGCAGTTATTTCAAATACCCCACCAGTAGCTTTGTCTGGTTTTCAGACAAGGAAAGCAACCCTCATGCCAGGAAATTTGAAAGGATACAGGAAAAAATGCATGGCAGTGGGCTACACCATCATAGGAGGAAAACTGGGGTTAATGTATAAGGATGAAAAATATAAACAGTTTGTGCATATAGTGATCCAAATATATTTCAAACTCCTCTTTTCTGTCCCCCAAGTAGCCTGTTAATCAGTTAGCGATCCCCTTGTCCTATTACCTCTGCAGACACTGTTTGAGTATCACCTCAGTTATTGTGGTTATTCACTAACCCCAAGCCTCCTACAGCCTTGTGTGCCTCATCATGTGCTTTTCCTCTCAGTGTTCAGTCAGTCAACCTCATCACTCACCACCGAAATGTTTCACACCCTGGCAGATTCCTGATTCCAGAGATGAGGGATGGGGAGGGCAAGCCAAGGAAAGGATCTCACTCCCATCCTATGTTACCTTGCTTTGACTTGGCCTCTTGGTGCAGGAAATGCACAAGCAACTTTTTTTTTCCTTTTAATTATTATTTAATTATTTGATTATTCAGTTTATTTATTTACTGTTTTTTTAACATTTACAGTACTGTACAATGCAACATGTATATGTAAAAAGTGACTGTCCCTACTGTAAAGTATCTTTTGAGCTTTTAATGGTGTCACTGTTTAAAATGTGCTTATAACTACATTAAACATGGCAGGGAAATAGGGTGAGCTCAGATGTTAGGGTTTCCCACTGAGTGGTGACTATGGCACATCAAAGCAAATTGAAGACACCGGGTATTTTTCTGAGATGCATTCAGAGCCTGGCATTACTGTGCCCAAAGCCGATTCTGGATGTTCTCCTAGGAATTCAGAAGTGGTTAAAGAGAGTGAGTCACTCCCCACCTCCCTGTGCCTTTTAAAAATCGTGGATTTCATAAGTAACACCACCATAAAACCGATTTAAAAAATCCTGTCAGACACTCCAGCAGAATGAGGCAGAATGAGGAAGTATTTGTTTGTCAGTGTTTTGTACATTTATCTTAAAAATGTTTGCAGATCTATAGTGAACACGTCGCCTGATCTTTCAGTTTCATTGTCATTTTGCCATCTGTCACGACCATAAAAGGGAAAAGTAGATACCATAAACTATGAAAAAAAAATTAATGATGGTACCTAGATTTGCTCCATGTTTAAACCATCCAAACAGAACAAGCTCACTCAGGTCAGAAACCCTTATCTGCAGTGAGGCCTTTTATGCAGTGAGATGCCATTATAATTAAAGCAGCCTCCTTTGGTTCTGCACAGTCTGCACCAGGGCCTCCTGGAAGGAGCATTTAGTCAATTAACTATTTTATTAACCAATTGATTTTTCCTGTTAGTCCTTAACCTCTTTGTACCTGTTAGGAATGGTTATGAAAGCCAAATAAATTGGTTTCTTTCACTTCTAAAAGGCAACAATAAATAATAAAACAGGTTGAACAAGGTTTCAGTGGGGAACCCAAATACGAATAAAAACACCTGCTGTGTATCATATAATATAAAATACTAACTGCTAGGAGCAGCACAGTATTTCAATAAATCACATTGTCACACTGACCTTTATTGATACACTGTTTCTCAACTTAAAGGATTGGTCCTGGTGCTTTAGGAGATCTTTTGTTGTGAAGGACCTGCAGATTCATCACATAACAAAAAGATTATTTGCCCACCATGGGGCTGACTAAGTCTATATTCTAAGCAGAAGCAACCCCCCCCAAATATTTGAGGGACAGTTAATGTCTAGAGATTTATTTAGCATCATAGGAGAACAAACATGCATTCCTGAAATAAGTGCAAAATGTGATTTATATTATCACTTAGCAAAGTGGAGAAAAAATAAAAGGGAGAATAAAGAAAAGCAAAGCCCTTTCATTTCTGCTAGATAATAAACAGCTTGATTTTATGGAATGTTGCACTGCCTGGAAACTCTGCAATGACAGGCCAGTGTTGGAAAATTAAATTCACCACACTGGCTGAAACCAGTAGAGTTATTGGTTCCTCTATACCAATGGCTGGAATGAAAGACTAAGAGGGTGTGCAAAGAACACATTTTTGAGGTGACAGAAAAAACCTCACAGTAAAAAAACATATGTGCTCCTCTGAAGAACATTCCCTGCTCCAGCAAACCCAGAGGAAACAACCTGACTCAGATCCAGAACATAACTGAACTTGCACTGCCTATCTAAAGAGAAGTCTAAATTATAGTCTGGAGATTCTTCCAACACAGAGTCAAGAGATGTCGAATATTCTGAGTCATTTATACAAATTATGAAATCTAATGTTCTTCTTGAGGTTCCTACTGCCTTACATGATACAGATATCCTGAGAACTTTTGTTCCTGGTAATTTTAAGGTTCACTCATGCTGACGAATAAAATTCAGACTCCAGGTGTAGTTGTCCAATGGGGTGAGAAGTCGCATTTTAAAAAAAACTGTAACAACAAAACCAACAAAATATTTATGTGTCTCTTTCTGAAGTAGTAGTTTTTAATTTCTCAGTTTTTATGCGGCTGTGTAATGAAAAAGAAGTTGAAGGCTGAAGAAGAATATATTTAAAGAATAGCCTGTTGGTGCTGTGTAATTTAGTCACTGAGCAGACATCTGTGAAGAAAGGTGAGGAAAATGCCCCCTGAATGAGTCCTGAGTGTCCTGAGAGTGCTCTGACTCCTTTTCTTCCCTGGTTCCTGGTGGTCTTGCACAGAACAGTCACATGATAGGCACTGGTTGCTGCTCCTCCATCAGGTTCCAGCAGAACATCCCCACTCCTTGCTGTAACATCTCCCTTTACCAATAAATCCATAGATGGCTCTTCAAGTAGTTACCCAACTTTGAGGAGCTCCTTTAATGATGCTTTCCCCCCACTCTCTTTCTTTAAAGGGAAGTTCTGTTGCATTCCGTGGAGCAGTGTCCGTGGCTGGGCTGACCTTCAGGGGATGCCTGGCTGCATTTTCTGTCCTGTTTTTCTCCCTGACAGCTCACAGCCCTCACAGCCCCTGCACTGCAGGCTCTTGGCACAAATGAGTCCTCCCACTGCCCCTTCTTCAGTCAATTTGGATGTTCCAGGAACCCACCCTTCCACCTTTCCCCACTCTGCCTATCTCCACCTGTTTCTGTAGGAAGAATTCTACCACTTGCTGCTTTCCCTGCATCTCTCCACCTGAGCCTCCCTATTCCTGTTACTCATCCCATAAACTGCCAAGGCACCTCATCCACTGCACGACTGCGGCCACTGCTAATCACCCCCACCTTCTTTCCTAAGTCCAACCTCCTCCTCACCAGCCATAAATTTCACAAAGGGGTCTGGATGGTGGGGGCAGAGACAAGAAATGTTGTCTTTAAATACAGAATTAAAATGCCATCACCATATGGCACAATCAGTTCAAAATGAAGGGAGACGTGCCAGGGCAATGCCTTTGCTTTCCCAGAATATGCCACCAATGATGCAGACAGGCTATTCCTGTGTTGGCAATGCTTGTGTTGGGTGGCAACACACAGAAGAGCTGGAGGCAGTAGATTTGTTGACACTTTTGGATATACCTGTCATGCACTCTGCCTTCCTGGCCCCAGGACTCCGCAGGAGAAACAGAGCATAATAAACTTGATTGATTGGTGTTTGTCACTCATTCAAGTGGCTTTCACTTTGGTGTCCCTCAATCTTGCTTTTTCATTTTCGTTTGGAGCCACCGAAATCTCACCTTCCAGAGAATCCAAGCTGTTGGACTTGTCATCTGGTTCAAAATGTCTGCACAGCATGAACAAAATTTACTGTCCTCTGTGCAACCTGTTTTGGTGGCTCTAATAGAAACACGGCAATCCTTCTTTTATGCTCTGCTAGGAAACAATCTGGCTGTTTTTTTTTTTTGTTTTCAGGAAGGGAAAAGTTTTTGATAGAATTTTTGCTAGCTTTATATAAACCAGAAAATCCTCAAAATCCAGCATGCAGCCAGCAGTACTCACAGTGAATTTAAATCTTTGAATGTCTTTTCTGTAGTTTCTCCTTAGCTTTAAAATCTTGGTTAAAGCAAAACTTTAGTCTTTTAAATTGCCGAGGCTAAAATGTGGCAGAGCAATTACACGACTCGTGGAGCACTGTGTTCAGTTGAAGTGTTAATGTCATCAGCACTAATTTGTTTTTGTCTTTTCTCAACCTAAAATTCATTGCTGTTGAAATGTATCACTCCTTTATCATCTTGTGTCCCTAAATCTGCAAAACAATCTCATTCCTTAACAAACTTTTTCAAATGTGACATGTTTTTCAGAAACTTTAAGGTCCCTGAGTTTTAAAGGAGGAAATAGATTTCTTCTTACCCTCTTTGTTTTTCATTGTTGGGTTTTTTTGTTACATTTTTCCCATAAACTCTGTCTCTTGCTGCTGCCAGCCAGAAAGGCCCCACTGGGAGACCCAAGGTCACTGGTAGCTGAAGACAGACACTGCACAAGTAGTTAGGATGAAAGAATATCCCACTGGGTTTTGGACTTACAGTTTCTTGGCTCTTGTGACTTGAAATAAATGTCTCCTTGCTGTCTGGAGCCACCAGCCATATTCTCTCCCTGGTGAAGCACATTGCAGTCAGACTTACACAGGTGAAGGGGCTGAAAACCTTTATCATTTGCTTTATCTATAATGATACATCGGCTTCCCTCTGCTAGGGACAGGGTGAATATTTTTACTGCCTTCTACAGAGCCTGGAATTTCTCACAAATATTTTAGGAAATTTCACCTTAACGATTTGTTGTAGAGATTTAGGGATATGCAAAGTGTTATTCAGAGCGTGCTTTACTTTTAAAAATACTTCAAGAAGGATTTGGCATCCTTCTGGGGTCTCCCACTTCATAATTACAGAGGAGAGAGACTGAAGGGAAGACATCTTGTGCTTGGAGTCTTTAGACTGAAGTCTAGGTTACCTTTCAGGTTTTAATTCTGATTTCCCTCGTGGTCTTCTGCATGTTGATTAAACCTTTCAGTCCCTATCCTTACAAATGGGATTATAACAAGTCTGTGCTTTATTTGGATGTTTCAAAAACCGCACTGATGAGTGGCTACTGTGCTAGCTCATAAGAATCAGAACAAAAATAGAAACTTATCAGCAAAAAGAAACATCCTGAATGTTTGCCACATGGGACACTTGCAACCATCTGGGAACAGACCACAAAACTTCACTTTTTCAGAATAATTTTCTGAACTGCCTCGTCAGCTCAGTCTCCTATGGCTGGAAAGAAATAAGCAAAAGACTTTTCACAAAAATCTTCACAAAAATGGAATACACCATGCTTTTAGCCAAAAGCCATCTCTGACCTCCTACACTGCCCATCTGTGAACCAAGATTGGCTTATGCACTTTAAAGATATGGAAAAAAGAAAGGAAAAGGGACTGCAGATAACCTGCTTAATTCTCTCACTTACAAAACGAAAATGTCCTTTGCACCTTGCTTTAACCTTCTATCTTTAAGGACATTCAACAGGGAATACACTCGAGTCAGTTTGACTTTAGCTATTATTAATGGTATCTTGAATAAAATCATTCACCAAGCAACCAAAGAATAACTGGATTTTGGCTCTCCAAAGTAATAAAGTAGAAAGCCATCACAGAGATCTGCTGCTGAAACAGGAATGGACAGAATGTCTGATGTTCCTCTGAGCAGGGGTAGAAGCCTGGGTGATGGATCCAGCTGGATAGGAGATATCACGAGCCACAGCCATCCAGTGCAATATCAACATGAAGCTTTTTCCATGGCGTGTGCGGGGGTGCTCAGAAGCCAGCTGTCAAAGCAGAAAACTGCAAAAGGTTACTCAACACGAATACTTAATATTTAGGAATCAACAGTCTCACAAGAAATTCATTTCTGTTCACTCACTGGATCTGAAAGAAGGAGTAGGTAAAAAAAACCCCCTCTCTCTGTCCTTTGGGTCGTGATGAAAAGTGTGCTTTCTTAACAAAAACCTCAAAACTCTATCTGCTTCAAACAGAAATCTCGGATTGTCTGAAACATCAAGGCAGCAGTCAAAATAAGATCCCTGGGAGAGACAATGCACGAGGTCAGAATGCTGCAGCCTCACAATTTCCACAGTGGAAATAAACAGAGCATCAGGCTATGTACTACACCTAAAAGGGCAGAATTAAGGGCTGTATTAGTCCCTGGCCTTCAGAATCATCCACAATACACCTTAAGTTGCTTGCATATAAATGGGGAGAGGAAAGAGACACAAAAGGCAGGAATTAGCCTCTTACTCGATCACCAAGTGCATCTGCTTTTAAATTGTGCAGGGACACCTCCTCAGGCCCCTAAAACCATGCTGCTTTTTTTCCCCACTGGTTTTCTAAAGATCTCAGAGGAGTCCTGGCTTTTGTAATTTTTGTTTTTCTTTTAAACAACAGAGGACTGAAACAGTAAATTCAGCCTTTTGTGAATTTGTTACTGATTTTATTACAGTCTCTCTTCTTAGCAGTTGCTGTCCTTGCCTTGCTACCCATCTGCCTCACTAACTAGACAGAAACTGCAGATACACAGACCTTTGATCTTCCCTCTGTTCCAGGCAGCAGCAACACACTCTTCACTGTTTAGATCATTATAGGAAGATCACTGGGAAGAACAGGAGATTAAAATAAACTATTGCAATGTAAATATTTTCGTTACTGTTAAAAATTCCTCTCTGCCTGGAAGCTGGGAATGCCCCAGCAGAGATGCAGCCCCAGGAGAGCAGCAGCAAAAAGTAAACTGTCCCTTCTCTGGAGAGAGTCTGGGGAGTAACTCCTTCTGTCAAGTGTTGTCTTGACTGAAGAACGCGGCTGTCGTGATAAATCACCTCACTGAGACAGACAGCTGAGAGTCTGAGGAGAGGCTGTGACCTCGGGGCACAGACTGCCAGGTCACACTGGGCTGGAGGTCTGGCCGTGCTCCTGCGTCCTGCAGAGGACTGTGAGCATCCCTTTGGAGAGGGGCACAGCTGGGGTGTGCTGCACCTGGGCCTGTGCCATTTCCATGCTGAGAAACATCCCTCAGAGGAGGGGTGTGGGACAGGAGGGCAGACTGCACACACCTTTGAACATGTGCTATCTGAATATACCCACAAATACGTACAAGCAAGTGAAATTCAGCTGCTGCTGCAAGAGTTCCTGCTTGTCCACAGGGCAGTCCGTGGTAGGACACAACATTTTCAGCTCTAGGATACGACACTGAGAGGTGCTGCTCTGTGCCTCTGAGTACATCACTCGTTAAAGTTGATCCTCACAGTGAAAAACCTGAGCTCTACGAAAGAATTTTGTATAAACTAC
This sequence comes from Falcunculus frontatus, assembly GCA_013398115.1. Lineage (NCBI taxonomy): Eukaryota > Metazoa > Chordata > Aves > Passeriformes > Falcunculus > Falcunculus frontatus. Next base: position 342,772 of record VZRV01008775.1, read on the forward strand.
AGATACACACTGATGAGAGTTAAGTGGAACATGGGGCCTTCTAAAGCTGAGTCACAGAAATGGCAACGGATGGGTTGTTTAAAGTGCCAGCAATGCTAATGTTGGATCCCTGGAAATCTTAGTCCAAACACAGACTGCATTCCATAAAATCATAAAGGAGTAGAGGCTGCCAGGGACCTCCAGCAGTTTCATAGTCCAGCCCTCCCTGCTCATCTAAACCCCGTTGTTCAGGGCTGTGTCCAGTCTGAGTAACTCCAAGGATGGAGATTCCAGAGCCTCTCTGGGCAACCTGCTCCAGTGCTCAATAACAATTTAATCACAGCCTACAAAGTTCAGAACAACTACCCTCCTCACTTCATTTTCTGTCCTTACCTTTGATTTCATGTTCTGCCAGATCAATACAAACCTCATTTGGGTCCTTCGCATTCATCTTCTGTTCCTGGAAGTCGAGGAACTGTTTTCCTGTGATTTCCCTGTGTTTATAAGAGAACACCTTTTGGCAAAAACTGGTTGGGCCAATACATAGAGGAAATATAGTGTAACCTTCACCTTAAAACACAAATATCTGAGGAATATGCTCTGAAATAAAGTACTGACAGCTTTGGTGAATTAATTCCAGTTAAAAATACACGAATACACATACATGCAATAAAGCAGGATATATGGGGAATAGAAAGAACAAGATAAGAAAAATGCCCAATACATAATCATACGTGTATTAAACCTCACTTGCAAAAGTAGTCCCTAGAAGCCCAGTTGATAATTTTGATTTGTAAAGTTACACATCTAAAAATGTACTTCCAAGACTGCAGTCATAACTTTGCCACTATAAAGTCAGACCATCACTCCAAGTTTTTTTATGCTTTATTATGGGGAAAGTTTTTCTTTCTTTCTTGCTCGCCACAATAGCCAAAAGTGTAAAGAATTGTTCTGTCCCTCTAAGCCAGCTTTTATTCCCATCTGGCTTTTATTGTTCCTTTCCAAGTTTGCTAAACTGTTGCAAATCTTTTGAAAAATACATACAAATTCACTGCAGACAATTACATCTGACAAATCAAAAAAACATCTTTGTCATCTCTGGACTCTGCCGTATCGCTCTGTATGTGTCTGTCCAAATTCTTCTAATGAGATTTTGGGGCTGTGGGTATTCTATGACCAGTGATTCAGTTCACTTCAATAGCCATCAGATGGCTGTGAGTATCCTCTGTTCTGTGCTGAACTTGGCTAAAATTCGAAATGATGAATAAGGGCTATAAATCCCTGCACTTTCTTTGAACATTATATTCATTAAAAGAAAAAAAATTCAGTTGAGCAATGATGTATGTTGCCAATGTACCCAATCTATCAGGCGTTTGACTCTGCTCTCGACTGTAAAGATAGACTGAGATCAATTTTCTTCCTGTCAGCAGCTCAAGTAGATGATTCTCATGCCTTCAGTTCCATTTAGAGAACTCCACACTGGATTTGTTAATTCTGATAAAATCTGCTCTAATTTTGTGAATTCTGATATGCTTAATCTTTGTGAAATATCCCTGAAGGATTGCAGAGAACCACAGTTTGACTGAGATCAAAGCTCCGGCAGACATCCAAGTTCAGTTTGATTTGAAGTGACAAACTGTAGACTCTAAGACTTGATTGTGACTACAGCCCTTTGGGATGCTGCACGGGCTTCAGATACAGATCCTCTCCATGCTTTGATCACCCAGCAAACTGTTGCATGAAAATAAACAAACTGCATCAAGAAAAGTCGTATTAAACTTACATTTTGCAAAATTATAAACAATAGTACTTTTCTGCCAGAGGCCATCACGGGAAGCTGCTTTCTAGTACCAGCTCTCTGACCACTCACCATGGGCACAAATATCACTTGTGAGTTGTCCTGTAGCCCTTTGGTAAAGTCCTGGGCACTCTGAAATACGTCAGCAAGGAAAGCCATGTGCAATTAATCTGTTTGTCCTCTCTGGAGGATTAAGAGATCCCAAGCTACTGGAACCATGACCACTGTCTCTAATTTAACTGAGCAATACTAATTTGCTTCTGCTAAGGCTCTGACCTTGTGTAAACTGTTACAGGGCACAAATCAAACCCCTAAGAGCATGGATGTGTTCTTCCAGGCAATCCGGATCATCTTAGGCTGCACAATTAAATAGGTCAACCTCAGCAGCTTGATAAAAGACTTCAAAAAGATTGTGTCATTATGGCTTTGATGTTTTGCAGACCTGAACTGCATTTGTAAGTGAATGCACTGGAAGCATTAGCTGAAGAGTGCCTATAATAGCAAGTAGGAAAAACAGTAAGAGAGCCCATAATAACACCCCCTTGCCTTCAAATGGAAATGCTTTCTCATTTAGATAGGAAATTGCACTCATAAACCTTAGCTAAGTATGACCTTTTTTTCTTCTTAGTGTCTACCACTGTGGATAACTATTATATAGAAAAGGATTTTAGATCTGCAGCTCTTTAGAATCAGAAGTGATGCTTATTATTGTATCCATTGCTCATAAACTAGCATATAGATTTTGTGCTGTAAAAAAGCTAAGTCAGTGCTCTTTGGGTGGCAAAAACATATGTTAGAAGAAAAACAATCTTTTATATGCTGACATATAATGTAATAATTCTATCATAATCAGAGAAAACATGCTAGATGCTTCATGGAACTAGTTTAAGTTAAGGTTAAGTTAAGAATCTTAGTGAAGATTTAAATAAGAAAGCTGGAGAGGGACTTTTTACAAGGGGATGTAGTGACAGGACACAGGGAATGGCTTCCCAGTGCCAGAGGGCAGGGCTAGATGGGATCTTGGGAAGGAATTGTTCCCTGGGAGGGTGGGGAGGCCCTGGCACAGGGTGCCCAGAGAAGCTGTGGCTGCCCCTGGATCCCTGGCAGGGCCCAAGGCCAGGTTGGCCACTGGGGCTTGGAGCAGCCTGGGACAGTGGAAGGTGTCCCTGCCCATGGCAGGAGGGGGTGGAAACATGATCTTTATGGTCTCATCCAACTCAAACCACTCTGTGAATCTATGATTCTGTGATTTAAGCATTTCTGTAAGGGGCCCTTGGTTCCTGCAATTTACCATTTCAGCAGACTATGCAAATAATTTACTGTTTCTCATTTCACTGTGATTGGCAATTAAAGTGATATAGGACATTTTCACTGCGAAAATTATGGAAAGATGTATCACTCCTACAGTCATGAGCAGTCACAAATCAGTCTTTGGTATTCTCTTTGTAAGTTAAAAAGGTAATCATCCACCATCTTTCTCAAAATACATTTGAGACTTGATTTCTGGTTCCAAAATGAGACTGGATAAGAAACATAAATTCCTTTAGCCAATGCCCACAGAATCTTTGCAGCCCAGCACTATCCACCCCTTTCCAGGGCAAGGGTACATTTTTAACACCCTGGGACCTTTTGGAGCTGGGTCAGGTCTCTCCCCGACTCCACCTTGTACCAGCTTTTCTTCTCTGCACGCAGGACAAGGAATTGGCCTTAATTTAGTGAGTTTAACAAAAGCAGATAGGAAAGCTTGGAACAGCCATCAGAAATGTGAAGACTCACTCTTTATTTTGTCTATCTGTCCTCTTTCTGTGGCTTGTCAAGGTAAAATTGTTGCTTGAGATGGCCTTGAAATCCTTTTGTCCTTTTGTACTTACAGGGTGCTAGGCAAAGGTAGGTTAAGTTCAATGACTGAGAGATTCACCCTGGTAATTCATCCTGGATCCTTCCATTTGTGGGTATTCCTTTCCTGGAATCCAGCTCATCACACAGTAAAAGCCAAGCAACTTTTTTTTGCTCAGCCATAAACCAGATCCCAGTTCTTCAGTGCAATGGGCCCTGCAGGGATGTTTCCACCCTAAAAGCAATATGAGCAACTGCAGAATTCTAAATTAGAAATGATTAGCCACTAGGGGAGGTTTATAATCCTACTGCAGTGACACAAGCTTGCTTTGTAAGGCTCACAAGCTTATTTATATAGTTATAGATAACACCCTCTAGCAGGACATGGCATTCTACCACGCAAGTATGATATTTCTTTCCCAATTTTACAATGTATTATATACACGTCTCCTAAGCCGCTGTCCCCTTATTATCAGCAATTTATAAAAATATAAAGTAAAATAGCAGAGTTTTTAGCCTGTACATAACTTACAAAGAAATTTGGATCAATAGGGAAATGTAGAAAGCACTTGAATATTCAGATTATGAATTGCATGTATTGGAAATGTGGTTAGCCAGCTGCAAGGCTCCAGAGTTATCAATTTCAATATGAAACAGTTTATGCTCTTTTCTAAACAATTTTAGACAAATAATAAAACTGGCAGTAATCATTCTTAAGTAGCATAAAACTTATTTTAAAGGCAATTACATCCATCAGCATGATGTCCAAAAAATCATCTGTGACCTCCCTGAAACTTAGTTGTGGTTATAACAATTCCTCCCACTGCAAACAGATACACTGATTTCTCTCTGTCCTTTGTGGGCTTGTTTACATCAGGAATATTTGCTGAATTTATAATGGTGCTGACTTACTCCCACCATATTGCTGGCATCAATTTTTGCAAAATCAATAGCAAGTTATTTAAAATGTGTAGCTCTCATCCCCTACTACCTAGTTCTTTATATAATTTTAACGGTGACTTAGAGCTTCCTTAATTGGACCTCATCTTCCAGCCCAACAGACAGGGATAAATCATGGGAATCATTGCACCAGACGAGCTCAGCACCACTTATAAATGGCTGTGGTAGCTGCCACATGTTCCATCACTGACAAACTCCAGGGGCTGACCCTTGGCAGAACCCATTGCTCTGCCCAGTGACCATGTTTTACAGAGCAGTTTAGACATGTATGTGCTTCAGACACTTTCACTTCCCCATGTTCCAGTGTGGTGGGAGACAGGGACAGGAGATGGAGCAGATTTGCACTGTGAGAGAATATCCAGTACAAACAGGTCTGTGAGACACAAAATCATCATCCTTTCAACACAAGGCTTTTTATAAAACAAATAAACATCCTGGAGCTCTGAATTCATTTGAAGTGATTCATTAAGTACACAGAAGCAAAAATCTCCTGTCACGAGACTCAAAATGGCCCACCTGGAGAAAGATCTATCCAGGACCTCTCCTGTATGATCTTTCCAAAGAACATAGACAAGCTTTACAGTCAGAGAAAAGGTCAGAATTTATAAAGATATAGCAAGAAGAAAGAGCAGAAATTAGTGTTTATCAGTAACTTTCTCAGTTATCTCTGTCTCTACAGGTGCATCCCTGCCTCCTGATTTTCAGATTAACCAATGGCTTGGGAATTGTGGGAACTCCAACCCATCCCCGTTAACCCTCTGTAAGTTTTTCTCTGTCCTTTCTGTGACCTGGTACCTGCTGTCTGCTCTTCTCAGTCTCTCTGCTTGATCTAAAACCTCACATGTCCTTGTTGTGACCCTCTCCATATACCATCCTCCCACTGGAATCTCTGGAATTCTCTCTGCCTTGGATATTCAGTTGCCAACAGCAAATAGAACATCTCCTTGTTCTTCCAGAGGGCCCACTTGACCCAGTCGCCGTCACTGAGGAACAGAACACAAAGGAAGAACAAATGAATAGAACATGTTCTGGCCAGCATACCCTCTAAATAAACAATCAGCTCAAATATGAACCTTTGCTCGGAAAAACAACACCGAAATCCTCCTTGATTTAGAAAGGAATGTGAAACAGCAGCAATAACACCTCTGCAGACCTCAGAGCACTTCACAGCAGCAGATAGATATCTCCATTTTGTTCAGACATGGACTAGCAAAGTTTGCTGAGATACTGGTAAAACAAACCCTCCTTGTATTACAGCTGCACACAGGCTGGGTGTTCCCAAGGGAAAGCAGAAGGGATCTCCACAGAAAAGTCTCAAAAGGATGGCTCAAGAGCAAGTCCTTTACCTGACGTGGAGCAGACACCAAGATATATCAGATTGTTTCAATTCACACAGCCACAGAAGCCCTTACATAACATTTTGGTGCTAACTATAATATCTTCACTTCTTATTAGACATCACACTGCTTCTGGTTTTCCATGCTCATGATGAACTTAGTTAATTATGTTACAAATAGCATTGAGAAATATTCAGAATAACATGCAAAAAATGCAGTAATTTGGGATTCTAGTCATTAAGGAATCTCTACCCTTAGTGATTGCTGTCATCATGGATGATCTAACAGCCATTTGAGCTCTGTATTTGCTGAGAATAATCATAACTCTTCAGGGAGAATTTATACACTGTCTAGCAACTCTGGACCTTTTGACTCTGCCCAGAGGCAATTTGGCTCTTTATAATGGCATCAGGAGAATCCCAGGAAGAATTTTTTCCCTGTGTCTCTCTATGCCATCTCTCCCTGCATCTTTCTTTTTCACTTAAGTATATGCTAAAGAGAGAAGATATAATCACATTATGACTGTGAAAATAGAAATAATTCTCCTAAATGGCAGACCACCCATCTCTTCTAATAATATGACAGGAGCAGAGGGGCATGGATAGTATGTGGCTATCCTGGAAGCCAGGATTAAGCAACTTTTGCTCATCAGACATCTCCTGTATAAACTACCAGTGTTCTACAGGACTTCCTGAATGCCAACACACACACCAAGCAGAGTACAAATGCATTTGCTTCTCTTCCCTACTGTTACATCATTATCATAAAAAAATTCAACATGCTACTTTATATAAAGCCATAAACATGATTAACTGGAGCTCTAATTCTCCTGCAGACAATGAAGCTTTTAGCTTCACAATCAGTCTCACTGACACAGAGATCATGGAAGGGAATGAGATTTCCATGGACAGACTGAGAGTTTTATTCCTGTGTTACTTTGTGGTTATATCTGCCCCCAAATCAAGGGCCTAGGCTAACCCAGGATGAAATCCTGCTGGATTTCAAAGTCGTTTTGCTGGTGCTCGGATTGCAGGAGTGTCGGTCAGGGTAACTAAGTATACCCTGACATGTTAAATGAAAGACTTCTGAATCTGTTACAGATGCATTTTCCCACCAGAGTAAGAAGGAAATGTCAGGAGCACTTTATTAGATGCCACACACTTAAGCAATTTGGGGTTGGTTTCCAGAACCTCTGCATTTGCTGTGTTCAGGTGGGCAAGGAGCTTTCCTGGAACTCTGCACTGCCACTGCTTCCCTCCCACTGCTGCTGTAATTTCTCTCTGCTCTCAGAGACAAAACTTTCTGTCAAGACGCAGATGTTTTATAACATCTCCTGTTTCTTATTTCAGAACAGGAGCTGAAGTTCTGGAGACATTCTAAGAATATAATAATGTTCACTTTATTCACTGGAGCATTGTGCTTTATACATACTTTGAAGGAAGTTTATTGCTAACAATAATTTATCTTGTTTGATGATCTTTCAATTTCAAACTATTTTTTCCACTTTTTTTTCATCATGTCTTCTATATATAAATGATCTGTAGAGTGCAAGTGAACATTAACATCATGAACTAGCATTATTTTAAAATCAATATTGGAAAATATAGCATCAAGCAGACACTTAAAGACTGAATCCTCTGGTATAATTAGCACAGCCCTGCATTAGCCCTGGGCAAGTAAAACTAGACAGATGGCCCAGACAGAGGGGGATTTTTTTTAAGTGTGCACTGGAATATATTGATTAATGCCAGATTAGTCTTGCCTAGCGCCCCTCCTGCATCTTTAAGGAAAAAGTGCAACAGACAGAAAACTTTTTGGAAATAATTACAATACAATATGGATCAGGTGTTAAAGAAAAAACCCATAGATTTTTATTAAAGCCCCGCAGGATTATTGTGATGCTGTGGACACCTGAATAGCAATTACTTTAATCACTGCATCATTGTCGTGGCTCACTCATCCCATGGCTTCAGAGACCACAGGGGACAAAAGCAGGAGCTGTAACTCTCTCCAGCCTTGGATGTTTCTAGTATTAAGCAGTCTAGGAACAAGTGGAAAGATTGGGATAGATGATATAGATAGATATAGATTATATAGATATAGATCTAGATATATTCTGTCCTCATGTTCTGCCAGCTATATTCTTATTTGCTGGAAGATTTTAAAACTATTTTGCCACATTGGAACAGTCATTAAAACTCACTAGGATCGAGCTCACCTGAGACACCACTTAGTTTAACCGAGCCATATTTACAATTACAGGACAAACCAGTTGCATAGTTGATGTAAGAATTAAACCTTGAAAATCTGCTCTATCCAGTTTAAATGCCTCCTCTAAACAGATTTATTTCTTTTTTTTTTACCTATGGTTTGACCTACAGACTCACAATTTGTTTTGAGCTGTGTGTAGAGAGGTGCCTTTTAAAGGTGAACAGAGTTTAATGTGAAGAAATGACAAAGATATCTAAATATAAAGTCCTTCTGGTAGCTTGGCACTGACCCCAGTGAAACTTTTTGGATAAAGCATGCTGGAAGTGACAAGTACATGAGCAGGACTTTTTGTTTACCTCCAGGGCAGCACGGTCATTCACAGCCCGAAGAACTTCCTCTGATGATAACGTTACATCTTTGTGTTGTATTTAATCCCCACATTAATAAGGCTCTGAAAAGAATCCTGAATAAAGACCTTGCTGGGGAAGACAGCCAATAACACGTCATTCAAAGGGTAGCCAGGAAGGAGAGTGGGCAGTGATGGTGAAGAGACAGTAATTGGTTTCCCCTGTACCTGTCAGAAAGCTGCTCAGTTGCTATATATTTAAAACCCTTTTCAGGTATAAACCAGATCACAGGGGACATCCACACCTGAATGTTATCCACAACTTGGTACAGAACAGAGAACACAAATATTAATTTCACAGAGCTGGCAGGAAATGGAATTACCAAGGAGGTCCAATCCAATCTAGATTAATAAATTAGCATATCTAGAAACTTCAGGAAGGAAAAATGTATTTTACAAAGTGATACAGAGGCAGAGGAGGTGACTCCCTCTGTCCTTACCTGTCTCTCTTATCTCCATTTGCAGTACCATTAACAGAGAGGTTTTACCCTGCTTTCAGTGTTTAATATTTAGGGCCAGGAGTGAAACATTGCTGCAGTAGAGCAGCGCCAGTGCAGCACTGCAAAGCTGCTTTGCCAGAGGCTGAGCTCCTACAGGCACTGGCAATCTCACCCACACATGGGAACATCCCGGAATTCATCTCCCTTTGAACTAAGGGAAGCTGGACCAAATATTATAATTTGGTTTTGATTCCTCTCTCAACAACAAACTGATAAAACACACAAGGACTCACCAAGCCTAAGGAGTTACATTCCCTGTACTATTTATTTTTTAGCGTTATAATTTCACATTTATCTTTTCCTCCGGATCCCTGCGGAAATGAAATTAACATTTTTAACTGCCTGTTTTACCTTTGCCATAATAAAAGAGAAGAGTTATGGCTAAGCTTCTGAGCATCAAAATCAAATGGAGTATTGGTAAAGCAATTTCTGTGAAATTTGTAAACAATATATTGCCCGGAAGAGTCTGCTGTTGATAGTAATTTTGGACCGAGTCCTTTATAGCTGCTTATTCTAACATGGCGTTTCCATCCTGTTAAAATGTCATATGGATAAAGAAGTAAATTTTGACAGCTGTGACAGGATTATCATTGCCAAGGAAATCCTGGTACTCATACGTTTCAGTACATCTATTTTGCTTTGTCTTTGGCCTTGCCTGAACTAAAGTTTACCTTCTGAGACAAGAAGAGAAATATAACAAGAGAAAGAACCAAAATGTTAATATACTTTTGATGCTTGAAATTATAGCAATGATAACAATCTTTTAAGGTTGTTATTTGATGCATTGTTCAGATTTTGAGGGAGCACTGGCTCCTCTCTACAAGGATGTGGCCAATATGGATATTTTGTGGGCATACTGAGCTACAGGAGGGGTTTGCTCATATGTATGTTAGAGGAGAAACTGTCGAAGGTTTCTGTCTCAATCTGTTCAGTCGTGTGCAAAACGGACATGGAAACCCCCAAATGGTACTTGCAGCATCCTGAACTTTTGGGCCAGGGGAATTGCCATGCTGGATCCATCCAATTTCAATATCCTGTCTCTGAATTGCCATGCTGGATCCATCCAATTTCAATATCCTATCTCTGATGACCACCGGTACCCAAAGCCACAGGAACTGCCAGGAGACAGTGGACAAATGTAACTCAGTGCACTGATTCTCCTCCTCTTCCAACAGCACAAAACTGAAATAGCAGGAAAGACAAAGAGTGGCAATTATTGTTATTAGTGCTGCCATTCACATTCTGCCTCCCAGGGTTCACTCCTGAAGATCTCCTGATATAAAGAGCATGCAAGTTACAGCAACTGAAATGCTGATTTATGGGGCTGAAATATCATCCCCAGAAACACTATCTCCCAGTAAGTATCAGTTCTAGTAGCAGTGGTAGTGCTGATGTAATTCCTCTGAGCAACTGGAAAAGGGGCTATAGAGGCAGTAAAGTGGTAATAAATATTTGATTCAAGGTTACCAAATGCTTAGCTTTAGTCTTAATTCATGACAAGGCTGTGTTTAGAAATATGCAATGTCTTGGGAATGTTCTTTCCTACCCAGCTATTTCACTGAATGCAGCCACATATTTTTGGAACTAGCAAGATGATCGTGGATTTGTCATGACAACTTTCTGTGCTGCGTTTATACTGACACAACTAAATGGACTCATCTTTTGAGTCTCTGACTTCCAAAACTACCAATACAGGTATCAGTGAAGTCTCAACAATTTTCATTAATGTCCCAGATTTTGTCTTCAGAACTTTACTAATTCACCTGTTCTTAAGATGTTATAATTTACACAGTAACAATGTGGAGCACAGCTCAGTACCCACCATCAGGTCTCATCTTTATACAGAATGGTAAAAAGACCTTCCTTTACCAAACCAGTCTCTGTGTGCCCATCCCCTGGTGGCATTTGTTTATTCTGGCCAAAAGATACACGCAGCACCAACAGTTTTATGAGATATGCACATCTCAAACAGTGTTATAATGGTAAAAAATAGTCATTGACCCCTGTGTTCTCTTTGGCCAACCCCATAAAACCCCACAGAGGATATTCTGCTGCCTTATGGTTCTTTGAAAATCTCTCGTAGATGAGCCTTGTGTTTCAATGTATAATTTACAAGCACTGAAATGCTAATGTTAACATCACTTTGCAGCACACTCCCTCGAGGGATGTGCTGTTTCATCAGCGATGCCTTTCCTGATGGTTTGTCCAGCCACTTCATAGCCTGTTCTTGCCTTCACCCTTTCCCCCTTCCCCCTCTTTCCTACAGAAGATCAAAACAAACATGATGCTCACACCCTGCCATTTCACAAGCACAGCCTAAACAGCAGCCAGCAGCAACAAAAAGGCCACCAGTACTTGGCCACTTGTGAAGTTCATGCTCTTCTCAAGCAGAAACAACATTTGCCCACTCTTTTGTTAGAACAGCCTCTTTGTTGCCTAGCTAATGAAAATGTTACAGCTGACAGTCAGGAAAAAAATAAGAAAGGCCTTAAGGTAAGGGTAGCTACAGAAGTTCCATTATACATGAGCTGACTGAGGGTCAAAGGTGCCAAGGTATTTAGGTACCCAAAGCTAGATGGTGCGTTAGACATTAAAAATACTCAAGTGCTTCTCTAAAACTCACCAGCATTCCTAGTGTGCCAAATTCCTAAATGAGTGAAAAAATCTGGTCCCCAACAGGCAAACAGCCTCATGTGAGCCTGACTGTACATATAATGTAACAAAAGTTGCTGTATTGTGACATACATTATCAATCTCCCCATAATGGCACACACGAAGCCCTGCAACTGCTTTCAGCATCCATTTCACACTTGCAGGCTTCCCTTCACACTTGTGCTGCTGGTGGGGATGTCACGCTCAGTCAATTTGCATTTGTGAATGTGGGGTTTTGCATGGGCAAACAGGTGCACTCAACACCAATTATGTTTTGCAAGGGTGATGCCAAATGCTAATGGGTTTAGCTTTGAAAAAAATCCAACCAACCTCATACACTTCTTTCGCTTTTCACCTCTCCTCCGTAGAAATGCAGAGTAAAAATATTTGTCCAGAATGGGCCAACTCTCACAAGTACCAGAGGGCTTGGACCAACTCCATAGGATGGCACCTCTGTTCAAGACTGGTTTTTTCCCTCTCTCTTCAATATTTGTTTCCTTTGATTTTTGATGTTGTTTGCATCATGTAAAAATGATATTCACTGAATAGTAAAACTAGTATGTACTACACAAAAAACCTCAGGCTGTTTGAAAGATTCTGTAGCTGAAACATTGTCAATATTCTGCCAGTGGTCCTTTAGATGCTTGAGTAAAATACAAACACAAGTTAAAATCCTTGAGAAAGCCATAATTATACATTCAGAGACAATTTGTTTCTTTGAAGATTTTATTGCCCTCACACCTCCACTTAATCCCGATGTTTTTACAACAGCCAGGTTCATGATACTGCAGCTAAGGTTTTGTCAGCACTTTAATTATTAACTTGTTTTTACCATGGCTGCAAAGCATCTTGCTTGTCTGAACTTGCTGCTGAGGCTTCAGCTCTTTTAGCGGTTCCTCAGGTAAACCCCATGTCTCTCCTTTGTGAGCTCCCAGCTCTTCCAGGAACAACCTTAACACCTAAAGACCACTTTGAAACCCCTCCAAACCTGGTGCTGGAGACAACTCATCAAGAATCAACAGAAAAATCTTTTAGAATGCTCATTATAGCCAAAAACAACCAGCCACTGACCTCATTTTCATAGATGCAAGAAAAATTCTTGCTTTGATATGACACACAATATTTTCAGTGGCAACATGTGAAAAAGTTTTGCCCCTAATTTTTGTGCATTTTGTGTTTAGTCATACTTTCCTGTTGTGTGTTTATAAAACATTATTTTAAGAATATGTAATTACTAGAAAGACTGGAGGGATTCAGAAATTCTCCTAGTTGATCATATTAGTTTCTGTAAAGTTTTAAGTCAAATGTAATTAATTAGTAGCAGTTCTGATGAAATATTAAGAGATTTAAGGGTGGAGCTAGGTTTTGACTGTTAGTCAAAATGCTCCTTGCACTGCAGCTTGAAGGGGTTTCTAAATCTCAGAAAGGGTCTTTGACATCTCTCGTGAGCAGCACCCAGGGACTCCTAAGAGTGAGAGGAAAGGTGGGAGAAGCAAGAACTCCTCAAGAACCCTCCGTGCAGTGACACTGCAGCAGCCCACTGGAGCCATGCTGAGACAGCTTCCAGATTAACGAGTTGTTTCCTATTTGCATCAAAGTGCCTCAGCTAGTGGGAACTAATTCCAATTTAAATGTTTTTCATTGTTTCTGCTAGAGCTATCAGTCATACCTCGGGTTAGACAATGGATTTTACATCTCTTGAATTTTTGTTGGGTTTTGTGGTTGTCTCTTGCAGTGTGACGCAGGTTTTAAATTGTTTGGGCAGTTAATGGCGGGGTCAGATTTGCAAATGCAAATCAGCCCCAAAACACAGGGAAAGTTCTCTCAGAGCTAAAAAATGTCTGAATGAATGCGTTGCTCTTCTGACGGGACTGAGGAGCTTTTCTTCTTTTGTTTGTACCTTAATACCTCATTATGCAAAAAACCTCAGCAAGTCAGTATCATCCAGCCCTCCTTTCCACATGGTATCAATTTTGTTAGAAAACAGGGGAAAATATACTGCTGTGGCATTTTAACTTCTTCTTCTTGTCCTCTCTTGTCGGCTAATTATTTCTTTGAGGTTAAATGAGCTAATTATGCCTATATCAGAGCTCTTTGAGAAGCAGGAATCACTTTCTGTTGTCGATAATTAAATGAATTGAGCTTGATTTTTGGTTTGGGATACAGTTCTAGACATTTTTCTTCCTTGTACACTGTATAAAGTAGTAAAAATAATTGCAAGTGATGTTTTGTTGATGACAGAATGGAGGCAGCTTTTCAACTGTGATGTGAAATGTTCTGTAAATTGATTTAAATTAATAAGGGTGAGAGGAAGGAGGAAAGAAGGGAATTCTACCCCTTCTACTCACCTCTGAACAGCTTTAACAATCTTACAAGAGTTAGAGAATCTATCAGAATTTCACATGGTGTTTAGGAGGAGAATGTTATGTGGATTCCTTTCTCAACTGTCATTTGACCATAATGTCGATTTTTTTTTCTTTAATTTCACTCATCAAGTCCTGTGCTTGTTTTTCCCTGTGATACCTGACAGTGGAACTCCAAGGAGCTGCAAGCTTTTATACAGAGGTCAGGTATGCTGCAGACAGCACCCGTTCTTCTCACTCCAGAAATAGTGCCCTCTTTGATCTGAGAGGTATTGTCTGCCAGCATACAAAAGTGTTTCAGTGTTCATGTTAGTTGTGCTCTGACTGTCTCCTGACCAGAGGATCTCACCTGTATCCATCTGTACAAATTATATATAGCACAGACAGGGAGAGGGGTCTACAGCAGGGCTTAAGCTCTAACCTCTAAATTCAGAAAGAGCTGAGAGCTGCAACAAAACATGCAGCTTTCCTTCCAAGTGCCTCTCTGAGCTGGGATCCAGCAGCCAAATGCTGAAAGCTTAATTAAACATATGTGTATAATTCCTCTCTCCTAGGCCACTTTAAATCACATCTTTATTTCAACCATCCTTATTGGCATTACTAATGCTGTGGACAGAGGAGGATGAATGTTATTGTGGATATAATCTCACTGTGCACTGGTAACATCTGGAGAATTCCCTGTCTGTCTGTGAGGATGGAATCAAAGTCTGCAGACACTGGTGGGATTGTGGATACCAATGGGCTGTGACCCACTCAGGTGAAATTCAGCCTTCGCTACAGTGGGCAAACAAACCTGGAGCACAGCAGGAAAAGATCTACAGTGAATGAAGAGATTTGGAGAGCTCTGGAGGGAGAAGCAGAATCTTAGGATAACCTTTTTGGCTGGTGACAGTAAGGAATAAATACTGTCTGGGATGGAAGGCTCTGGCCTGGCTCTGTGGGTGATGTGCACAGCTTTGCTCACTGCTGGTTTGCCACCCCTGAACACTCCCCACATCTGAAGCAAAATAATGCAGAGACCCTGATTCATTGGCTTTGTCTTTTTAATATTTATGTCCTCCTGCAAGAGTTATTTAACCATTTCCAAGCTTAGTTTAAACTATTAAATCTCTCCTCATTTCAAGCCCCAATCTGAATATACAGAATCACATACCTGACATATATGATTGGTATTACCTGACTGGGAGAGCTTATGCTGCAAGGATCACAAGTGGAAGTCTCCAGCAATAAACCTCTGGCACTTTGGGAACTCAACTTTTGTACAAGTTGACTTTCTTTCTTTCCTCCAACTGTCAAAAAAAACTGAGAACAAAGATATTTTTTATTCTTATGCTGCCAAGGAATAATTAATATCCAGCTTGAATCTTCCAGGTGCTGCAACAATGCAATGTGTCCATGAATTGGCAGTGATCACTTCAATCCAGGCTGGGTTTGGTATCAGGATTTGACTGTCTTGAGCTGTTGTACCATTAGATCCATACTGTGTATTTTTAGCCTGGGTGGGAATATGTTCCTTTTTGACTTCTAGAATCACTAAGAGTCTCTTTAACATCTGGCACCAACTTTAGAGCAATTAATGCTTCATTTGCAGTTTCTTCTCCTGAATTTACATTTATCAGCTGTAGAACTACAGAGAAATGTGCTTCTCTAGATTACAGCTCTGTCAGCCAGGACAGTTTCAAAAAACAGAAAAAGACTGTGACCCTTTCACGGGGTGTGCTGTCATGTTGGTGTTTGCTTCTCTTCAGGAAACAGCACCCGTGGAATATATAAATGTTTATATTGGCAAAGGGTATTAGGAAAATTAAAATTTAAAAAATATGAACTGCAAAAGGGTAGTTTTTATGGAAGGGTTCTTCAAAACCCTAATAGCAAAAGCTTATGGAATATAATGGAAAATAAATATTTCTTTTGTATGCTCAAAACTAGGTTTGCAGATAGACTCTTTATATAGTTACATTTCCACTTTTATTAAAAAAAATCAAACTTATTTGCATGACAAAGATATTTTCCTTCTGCTAAATTATTCTAATGGGACTTGGTAGAGATAAAAGTAAACTGTTAAAATATTCTGCATGGCTAAGTCTGCTATCTGCAGGTAATATTCATTCACTAAGATAACATTTTTAGGGTTTGGAACCTAGCTTCTTGAGGGTAAAAATAAGCCTTTATCTGTCCTTCAGGATTATTAACAGTAAGTGATTTCCACATTAACATCAATAGCAATAATGAAGATGTCCTTTTCAATTCATCCCAGGGAACTTTGAGTGAGAACTGTTATTTGGCTAGGCTTCACTCTTTAATAGAGTCCAAAGATAATTGGGTATTGAAAATTCCATCTAAATCAACCAAATAAATCTTTCGGTTACCAAATTAATAATTTCATTGATGCCATCAGCCTTCAATTTTCACTCCATTAAATTCCTAAATTCATCTGAGAATGGCACAGCAAACAAATTAAAATGAGTTTCTTATAAAAATGAGAATGATAAGATTATGCCTTCTAAAAAAGCAATTTAACTCCAATAAATTATTTTTAAATTATTAAATGAGGCATTTCATTAACTATAAAAGAGGAGCATAAAAGGGCACCAGCTTACAGAAAATAAGACATCTATAGACCTCTATAACCTTGGACAATTATATCTGTAATAATTGGCTCATAAAACTTTATGGCAACTTGTACAATATTCCTTTTTCCTTAAGATAGCATTGTGATCAGCAGGACGATTAGACAGAGAGGAACAGAGCATTTTTTTCCTCAGGAGCACATGGCTAAATGTTTTCAAATAGCCTCTTGTTGCTTTGCTCAACGCAGAGCATTAGAGCAGAGTGTTACCTGCTCGGGGTGCAATATTAAATCACATTTAAACTACATCATGCTGCAGTAAGGCAGCTTAGTGTCAAGGAGGAATTCAGGATACAAGACAAGCAAATTCCATGACTGTTTTCTTTAGAATATGTGCTCAGTACGTTGAAGGTTTGAACCTTTAAATGTCAGGTTCGATACGTTGTCTCCCTTTTCAGTTCTTCTTCCATCAGCTTTACAGAAGGCCAGAATTCTGAGGAATGAGCAAAAACAAAACAGCAAGAGACTGCAGTAACGTCTTGATAGCAAAGCAGTGTGAATAACAGATTTATTTTATATTTATTCCAAAAAAAGGAATAAACACTGCCTCCTGCTCATGGGGGAATACCATCAGTAATGTACAAAACCTAAAATACATAGAGCTGAAGAAGTGTTCACATGGGTCCTAGGCCTTGAGGTCTGTCCAGGTAAAACCAAGGTCTGTTCAATGGCAAGCTCAGCCTTGTGGCTGCCTTGGCACAGATGACTCCTCCTCCCCAGTCAGGTCCAGCTCACTCCCAGTGCCTTGCTTTCCCTGCAGGAATGGGAGCTGTGTACCGCCGGCAGATAAACATTTCACACTTGAAAATCTGATGCAGTGAAAGGCAGGCAAGCTTTCCACTGATTCCAGTGAAGTACCATGGCTTAGAGAGGGGAATTGTGAGTAGGCCAGATTGACTCCTTGTTTTCGGGAGATAACAGGCACACTGAGCCACTCTAAACCACGACTCCTAATGAAAGCCTTGTGGGCACACATTAAACCCTTCCCAAAGATCCTCTGCCTGCTTCCTCTCATTACAATGAACCAGCCTACCCTCAATCCAGAGATGAACCCCTGCTGATTCCAGTAATTCTTGCTTCTATAGGCTAAATCCTTTTGTGGTTTTCCTTCCTTCTCCATTCTACACATTCCAGATAAATTTAAAATGAAACAGGTACCAAACCAGGCAACATTAAAGAACCAGAGGCATGAACTCTACCCAACAATGTGAGTTCTGTTTGAATTAATGCACTACAGGGTTTAGATAGCCCTGATTTCTTCACCTTTGATTTCCCAGTGATGTCCAGAATAAATAATTGCCTTATTAAAGGACTTCTGAAGCCAATAGAGCAAGGTAAAAAACACTGAAGTCACCAATTCAGCCTTTGATTCTGTCTGACAGAAAATTAAAAATGAATGAGAAAAAAATTAATAATAAATGTATTCATGGCCTTATTGGGATTCATGACTCTCTTGCCAATATTAAATAAGTTCAACCAATTGTTCCCCTTAAAGTGAAATAGCATCAGAATGCCAGCTGCACTATCAGTATTTTCCTTTGGTGTAGTAAAATTATAAAAAAACCCAAATAACAAAACACTACCTCAATTAAAAAATTCTTCAAGCTAAGACCCACCACATCTGCCAAAGGACAGGGGGCATTTTACTAAGTCTAAAGCTGTACAAGTAATTAATAAACCCTTCTCAAATATCAGCTCAAACACATGGGGTTTGACAAAGTTGTAAAACTGTGACAGAACAAAACAAAGTCTGGTCGTGGAAGATGGCAAGAAATAACTACAGGAAACTCGTATTGGGATTCTGCCTTCATAAGCAGTTACAACAATGCAGATTTATAGTGCAGTGTGGGATCCCTGGGAGTCATAGGAGCACTCGGGACAGAAGGGCTCTAAGGAGCTTTGCAGAGCAGCTTCAGGAGGGTCAGCTGAGATCTCATCAGTTTGCTCTGGCTTTAATTCACTCCGGTCCTGAGAACTCCCAAGGGTGAAGACAAGGCCTTGTGTTGTGACCTTTAATTGTCAGCCGGGTGAAAAGATACCCCTGTGTGTCTGTTCCATTTCTGTGCACTGTCCATGTCACCATGAGCCCCTGTGAAGAGCTTGGTCTCATCACAACTAAGCATCAGAAGGATCTGAAATTCCTCTGAGCCCAGCACCCTCCTACTGACTGGGACCAGCATCAGATCCTCAAACAAGAGTCCGTACAACTGTGGCAGATACCCTTCAGCTTGTCCCATCCTGCAGGCAGCTGAAGCTGTTCAGTTCTACTGGCAGTGGATTTTTCACTCCTTCTCTGATCAGTCTCACCACAATTACAGACAATGATCCCCAAACAATGAAAGTCCGAGTGAAAAAAATATCCCTTAAATATCCAAAATCTGAGAGGAGAAAGCTTTACCATTTTCAATGTAGATCTGGGAAAATGAAGCAAAATGAGACTGAAGAACCTGTAAAGGATAGCAGACAATGAAAGGTCAGTGGCACTGGGTACAGTTGTGAGTGATGTCGGTGTGACACTCATCAGGAAAGCACAAATTCCATTTAGCTCAGGGGCTGAAGTAGGAACTTGTTCACTAGAAGTCATCCTACTGTGGGTCAGTGCAGTGTGAGAGACAGCAGCAGTCCTTGCCCTGCATGGATGCACAAAACGTTCTCAGCAGAGCGCTGTGGGATGTTGTGTCTGCACCGCTTTGTGTCGCCCAGCTTTGCAGAGAAGCAGCAGGATCCCATGCACCAGCCAGCTCTCCTGCAGCTGCATTTTCCAGAGCCTTTTGTCCTGGTTTCAGCTGGAATAGAGTTAATTTTCTTCCTAGTGCTGTGTTTTGGATTCAGTATGAGGATAATGTGGATGACACGTGAATGTTTTAGTTGGTGCTCACCCTAAACCAAGGACGTCCCAGTTTGCCACTGTCAGCCACTGAGGAGGGGCACAAGGTCCAGGAGAGGCACAGCCAGGACAGCTGACCCAAACTGGCCACAGGGATATTCCAGATCACAGAACATCATGCCCAGTGTATAAACTGGCGGAGATTGGTGGGAAGGGCTGGTCACTGCTGGGGGATGGGCTGGGCATTGGTCAGAGAGTGGTGAGCAATTCCATCGTGCATCACTTGTTTTTAATTGGGTTTCACTCTTCTTTCTCTTTTGCCTTTTAGCATTATTATCATCATCATATTGTGCTTTATGTCATGTATTAAATTGTTATCTCAACCCGTGGGTTTTACCTCCCCGTGATGCTCCCCATGACACCAGGACTGTGTGTGAGTGGCTCCGTGGTGCTGAGCTGTGGGCTGGGATTAAACCATGACAGAATTCCCAGCTTCAATCCATCTCTGCATGGGGCACAGGAGAGATTATCCAGCATTTCTTCCCACAGTACTCAAGAGCAAAGCAATTTTGCTGCCTTAAGGAGGGGATGACATGCTACATATCAGAATAATACTGATTTATGGGGCTGAAATCAGTAAATTTAAATTAAGATCAGTAAGTGATGGGCAGGAATGTCCAGTATAACCAGTCTTTTAATGTCATGCATGTTTCCATGTTTTGATTCATAAATGACGTTATCTACTATTATGCTTTCAATGCATTTGTTTGGTTAGGGTTGACATTTTAGATCACTATATTTACTGATTAGATCTAGAGTCAAAGAAAAAGGAATATAAATTAGTTTTTCTAATTACTGCAAGGATATATCCACTGCCAGTCTATTTCCAAAGTAATTTCTGTGGCTCATTCCCTGGAAGCCAACTTGCAAAAGACAAGACTAAAATAACTCTAAATCTTTGATTCGGGAAAAAAAAGTAAAAAGACACAAAAATCCTGGCAAAGTCTGCATCTGCACAGCTGGTGAGAAAACTGATTGTCCAGACTCCAGCACCAAAGCCTCAACTCCACATCACAGGGTACCCAGATCAAGTGTTCTATTAATTTACAAGAGCCTGTTATGGCCCCACTCATTCAGGAAAATCAAGGAATATCTGCCCTGGTGTCAAAGTAAATTATAGTGCCAGAAATAAATACAATGCTAAATTAGCAGCAAAGAAATAAGGTAAAAAATGTATCTCTTTTTAAAAAAAACGAATGCTTTCTGCAGCTCAGAGTAACAATAAAGAAATATTTGTATACAAAAAAATAAAGGGAATAATCTTTGCTGAGAGAAGTAGATTCCTTATCTTTATATAAGTGTGTTTTCTGTCTTTTTATTTTGCAAATTGATTTAGTATTTGGCTGTCGGATCAAATTGATTAACAAGATAATTCCAATAACTTCAGTGGCTTATTCACAGGGATAAATTTAAAGCTCACGTAAATATATCTGTGGATTTCAATTGGTTTTGGGTCAGAACTTGTACGTAAATTTGCAAAATGATACAGAATGTGTCTCATTGGGGCACATTAGCTTAAATATTCTTGTCAAAACCATACCCCATCTCCAATCCATAAAATTAAATAGGAGCTCATAAACTTATAAATATGTTTATTAGTCTTTCAGAGACAGGCACAGACTAGTAAACATTTCAAAGTCTGCATCCTTCTAGCCCCAAGGGTGCCTTCTTTAAAGAAGTCATTGATTTTTGTCATCAAAAAACAAGTATTCAAGTAACAGTCTCAAACACAAGCTGATGGTAAAGTACCCAGGATTCCCAAAGGTGCCATCTGTAAAAGGATCATTGATTTTGACCTTTTGGGTGGATTTGTCTTTTTTCCTAGTGTTTTATTATGTGCATCAATAACAGAGAAGGCAAAGAAGACAAAATGAGAGAGAGAAAATATAACTTTTTAGAGATGTGTGCTTGGACTTCTGCCAAGAAAATATTTTTGTATTCAAGTATTCCACTGTTACCAGCTCCTAATCAAGAACAAAAACAAAACAAAACCTAAACCCAAAATACTCCTGAAAAATGTGATTGTTTAGACCAATAGCTGGCTAAAAAAAATATCCTAATTATTTGTTTTTGTCAAGTTCCTTAGGACTTAGCATCGCTCATGTGTGACTTTAGTAAACATATCCATATCCATTACCCTTTCCCCATATGAAAGTACAGATCTTGATTTAGGTGGGGGGGAAGCTGGGATGTGATCCAATTGTCAGCTATTATTAAAAAGAATCTCTAGAAGCAGCAGTAAAATCAGCCCACAGCCCCACAGTCAGGGGACACTGAATTTGCCCTATGCATATTGCATAAATATTTATTTTTCTGTTAATCCCAATTAGTGTGAATTTAAAATATAGGCTTGCCTGGCTCCCCTACATCTCAAAAAAGGTTAGGAAAAGCTGGTATTCTGTCTGTGCACCAGTGGAAATACTGTGTGGTGTCTAGGCTGCAGGAAGAAGGGCAGCAAAGTTAAAAAAATAAATCCGCTAATTCTCCAGCACTCCAGATGAACAAAGCGAAGGAGGCACATCATTTCAGTGAAAGTGGGCACAGGCCAGAATGTTTGGAGGGTATGTCATATATAAGATGTTGAAAATAGCAGGTCACATCCAGCAGAGCTGCTTATTTCAGCTCCAGACTGGTAAAATTCTGCACAGAGTGTGACAGGACTGCCTTTATCTTCCCCCAGCAACGCAGGCAGAGAGACAGTGGAGGAAGAAGCAGAGAAAAGTGCTTTTACTGGTGCCAGACAGGGTTTGGCAGGGGCCCAGAGCAGCAGGTAAAGCCATGGCCTCCAGCTCTGGTCGATAATAACAGGGAGCACCTTCAGATGCCAAGCCCTCCCTCTGCATCAGCAGCCTGAGCCCAGTCAAAACACTCCAGGCTGCATTTCTGCTGCCACCTGCACACCACATATTGCCTGTTTTAATGAGCTTCTCCCAGAAAGGCCGTGTAACCTTCATTTCCAAGCTTAATCTCAGCCATGTCAATACTCTGCCACAGCTATTCACATGCATCCAGAGCCATATCGAGCAAAGGTAAAGAGGGAGTGCACTCTGCAAACGTGGAGTCATGAAAATAAAATGCGTGTGATTTGCCCCATTAAAGGAGTTGCATCTGCTCCTCACTCTCCCAGCATATGCTGCATGTGAAAAATGAGAAGTGTGAGCTGCAGCCACAGAGCTCTGCACTCCAGCTGTGAAGGTTTATACTTGTATCCCTTTTCAGCTCCTACAATGGATTTAACTAAGGGCAATTTTGCACATTAGCAGGAATTCTTCGAAACAAAACAATCCTTTCAGCGAAAATGAAGAGGCTTTGAAAATGATTGCAAAGTGGATTAGGATCACTTATGGTAGATGGCTGTTGACAAGATATTGCTTGTGATTACCATGAGCATACATTGATAGGTGCCAGAAAGGAAGCTCATCACTGAAATGGTAGAGACATTTCAACATATGTTCTGAGAAAACATTTAATGTCAAAGAATTTCTGTCATTTCAACAAGAAACTTTCCCTTGGCCACCTACCAGAGGATGTTCAGAAAAACCCCAGTGCAGAGATGGGAGTCAGTCACCCACAGGATTCTAATCCACCTTGGGAAAGAAGCAATTGTAGCCTCATGCTCAGTGTTTGCACACTGCCCCTTCCCTGTGCAACAGATATTTGGTGATAAAACTGTGGTGGTGAACATGCTGAATATTAAACATCTATTGCTTTTACTGTTTCATTCCTTGTAGAAGGGTTTTATAGTACAAGGTTCTCACCCTCCCCTGTGAATATTTAGCTAATGCTCATGGGATCTGCAACAAAGGCTGAAAAAAGTTTAATGCAACATTTGTTCCCACATCATTTACAAATTTTGAAAATTGTTCCTCTAGGAAGACAATTGCTCTACTGTCCTTTCTCACTGCTGTCTGCCCTCCAGTTTAAATGAACACAAAAAATCAACTGTTTCATGAGTCTCTTAGTCCCACTGTATATTCAATTGAATATGTATTCTGTATAACCTCTTGAGCAGACAAAAGGACCTGCTTGGATTTACCTGTTTCTACCTCTGCAGGAAAGTGTCCCTGCCACCATTGCACAAATATAGAAATATAATAAAGCATCTTTTTTTTTTTTTTAGGGATGGGCTTGGTTTCATATTGGCATCTTCGATTCCTTTATCTCATTTATTTTTAGCACTAGATGATCTGTCTTTGTCAGATAATTCCCACAGCTGCCTTCCAGTGAAGAAGTCAACAGCAGGAAGTCAGGATGTGGAAAAGGATGAAAACAGTCTCAGAGGAGAAATCTTTATGCAATCCACTGTCCCTCAACATCTTTTTGCAGTCCCACTCCAACTTCAGTGCTCAGCTTTGGCTCTCTCCAAACCATAGGACAAGCCAAAGCCCAGGAGCCTCAGAAATCACCCAGATGAAAAAGTTCCCAGGGGAGAATTATTCTTGCAGCGTAACCCATCCTTTGTGGTAGCTTAGGCTCTAGGGTTAAGTTTTCCAGTTGTGTTTTGCTCTCTTTGACTTTGGGTCTCTGTTTCTCTTCCTGCCCTCCTCCAGGTTCCTTCCCATTGAGGTTCCATCAGTCTGGCAGGTTTGTGTGCCGGGCACTGCCACTCCCTGTGCTCACTCTCTCACACAAGCACTCTCACCACTCTTCATTTCTGTCTCTATCTAGTTGACCCTCACTCTTTTTCTTCTTGTGTGGTTTTTTTTTTCCCCTTTTGCTCCCCACAGAGCCACGGCTGTTTAAAGGGATGACGAGGGCAAGCCAGCAGGTTTTGCTGTCACTCAGCTGTGGAGCACTAACAGAACTTCTGTCAGTGCTGCCGAAGGGGCTGAAGGACACCAAGAGATGAGCCAGGCCTGGACAATAAAAGAGTTCTGGGGCTTTGTAAAGAGAAACATCCTATACGTTGTCCTCACACTCTGATGTACGCTAGCACAGCCTGCCAGGCTCTGATAACAAAACAACTGCTCCCAGATTGTGCCAGAGCCCAAAACACAGCCGTGCTTTGGGAAAGGAACAGCATGGGAACACTTAGATCAGTGGCAGAGCCTGGGCCCAAGTCAGAATCAGCAGTAACACGGAGTGTTCAAATAAGCTCTCCACAGCCTCGGGCCCACAACCCGTCATTAATTTGCACAAACCTGAGCCACAATGCCAGCAAAGGTAAGCCAGTGGGGTTTGTTTCATCCTGGCACGGCCACTCCTCCATTTGGGATGCTGTTATTGTGCCTGCCTGCGGGTGGTCAGGACTAGGAGACACTGACCAATTAGTGGGGTGCCCGTGTGGCAGAGCATCCTGCTGGTGTTTGTCCCCTGCACTGCTGCATCTGACACTCCCACCGGGACCGTGCAGAGCAGCCCGAAGGGAGCTCACTCCGGGTGACCAGCAGGTGATAAGTGTATGCTAAACCAGCCTCAGCTGGAAGTCACTCTTGCAATGCTAGAGGATTGTCTTGCATACCCAGCACAGCTTGCAGAGCATTTAACTAGGAATACAGAAGGAATAATGCTTCTTTTATCTATTTCAGCCTATCATTAATAATAAAATTTGTTTGTCTCCTTTTTAGGGCAGGTTCAATAATATTGCAAATTTAGAGTAAGCTATAACTGAAGCAATTAACTAAATTCAACTCCGTGATGATGATGATGATAATAATAGTACAGGAATGATATGCAGAAAGTGAATTCAACACATAATTTGGTCTGACGAAAGACTCTGATAAAACAGTGGTGATGTTAATAACAAGCCTATTTGTGAAGGGTGTGTGTTTTGAGATCTCAGGGGACAGCCTGTTATCTCCCTTATTGGTACCCCAGAGATTCAATAACACACTTGCTATCAATACATGTTTACGATGGCCTACATTTCAGAATTATAGATGAAGGTATTCCACAGTGGACAAAAATATCCTACATAACACCACACTTTGGTTTTGACTTATCATTAGTTAGCAAAGAAATTAGAAAGCAATGCACTTGTTAAATACTTATCCACGTGTATCTCCATATGTATGTTTATAAATATATTGAGATATATATATATATGCAGTGCTAAATTTCATTGACTCTCATGGACAGGCAATTTAATGTTGCTTTTTTTCCATCTCAAGGAAATCAAGACAGAGATGGCAATACTCTCTAAATAAGCTTTTGGACAGTTGACAGGTTGTTTAATAAAAGGGAATAGTGATTGCAATAATGCTTGAAAATATCCTCTTGTGGATTGTTTTCTGTTTCAGTAGTGACCAGGGATGTACTGTGTGTGGGTAGAGAACTTGCCCTTTCCAGAATAATCAGGGTATGAGGCAGGAAACTGAGAGTGGAGTAAGCTTCAGCAGCAGCAGTTCTATTGGCATGGTCCTGGAAAAATCAATAGGATGCACAATGCCTGTGTCTCTTTAGGAAGTCAAGGGGCATCACATATATGTACCGTTCAGCTTGCTGCACTTGGAACACAAAAAAACCCCACTTTATTCTTCTTTATCTGAAGTTTAAAGTAATAATGTGCTTTGACTCTTGGCTGGGAGAGGATAAAAATAAGCATGTACACACTCTGTGGATAATGAAATACTCTCAGACACTCTGGTGGGTCACATCATTGATGTCATAGATTAAGCATTCATTCTCTTAAAATATTTCCAGTTGGTACACTTTCAATGGCCACAGGACAATAATATCTTGTTGAATATGCATCTGTAGTGAGTTTAAAATTAAGGAGTCAAGCCTTTGTTCTTTCTTCCAGGCACAGACTGAACTGTACTGCCTCGTCTTAGCTCTTTCCTAATGAAAAAGCTCCGTCTCCTGTCATTTTAAAAGACGACAATAGAAATGGGAGACTGGAAAACAAAGGCGGACAAAATGCATTAGCAAGAATGCCTGCAAAACAGTTGTTAAAATGAAAAGCTTTTTCCATAATTGAAGAGTCCTGGCTGGTGTTTCCATGAGAGGAAATAAAAGAGAGGGCAAGTGCAGAGACAAAGGAAGAAGATCTTCATTATGAGTATTGTCTAGCACATGGTTCCTCTAAACAAGAACTTTCTAAAGGATTGACATTTCCATTAAAAGGGCAGGCAGTTTGCTACGAAATGACATTCAGTTTTAAAGGCTCAGCTCAGAAGCAATTTAGAGCACGAACAACAGTTTCCAACGCCACCTTTCCAGTGCTTGGTTGACTCTTTATGTGATGCCACCATGTCCCCATGAACAATAAGGAAATGCCATTAACACCAATAAAACCCCCGAGGAGCATCAGGGTTTGTTATTTACCTCCTCCATCACTTTTTGCTGCTTAGGAAGTCAGGATGGGTGTGGATGGCATTTAGACCCACATGAGGCTTCCATACACTGACAAAGAGGGTTCTGATGGCAGGACTCCGGTCCAGAGTGCAGTAAAAAACAGTACTGCAAGCAGCAGGTAGGAAAACATCCTTCATCTCCCCCTTGCCCTCTAGAACAAATGCACAGGCATGGACTCTGAAGGTACCCAGTCCTTCTAACTTTGTGTTTCCCTGTTCCCACTCCACGTCCACACTCAATGCCACTCTGAATCTGTTAGCACCACTGAGAGTCTTTTAAGGGTTTTCATCATACTTAAAAGGCAGGACAGGGGAGCTCTAAATTAGCTCCCCAATCAACTTTTTAAGTAAGACTTAATAAGCCTACTGACTTTTCAGGAGTCATTTAGTGCCACTTCCCTTCCCTGTCTTGCTGTGACACTCAGCAGCACTTGAGAAGTGACTGTGCTTGCCTAAATGCTGAACTGAAAGCTGATTTAGGTCTCTTCTCCTTCCCACTCTAGCAATTCACACTCACAAGGGTAAAGACAGTGGGAAAAAAACCCAACCCAAAAATAAATAAAATGAAGAATTACCTGAAGAGGGAGGAAAACCCCATTTTTCTAAATTTAGGAAAACCCCAGCTTTTTACCAAGCGCACATAGTTCCTCTTTTTCTCACTTAACCTTTGAAACAACGGGATTTCTCAATATTGTTAAGGAAATAGTAATATATAACTATCATCTTCCTTTTATATTTACTTTATCTTAAACCTAATGGGAAAATGGCTGGAGTTCTACAATCCTTTATAACTTTCTTGAATTATCTTGTGAGCAGCTTGCTGCAGTTCTTTTTATTAACCTCCAGACCTTACTATTTAACCACAAATAGATTTAGGTCATGCATATTGAATTGTTTTGATAACAGTCTAGTGTTTAATAATAAACGCTTCTCCAGAAAATTAAACAGTTCCAAGGCTGTGCTCTACAAATGTGGTTTTGGAAAGAGCACCATATGACAGCTCAGATGGGCAAAGAAACCGCAGGACATTAGCAGTGCTCTGTGCAGACTCTTTCTGAGTTGAATAATTACTCGGGGATGATTATGACAGAGAAAACAGAAAATAAAGCAATAATAAAGTATCAAACAACCAATGCCAAGCAGCTGGCTATTAAAAGGCTACCACCAAGTAAAATGAATTCTTGAATTGAAAGTAGTTTAGGACCCTGAGAGTCATCCTTTTCTGTCTCCAGTAAGCCTTTCTCATAACTTTGATCATCTGATGTCCTTTATGGAACTTTATTGTGTAAAGACGATGTAATATTTATTGTTTACAAATCAGCCCATCTCAGATTTGTTTTTTTCTTCCTTTCTATTTACCACAACATCT
This sequence comes from Falcunculus frontatus, assembly GCA_013398115.1. Taxonomy (NCBI): domain Eukaryota; kingdom Metazoa; phylum Chordata; class Aves; order Passeriformes; genus Falcunculus; species Falcunculus frontatus. The sequence goes on from VZRV01008775.1 coordinate 370,994, forward strand.
TTTTTTTTTTAAATTTACGTCTCTATCCACTGAAATATTTATGCAAGTTGGGTCCAGAGGGAAGCAATCTTGTTTTTGCAGATTGTAGTTGGTGCTTTGAGACAACTCCACAGAGTAAGTAAACACAGAATAAGAGAATTGGTTTTGTGCGTGCTTTCCTTGGGCACATGCTCCCCGCTCGCTGGAATATTTGGAATCTGGTATTAGAGAAGGGCTCTGAAGCAGCGCTGCTGAAACCAACAGGAGCGGAACATTTGAAACATGCTGGAGATTTTTCCAGATATTTCTGGTTTTGTTCTTTATCAAAGTTGATAGAAGCACGGTTTTTCTCAAATGTAATAAATGGATGAGGTTATCTGCTGCATTGATCTGAAGGTCAACCACTTCCTTTGATATGCTATTCAGAGTACTTGATTAAAAATGTGCTGTGTTTGAATGTAAGAAGGAAAAAGGACTTGCAAAGATTAAAGCCTAAAGATGGGTTCCTGCACAGTAAACACAGGCAGAAACCCCAGTATGCTCATGAGGACTGAATTATCTGGAACTGCAACTCTCAGCTGGCCTTTTTGCCACAACTTGTCAGTGGGATCCTCTCTTGTTCATGTAAACCAACAGTGCAACATCTTACCTGAAAAAAACTAATGGACCTTTCTGCAGTTCTGGATCATCAGCAGCCCACGTCTCACCCTCCAGATTCCTCTCTGTCCTTCCTAAGGACAGCAGTGACATCACCAGATCCGGAGCTGGACACTGGTGGAGGGTTCCCAGTGTGATCTGCAGCTTCTGAGGGCAGACAGAGGGACACACCCTGCTCTGTCACCGTGGAACTGTCTGACAACTCGAGTGGGTTAAACAGCAAACCTCAGAGCACCACTGCCAGCCTGGTCATTTCTTGGAACGGTGACATGTGTGAAATAAATGTATTACAGAGAAAGACATTGTGAAAAACAACGAGGTTGTTTTCCTCTTGCACAGACTTTCAGTAACTAAAATTTGGGCTCTAAATTTGCAAGTATCAATTTACAGTTTATGTGTTAACATAAATATTCTTGCTAATATGGACTGTCTTGATTGAAAGCCACACTAAACTACATCTGTGGATTTTTCTTGACCTTGCAGAAGCTGTAAGCTGCAAATAATAACATCCTCTCTAGCTATTTTAAGCAGCAATATTAGTGCTTTTCTTGTTTTGCTTTGTTTTTTAATCTCTTCCTCATCCCTTCTCAAGTATTTTCCTCAACTTCTTTCTCAAAACTGACTTCACCCATCAACCATCTCTGCTGCTGGTTGAATTCTTTTGGTTAATCCTCCCACACCTGATTCCACATCTCTGCTTATGATCCACCAACAACTCCTTTACCTTCCCATCTTTAGTCAAATGTCAGATTACTTCCTTTTCAACAGAACAAAACCCATTCCTTTGCTTTCTTTCTCCACTGCCCTGGGGAATTTTCACTCTCCTTCCCATCAATCAGATTACTGTCCATTCACCTTTCTTCTAACATATGTAAAGTGTTAAGAAGTTTTGTCATTTGCTCATCCACAGATTTATAAATTATCCAGTACTCCTTTTTCATTCTGACAGCAAAACTACTGGAAAATGCTTCACTTGTTTTCCATCTTAATTCAGTAGCCTCCATCTCTTCTCTCATTTTTATGATGTCCACACAATACCCTTTTAATTCACACAAATGGATGGATATGGCAGGCATTCAAGCAGCCTCCCTGGGAGAATTTTAACTCTCTCATATGGCCAAAAGAACAAAAGCAGGCAGCTGTTGAAAAGGTCATGGGGAAACACAAGCTGCAAAAATAGGCCCATCATTTAACCCATGCTAGGCCTACCTTCCAGCCTCCTCTCTACACCTGTGGCACACCTCATCCAGCCACAGGTTTTATCACCTTCATGATATGGACAAGTTTTCCCTGACTGCAACACTCCTATCTTGTGAGAAGTTGCCTGACATTTACACCCTTACTCTCTAATTGTTGGAAGAATTCCCCCTGTGTGGCTTTTTCCACTCACTTTTAATGTTAATTGCCCCAGCTATGAAACCACTGACTCACAAATGCTTTTGTCCCTGTCCTCAGATGTGCTCCTTATGTCCATGCTTGACATTGAATTTGGAAGGGAAAAAAAAGTGGGTTAAGGTCTTTGGAGCACAATCATCTTTTTTCATATCTGAAGACTTCATCTACAGCTTGGCCCAGCTCTTCAGCTGCTATGAACTTGCTTCACACTTCAATCCACACACTGGGGCTCTTTCCCCAGTTTAGAACTATTATTAATAATAAAACCTTCCTCCAAACAACAACAACAACAACAAACCAACAAAAAAAAATAGAGAAAAAAATAAAGTCAACAGTACAGAAAAGCAGTAATGAATGTCAGTTTACATGCTACAATATTGTACCTTGCCATATGTTCAAGTAGCTTTCCTTGGAGAATTCCATCTCTCTCACACGGACAGAAGAATGAGAACAACAAAGTGTTGAAAAGGTCATCAAGAAATACAAACATCACAGATGGCATAGGTGAAAGCACTGCAAAAAAGCAGAGTACAGAAAGAATGTGTAGGAGGATCTTCCTCTAATTGGCAGGACTGAGCTAGAAAGTGCACTTGTACACTATCTTTATTAATATTAAAATGACTATTGCAGGGGTACCTTACAATGTACTTGCCAACTGGTCCTTTTTCTAACAGAGAGATGAAACAGCTTCTCCTGTCACTGACATTCCATGCTGAATGTTCCTCGTTTTCTGCAGGTTTTAAGGAAAACTGAGTAATAGAGTGATTGCAGAGGGACACCCTGGCATCCTGCAGACGAGTTCTCTATTCACAAAAATTTGCCTTTGAATTTCAGGTTTTCAAGTACACCTCCTGTCCCAAGCAGGAGCAAACACATTTCTTGTCTCACCATGTCCAGAGACCCTCCACTCCCTGCTGTCTTAAAGAAACCCATGAACACTACCAAGAGTTTCACCAGTTTCCTCAGAGACTCTCTGGGATCGGGTGATTTTTCTTACATAATGCAAGGTCACGGAATCACATTTCATCACAGTCAAAAAGGCATGTGGAGAAAAATATTCATGTGCCACGACTAAAGCAAAAGGTGAGTACAGACACAGAGTAGGCGGCTGAAATTCCAGCTTGCTAAAGCCAACCCGTAGAGTGTTTTCTGTAGATATCACTCAACTATGTAAAGCAGTTTTGTTTCTTTTTCAGAGAGAATTTAGCCTCAGAAAAATAAAAAAATAAAACCAGCCAACCAAACCCAAACTCCCCCAAACCTCACAAAAGAACTCCAGATAAAACCCAAACAAAACCCCTCTAACATCATATTGCTACAACAGGGCAGGTACAGGGTACTATCAAAAATTCAACAGTTCTCTGTGTTCCGAGGCATTGCACGGTTTCCTTGTGCGTAGAAGGGATTGTGATAGCTAAGACAGACTCATAAAACATGAAATGTAGATGTGGAGACTCAGCACTGAGCAATTAAAGAGCAACTTTCCCATTTACCACCAGAGTTAAAAGGTAGAGTGAGAGTTTGTAAGAGTATGGACAGAGTAACCACACAACAGCAATCCTGCACAATTTTTTTCCACAAGTCAGACTTAACAATTCCCTTTAGGTGGTACCTGCACTGATATTATAACCCCAAAGTCGGAGGGATACCAGCACAAGTCTAGCATACTTATCTTTACTGGAACACAGAATTTGTTCCAGGAAAACAGCTGAGCCAGGAAACACTGGAAAGTACTGTTCCTAGCAAAGAGCTCAAAACACAGAAGGATGTGTTATAACCTTGCACACGACTCTCCTCCAGTGGAAACTGATAATGGAGATTTCAGCACTTCACTGTGCAGGGCACTACTGTGCAAAGAGAAGGAAACAACGTCCTTGGAAGAAGGAATCACAGCATCACCTAAGGACGGACCAAGATCATTCAGGCTGCATCATCCAGAAGGGGATGGCAATGACTCCTCATACTGGGAAAGAGAACTGCTTAGCCCAGAGATATTTACTATTTGCAGGAACTAATCACAACAAAATTGTGATAATTTAGCAACCGTTCTTTTAGGAAAGCTGTTTAATGCTAATGGGCTGCTCATCAGGATTGTTTTCTTTAAACTGAAAGCCTAAGAAAGGCATGGGCCAAGAGGGAAGCCATAAATAAGCTTAAAAATCAGCTTGATTATGCAGAAAACCAGAAACCTTAAGATGAAGCTTTCCAGAAAGCATATGTAGTCTAACCTTAAGAGCTTGACTGAACAAGGAATTACTGAGCACAACTTATGATGTGACTGTAACACTCACTGGCATTCCCTCACTAAATTCCTAGGTGGGAACACAAAGGGTTTCACTTAGCACAGCCCATGCAATATGTTGGGGCTGCTGACAAAGTTCTCCTGTCCTGCTCTTTGCCACAGTCCCCTCTGAAGGACGTGCCAGAAGCAGGGAGGTTTCACAGCCCATGCAGCAGCTCGTGGCTGGCTGCAGGCTGGGAAGTCACCAGCACCTGTGGCAGCCACTTTGGGAAGCTCTTCAAAGTCAGCACTAAGGGGCTGTGCTGTGGAATGGGAACAACTGAGCTGAGCCTGCCATGGGGAGCTGGGCCCAGCACTCTGGCAGCTCCAACACTTTTGGCTGTGGTTAATACCTGTATTTTGTTATGAGAATGCTTTTAATCCATTTGCCAGGTGGATTAAGCAAAGGGAATTCTAACTGTGAAATCAGAACACCCCTTTAAGTGTTCAAAAAGAGCATCCAGAAGCAAAACTATTGCAGGAGATTATTATAGGATATATAAAAATTCTTTTTAGCTTAAATATGCAGAATACCAGAGAGAATAAGAGAGTGTAAAATACCCATATCAAAAGAGAAAGAGAAACCAACTGGAAATAACTTTTCCTGATGACTAAATCAAGCTTGCCAAAACATTCATGTGACCTTTCAGGACAGTTACTGTAGGTAATGTTTGGGTCATTGTTCTAGAAGGCCAGCGCTTGCAAAAGTAAAAAAAAAAAAAAAAAAANGCAAAAAAAAAAAAAAAAAAAAAAAAAAAAAAAAATCATCTAAAAAAATGGGGTCTCTCTAACTTCAGGCTCCCTGCCTGAACTTCTGGGACTTGAAAGAGAAAGAACATTTTCTCACATTCCCTTTCATTTCTTTCTCCCCTTTTATTATTAATGAGTGGTTTCAGAAATGTGATCACACTTTATGTAATTTCTCTGTCTTCACCTTTACACACTTTACAGAAGCCTTCTGTCAGAGCATGGCAATTCATTTAGCACCATCATTAATTGTTTACTGCATCCCCCAGTTCTGACAAAGAGTTTTTCAAGGGACTACTGCGGTTTCTTATCTGCACCAGAACTGGAGAGCAAACCTGGATTATAAATAGAACTGACAATCCTGGGGACCACAGGGCAGGTGGCATCTCACAGAACCACAACAGTGGGTTGGGCTGGGTTTGGAACAGCTTGTAATGATCCAAGGGCTGGGGCTTCTCCTGTGAGGAAAGGCTGAGAGAGTCAGGATTGCTCAGCCTGAGGAAGACTCCAGGGGGACTTGACTGTGGCCTTTCAGTGCCTGAAGGGAACCTGCAAGGGAGCTGGAGAGGGACTTTGGACAAGGGCTGGAGGGACGGGACAGGGGGAATGGCTTCCCAGTGCCAGAGGGCAGGGCTGGATGGGATCTTGGGAAGGAATTGTTCCCTGGCAGGGGGGGGAGGCCCTGGCACAGGGTGCCCAGAGAAGCTGTGGCTGCCCCTGGATCCCTGGCAGTGTCCAAGGCCAGGTTGGGCACTGGGGCTTGGAGCAGCCTGGGACAGTGGAAGGTGTCCCTGCCATGGCAGGGGGTTGGAAACATGATCTTTATGGTTCCTTCCAACCCAAACCATTCTATGAGTGTGTTCTTTGAACAGGAGCAACAGGGAAAGGGCAGAATAGGACACACAACAACATTGTGGGAGAGGAATTACAAAAAGGAATGGCAGGATGGATACAACAAGTGCAAACATGAAGTGTTCTTTCCTTTGGAGGTTCAGAGGGAGTTAGGAGGGGAAGACAGGCAAACAAAGCCACAGAACTAACCTTGGGCCAGAGACATTCTCCCACCACAGACAGACAGGCACCTGATCTCTGGGTCAGGTGTAAAGATTCACACTTTGTGTCCCAGCTGCAGGGAGCTGTCAAGGAGGGTTCCGAGGTGGTCACTCATGGGGAGGATGTGAGACACAGATATTATTGGCCTTAACTGCCACAAAGTCTCTGCTGTGCAGGGTGGTCCTGTGCACATCCAGAGAGCTGGCCTTCCTCTCAGGGGGCTGGAATTGCACCTAGAATTTAAGCCCCGATGGATGTGAATTTTATTTTTAATATCAGCACAGTCCATCTAAAAGGGGTGCATAGACCCCAGCACAGCTGTCAGGGAAGAAATAGAGGAAGGGAAAGGATTTATGTGAATGTTAATTATTTTTTGGGAAGAAGGTGGCAGGAATGACCAAACTTACATGGGAATGGAAGTGAAAGACAAAGTTTGAAAAATTTTGTGCTAATTTAAGTCCTTTTGTCCCACCTACAAACCTCCAGATTTGCAACTTGTTTGTACTACCCTGTTACTCTGATAATTTTTCTGGAAAAAAGCTAATTTTCCTGTTTTATTTAGGCATTAATCAGACTGAGGTTTTTCTCTCTGGCTCCAGCACCCAGGCTGATGCAGGAGGATGCCAGCCTTGGCTCTGCTGGCAGCAATACTCAGTGTGCTCCCCTTCCTGAGAGAAAAGCTGCTTCCACCCATTGCTTCCAAAGTGCTTTTGACCTTTCACTGGGGCATTGCCAACATGGTCCAGCACTAATTTATACAATACAGTTGCAATTGCAGAAACCAAAATTGGATTAAGGCTGAAGATTCTCATTATAAATCTGATTTCCAGCATTTCTAAAAACAAAGAGGATATTTAATGGAAGCTTCCAGGCTCCAACTCAAGTGGTTTTTTTTTTTCTTGTTGGTTCCTGAAGTGTTGAGAGTTTGATAAAAAATCTGAAAGACATTCAGGAAACTGCAGTGAAATGCTCAGCCTTGGTGACAGGAGTGACTGACTGGGCAGTGGAACCAGGGTGATAGGAGGTTTTAAACATGCACCTGAAATTCCCTGGGAATTTGAGGTGTGCCAAAACCTCGCAAAAAATTCCACATAAACAATTCAGAAGTGAATACGGAGCTGACAACTGCTTTGTTTCTTTGATCTGCACAAAGACTAAATAATTAGTTATTATTTTGATATTGGTGTCTAGGTAGAAAATAAAAATTTCTGAAAAATGTGAAGCCAAAGTGCCTTAAGTTGGAAAAGGGAAGTCACAGAGGGTTGTCTCACAAGCCACAAATCTGGTATAGAATGTTGCAGTTTTTTAGCAATTTCTAGATCTATAACCCAACCCCACAAACCTCTCTGCCATAACTGAAGATATCAAGACCAAATTTTTTAAATGATCTTTGATCAACATGCACTTGCACTTTTACTTAATTCCCCATAATTAATAGTGTGAACAAGCTTTTAACCCAGACACTGCAAGGCCCCATTCCAAATGGGGACAGAAAAGGGTCACCAGAGAGGTTAAACGGGCTGATACTGGTGGGATGCTAACAAGATACAAGCATGTAAGTGCTAGGGGGAAATTTCTGTCCTTTGCTCTTTCTTAAACTGTTGAAAATGTCATGTACCTTCTATGGCTTCTTTAACATTATTCTAGTGACCTTGAAAAGTTTTTAAGCAAAACAGACACCTCTAACCAAACTACTGGCTGGCTTGTGGTGCAGAAAAGATCTCCACTTTTTATCAAGAAGCAAAAGAAAACTAAAAACCATGGTGTAACAGATAGTCCCCTGGTCTAAAAATGAAGGAAAAGGATGGTTGGGAACATTAGGAATAGTGAACAGTGAGACAGAGTGGGAAATCTACAGAGAACCTCAAATCAAATACAAAGTAAATCAGGATATCAAGAAATGAAATATTAGCACTGAAAACACAAATCACGTGGCACTATAAAATACACTAAAAAAAAATTCCCAAGCTAGAGAAGACAGCTGGATTCATCCTCCTGCTCCCTGTGCACCTGTGGAAAACAGAGCTACAACACTAGAGTTGGAAAAACTGCAGGGTTCTGGGCACTGTGTGAGCTTGGCTTCAGCTCAACCACACAAGGTGCCAGCAGATGGCAAATCAGGGGCAGGGGGCTCTCAGTCTGCTCCCTCTGGATATTTGGCCAGTCAAACATGGAATGCCAAGCCAACGCTGTTGGTTTGGGGAAGGACAGAGCCTGGCCCAGGTGATCAGTGTCTCACACCTGCCTTTTTCCACTGTAAAGCAGCATGAGGACGAGTGTCAGGCTGGGTTTGGCCACCAAATCCCAACACCCCCCACCCAGAGTGCTGCTCTATCCTCATTTCAACAAAACTTTTAAACAGATTCCTTTGTCCAGTGGGTTTTAGAAATACTTACAAAAATTCTTCAGTTTAGGCAGCAGACAACAATGGGACTTAATCAGAGTCCTAAAAATAAGTCTGCTTATTTCAGTTTCCGCTGGTTAGAAGCGAGAGGCTGAGATGGGGACTTGTGTGCACAAAAAGTCTTACACAGACATGGCAGGAAGGGTTTAACCAGCTGTGCTGCACAGAATGGTCAAAAACCCCCAGCACGTGAGGGTTGTACTTGACTGCCCTCTCCTCACACGGAGACAGGGGAAAGGCTTTAGAATGGACAGATTATTGCAATAAAATGCCCCTTTTTCCCTTCAAAGAGAGCCACGGGGGAAGGTTCAGGGAAGGATGGCAAGATGAGGGGGGAGGAGGGGAAAGTCTCTTTGACATAGAAAAATGTTGTTGCGTTTCTCCAACGAACAAATATTAATACTTCATTCCCAGCCATCTGAAAAACAGACACAGCAAAATGTATCCCCAACAGTGAAAGGCACTGCCCTCTTACCCTCCCACTGTACACATTTAAACCAAAGGGCAAATAAATGTTGGCAAACAGAAATGTGATGACTTACAGTATTTTCTTTGCTACAGTAGCTGGGAGGAGAAAAAAATCCCCCAGAAAGATTAAGAAGCAAACATAAAACTGATCTTGAAATTCCTCTTTGTTGATGCCCCAGGGCAGGTACTTTTTCAACATTATACCTATTTTTGAAAAGTACCTGCCTGTTGGGGCACCTGTGCTCCTGAAAGCTTGTCTGTTTACAGACACAGAAACACTGACTCACTTGGCAAAAAAAATACAAATTAACCAACACTGCCCTGATTAAAACGAATATTAGACAAACAGAAAGTCTTCAGGAAAGCATCTGTTGAAAAATACTCTTTAATTTGCAGGGAGCTGAATTTTAACCTCAGGAATGATTCCTCGTTTTGTGAGCTGACTAAACCTCAGATTGCAAAACAAGAGGAGAAGGATTAAACTCTAACCATCTGCAAACTAGATTACTGCTTGCCTTATAGGTTTCTTTTTTCTTTCCCCTCAATAAGTTTGGCATTCCCCTGCTAAATCTTTTATTTGTGCCAAATATGCATGCTTGAATGATATTATTTTTAATGGAGATAAGATCTTCTCACTGGCATAATTGTTAATTCTTAGGGAAACTTTCCTAAGATTACCTCACCTCCTGTCTATTACTATTCTAGCCCCTAGCAGGAGGGTATATTTTATTTGAAGTTTACTAATTGTGTTTATTTCAAACACATTTGGTTCTTAGCAAAGCCACTGAGGTCCTGCTTGCACTTTAAATCTGAAGGTTTACTGTAAAATGCCAGGCACATTGAGATGAATCAAACTCATCTAAGCATGAATGAAATGTAGTGAGAAAGTCCCTTCTGGCATCAGTTCTGGGATTAGTAATTTGTGAAATTGTGGTGATGCAAGGGAACAGCATGAGAAAGCCATTTCCTTCCCCTTTGTCCAGTCTAAATGCAAATCTGAACTTTCTTGGCAGTTCATTTGCATATTAATGCATATAGTATTCCACTCCAGAGATCACTTCAGATTTTCTAAATTAAGTTGGGTGGGTGGGCTGAAGGAAAGAGGTCATTTTTGTCACACTAGCACAAATATTCTTAGATACTTTACCAAAAAGACGGAAAGCAGGCAATTATTTCACTTGCCTTATCTCTATTTCAATTTTCCAACTGGACCACTGAGGAGATGCAGAGGATAAAAAGCAATGGTTGACCAGAAGGAAGGAAATGCTTCATGTCACTGAAGAACAAACATGATGAAATTAAGAAAGGGTAAGAGTGCACACCAGTCTAATTAGCATTTCTTCCTAGTAGCTTGGGAAATGTCAGCCACCAGTTGGTGGCAAAATAAAGATGTAATGTGAGTAATAATGAATTAAATTGTGGCTATTTGCATTGAAATGTTAAGATAATGATCTGAAATTACTATTGTAAATATTCCCCTTGACAGTTGAAAATTGGACTTAAAGCTAATAGTACTTTGGATGAACTTTAAGCCATGAAATCACTTTTAATGCTTTACACTCCTTTTGGCTATGACAGCGAGCTTCAGAAAGTTAATTTACCTCTGTTTTGTTCAAGCTGTTTGGTAATTGATGCATACATCATGGAGGTTTTAATGAACAACTACAGGGACTATTTACCCCTCTCACTAAGTACAACTGAAACACTTGATTACTACTCCTGAACCGAATAAACCAATAGACTCAAGCACAGCAAACACTTTTAGCTGGGGACTGGAGGAGCTGAGACCAGTAAGGATCTGTTTTAAATGCAAAGGAAAAGGCAACATTTTCAGAAACTGCTGGAACATTTCAGACTCATCCTGCATTAGCTGCAATTTATGGTTTTGCTGGTAGCATTAGGAGTCGCTTAGGGAGGATTTACGTCTGGATGTCTACAACCAGTACTGTCAGGGTGAGGTTAGCTGGCAAAATGGAAACGCAGCAGATATCTTCAAACATCTGCTGTGCAAATAGCTTTCCAGTAATAGTGCCTTTAAAATGAGGGCTTATTTCCAGACTATAGAGTCTAATTACATTGTAACATTATTTTTTGCCATAAGGCGTGTTTTTATTTAAAGACAGATGATGTAAAAGCTTTAAGATCACACAGAATTATGTCATGCCCACTAAAAGTGCTTTTTCACAATCAAAAGAAGGTCTTTAGCACGACTTTTAAACAGCAATGAGGCCTCTGTGCATCTAAACTGAGATCTGCCTGGATCTCTTGGATGGCTCCTGTTTTCTGGGAGTACTCACTGGCGCGATCTAGCACCAGAAGCACTTCACTCCTGTGTTTTTCAGATGCAACTTATGGGCCTGATGAGATTCAGACTGCTGTTTTCAGGATATCAACCCCCAAATCTCAAATGAACAGTCAAAACTGCCCTTTTGACCTCCCCTAGAAATCTGCCCTAGCCTAAGCACTGCCCCTTCCCAGCTGCCACTGTCACGGCGTGTCATGAACCTTTGGGAGAGGGGGTCTGGGGGTCCCTGTCTCCCACCCTCCCTAAGCCAAACAGCTGGAGGTTTTCCTGCACTGACTTCAGAGCTAAACTTCCTCTCTTTCCCTGTATGCAGCAGCCACTTAGCTGATCATCCTCCCTTAAGATATGAGAAATATATGTTTTATAAATATATGAAAAAAAAAAAGAAAAATAGGGAGCTGGACACTGTCAGTTCTTTAAATGGATTGGTGAGGAAGGCCCTGCAGTCTGACCATATTCAGCTTCAGGTGTTAAGCTCTTTTTCTGGATCCGTGCAGCTTCTGCACAGTGTTCTTATCTAGGTTACCGGGGACCAAATGAAAAATAAACTCTGTTGAATCCTCTTGCATTTCATACATGTTCTGTTATATTTAGGGATGTAACTAAGCAGAAATACTGTCATTGTATTTGTTATGAATTATCCTACTGCAGGAACAGTTAAGAAACATTTTCTTCTCCAGGTCACATTCAGAGTCAAGTGAGTCACTACATTTCTAGTCTTCCTAATATTTCATGTTTTATTTTCATATTTTAATCCTTCTGTATTCTTTTTTTTCTGGATCAACATAATATATTCTCAACCTCTACAGAAAACTGTTAATTTAGGCAGCACAAAGGCCTTATCAATGGACAAATATCCCCTATTTGCTATGTCCAATGCTGTGCATCCAGTACTGGATAAATCTGCACAGGCTCCCACAGCTTGAGGGAGTTAAGAAGAAATTCAAGGTATGCTGGAAAAATACTGTGAGAATACAATGATATTCCCACTAGTGGGAAACAAGTAACTGTTCCTGGACACCTCTCTCAAAATTGTGAAAGCCTAAAACCTACATGCAACATAGAGACCAGCATCAGGAAACAAGAAATATGGTATTGTCAATGTAAATATTTCCAGTTCACTATAACACATTTGCTGTTGGGTCTTGGTTTCTCCTCGGTCTCAGGGTCCTACAGGGTGGGTGCATTTTCTGTAATGCAAATCTGTGTAAAGAATGGATGAATTTGAGACTTCCATAAGTGATCTGTCTTGGAGTTATTCAGAGATGGAGCTGTCTGGGGATTTGGTGACGTGAAATGCTGGTAGCTGAACGAGGAACTGAGATAAGGAAGATTCTGCCTGGAGAACATCTGCCCTGCTGGTCTCCTTCACTTGCAGATCTTTTCATCACCACTTGCTGCTTCTGGACTCATCTCCATCATGCAGAGGCATGGAAAAGACAAGCCAAGAGGCTGCATATGTGCTTACAGCCCTGATGAGGGGACTGAAATGCTTCTGTGACAGACTTGCTGAAGATCTGACTTCTGTCAGTTCTGTGCTTATGGTTACATATTTGATCAGAAAAACAGAGATGGGGAACACTATAAATGTGAACACAAGTTTGACCATATGCTCCCTAAAGCTCCTGACTTTCCTATTTTGCCTCTTAACATTAACAGCTTTGGACATTGGATTGCCTTGATTTTTAAGGGAGGGGAAGGAGGGGAGGTATGGGGGGAAAGAAGGTGTCTTCTTCTTTACAGTGTTGCTATTTAAACAGCTCCAGTTAAGCTTTGAAAAGCACCTTCCTTTCAGGTCAATAAAGTGGCTGCAGGCCAAGTTCCCATCTGTGCTTCACTTGTGTTTGCTGGCTGGAGACAATTTTCTACTAGACCTGTTTAAAAAGAAAGCAGTGTAGTGTGATAACTCTCTGCTAACATGGGTCTGCATGGAAGTTTGGAAACTTTGAGAGCTCAGAAGTTTCAGTCACACTGATGAAATATACCCTATATTCTAATTGTGCCCACAGACATGAAGTCAGGACATAAAAATCAGGATACTCAAGTTGCATTGTATTTACTAAATAAATCCCAAAGCATTCAAGATAATGGAGTTCTGAGGTGCCTTAGATGAGACAAAGAAAAACATTTTTCATAAAACTGGACATACTTTCTTCCCCTTTTGCTACTTCACTCACACTTACATGCTCCAGCTAAATGAATTGATGGTTTCTACTCTCTATCTATCTTCTCTTTGGGAAAAAATGCCAAATATTTTATCAAAACACTCTGAAAATCCTGACATTACTATCCCACTAGTCTGGGGCAAATTCTTGCTGTACAGACACTATTCCAGCAGCGAGACGCCTCCATGGAGTTAACAAGGTCTTGAGACAGGAGGTGTTTTAATTTACAGACAAAGCCTCAGCTCTCAGGCTTCTTGACCCCAAAGCATAAAGTCCTGAGGCCTGAGCAATGTAGCTGAGAAACCTGGAGGCTTCTTTGCTCTGCCCATAAGCAGACAGGCCTAGAGTGTGAATTTCCCAGCTCCACCTTCATTGCATCAGTCTATTCCAGCAGACATTGTACTCCAGTGGAAAATGAGCACAAGAATTTCACCAAATCTCTTCTTGGTGAAGTAGGAATATCAACAAGGCGGATTAATATTTTGAAAAAAATCCCAAAGGTTTCAGTCTGAAACTGAAAAATGCCTCCTCTCTCCTCTTCCCTTTCTCATTACCCCCATACTCCCCCAAACAGAGCAGCCAAGTGAATGCTTGATCTTTGTCTGATCCAGAAGTCCTGTCTTTCCTCCCCAGAAGGGACCTGCAGCCACTGCAGCATCGGTATTCCCATAGGAGTGGCCCAGCATCTCCGAGAACAGGGAAGAACATCTTCCCTAACAGGTGGTGAAAGTGAAACCAGCAAAGGGAGAGAATTTGGGGTGACAACACTGCACAGGAGACCTAAGAGCCAGAGAAAGGTGTCACAAGAGAGCACCTCAGCCTGTCTGCAGCAAAACACAGAGCTACAGCAGCAGAAACAAAGCAGAACAAGAGATGACAAGGAGAGCTGATGGGACATTTTGGAAGGCTGAAGACAGGTTGCCTGAAACACTGACCTATTCGATCTATAGGTCAGCCTGCCATATGTAATGAGCTGCTGCAGTGTGTTGTAAAACTGCTGCAAGAAACCACTGCTGCAGCTTTATCTCTTTCCTATTAGGAGAAAAGGTCAGGCACAAGCTCCTTCTGCTGCTCTTGGCTGTTCTGAGCGAAGGCCATGGAAGGAACCCATTACAGACTGAAAGTGAATTGCTCCAGGCTCGTGAGCTCTATTGCCAGTGGGGAGGCACACTGCTAATAAAAATGGTCTGGTACGAAATCATTTAATTTCTTGGCTGCTCCTACCCTCATTTTCAGATGGAAGTTGATGCTTTAAGAGCTTTAGAATTCAGCTCTGATCAGGAAATGAATTTAGTTGTTTGAAAAGCAGCTGTTTGAAACAGCTTTGTTCCTTCTTTAGTCTCAGTGGAGCTTGAAATCAGCTGCTGATAGAGAGATACAAGTGTACAATCCTCTGATTTTTGGCTGGTTTTTTTTCCTCTTTTATATAAATTCTAATCAAATGTCCTGTCTCATTAGGAAGCCATTTCATCAGCTGTGCTAGAGCTTGCTGCAGCAGCACTGCCCATGGCTCTGTCAGCCCAGGTAAGTGCCAGGGAGGCTGGGTTCCACCTGCATTGCTCTGCTGGGTGGCTTTAGGAAACCACTCCACCCCTTCTCCTGTGCTTTTGGGCCCAGTTCCCCTTTAGGCCATCAGCTCTTTAGGGAAGAGACTGAGTTAATCTGCAGCTTCACCTTTTTAATGTAAATTTATGCAAAAATAAACACATCTAACATCAGTACTGTAACACCAGGATATTAATACAATGAAAATATAATTCTTGTATTTTGGTTCCCCAAATATTATGTCAAGTGAGGAGTAGGGGCAGAGCTTGAATGTTAATGATTCATTAGGATCATTGTAACTCCTGGGGATATTCAAACTTCAACTTTTCTTTCACCTTCCCTTAGAAACTTCCTGGCTTGCTTGTACCATATCCTGCCCCATCCTGCTCACAAGCACCTCTGGGGTGATCTCCCCCACCACTGCACCTTCAAGCTGGTCACTAATTTCCTGGGTTAAGAATCTGAAACTAAAATGTACTTGTTATCTGCACTTGCCTTGAGTTTACGATGGCTGGAAGCCGTGGATTGCCAGTGCAAAGGAATGCCACTGCAATCAGAACTTTGCTTTCAAATCCTGATGGAACTGCATTATTTTTTTTTTGTCTCATCCCATAGCTGAGATTGATAGATTTTAATGGGCCCCCTTATTGATCTTGTACTTTGCACCAACCTAGTTTATTGACCAATTTAATTTTAAAGGGGCTTATGTACTCTATAAGATCAAGGTAAATTAGTACATTCCTTGCACTTCATAAAACCTTCAGAGGCCAAACATTGTCATGAAAAGTGCTTATATTCTACTGAGATTAGTACTATGAATATGAGAGGGTTTAGGGGATGTGTAAAGATTTTAATGAGCTGCACATATTAGGACCCTCTGCATCATAAAATAAGATTCTGAAAATCAGAACATATTAAGAAAGAGAAAGCTCAAGTGAACATATTAAAATAGTTTATTATATTTTCTTCATGGCACAGTTTAAGTTATTTGCTCCCAATTTTAGTACAAATAGATTTGTGGGACTAAAGGAGATCACTTATGCACTTCAGTATAGGCATCCCACAGCTAACCTATTTTCCCAAAGTGACATAAAAAAACAGCAAAAGGAAATCAAGCAGTTTTGTGATATCATGCAGAGGAAGAAGTATTTCTGATATGTTTAACAAAATTAATTAGAATGGGACAGGAAAAAAATCTGCTGCTTAAGAACGGATTCTTACTTTAGTCCTCAAACTAAATTGTGCTTTTCTTACTTTTCATGCTTAGCATAAGTATTTCCTGTCTTCTTGTTTCCAAAAACATTAATATCTGCATCAACAGTGGGTGGCAGGAAGAGGAAGAATTTAATCTAAGTAATTTCAGACACATCTTTTACTTCATGTCTAACACTCCATTAAGTGTCAGAGCTAATACTTTAAATATAATAGCAAGAAGGTAGTTATTAATCCTGAAAAGTATAGAATTGGGTCATTCTTTACTTTTGTTAAAAACAGAATGTGATTAAAAAGGCTTGTAGGCTTCTCTTAAAAATTGTTTCTTTTACAGAAAGGTCCAAGTAGATAAAGGAAAAAGGAACAAGAGAAAAAAGATTAAAAAAAGAATTTAAAAGATATTTAAACTCTGAGTTATGAGACCAATGGAAAGCCATTTCATTTCCATCTTAGTCTTAGGCTTTGTTTTTTTTATCAAAGGATGTTTAAGTCCTTTCAGTACCTGACTTTGAGTCAGAATTCTGACATTCCATTTCCAGCCCTGCTATTACTTTGCTCTGCATTCTCAAACACAGTTCCATTTCCATGCTTAACTTTCCTTCCTACTTCGCCAGCAACACGAACTCTGCCAGCTCACGAAGCATCTTAGAACAGGAAAAGATGAGCAGTGGCTTATGGTAGTTGTGGTGTTGGCAGGGCTGACCTAGAGACACACAGCTGCCGCAGAAATAGAGTTATTTAGCCAATAAGCAGTTATTTAACCAAGTAATGCACAAGTCACCTCTCTTGTGTGATAAATGATGGAAGATAAAGAGTGACAGATCCAGAATTTCAGCCTCAGATAATAACAGACTCTGCAGTCAGACTCCAGCAAGCTGCTGATGGCTCTGTACAATCTCCCAGTTCAGAACTGTGCCTGTAGGCTCTGTAATAACTGTTTTGGCTGATGTCATTCACATTTTACTTTAGAACACATTATTACACAAGAACAAACAAAACGCTAAATATTTTAGCAGCTCCTTCCCGGCACGTTAAAAAATAAACATTTTTTGCCATTATTGCAGGTGTTCGTTGGCTTTTTGGGATATACAATGTAAGTACACATGAACTTTGCTATTTACCACATCCTCATGATTGCAGCTTCCAAGCAAAAGGTAAAGTACAAATAGTACTACAAATAATACTAAGCATCTTTTGATTTCAAACAGCTGCTCAACAATACAAGCCAGGTGCTCACTAAGCCTCAGCATCCTATTTTCTTTTCAGGTGATAAGCTCTCAACAGAGGAATTTTTGAGACCTATAAAAAAAAAAAAAAGTTGTAATTTTGAAGATTAAACGTAGAGTACCATTTATAAAGTAAGCCTTTCCCACGCTTCTTTTCTAATGCTCTTTCAATAAAAAGTCATAAAGACACGATCAACCCCCATCAAGTCTAATACTGCATTTCTACTGTGCTCTTTCATTTACGATTTCAGATCCTTTGAATTTCCCCATCTCCATTTTTTCATGTCTTGCTAGCCTTCCCTACACAAGCTGTTTCCAGTTTCTGTATCCTAGTTTTCTTCCTAAAGGCTGATAATTTTCCTTTCACTACAGCTGAAACTTGAAGGTATTCAGCGAGGCCCAGAGAGTGGATTTCCAAAAGAGGACAAACACAAAACAACTCTGTCTAGACATACCCTTCTAAAGCCTGAGATTTTACAGCCCTGATGGACTGTTCCTCTATGAAATTAACCCTAATTTATCCTCCCAGCCTCCACAGCAACCTGTGGCAATGAGCTCCACAATTCCAGGACTGATGAGCAAATGTGCAGCTGATAAACACAGACTTATTACTCATGTTAGTGCCATTTCTGTGCTTGTCAGTTTAGGAATGTGTCCTTAAATGCTTATGGGATATGCACATTAGCCTGACTTTATAATCTAAGACATGCAAATTGGTCTTTATAACAGTGTAAAACCCATTAAGCCAATGGAGTTTCACATGGACGTATGGTCTGCCCACACAGATTGAATTACAGGTTGAGGGCTATAATTGCAGCAAACAGCACATAATTACTGGAATGGCACTCTCTTCGTTACCTCTGAGCACTGAGAATATTTCCTATACTAAAAAGGTTATTCACCAAGATGGTACAGTTCCCTTGCAGAAAAAATAAAGTGAAAAGCTACACGTAAGACACAGCCTATTTTTAATGCTTCCATTTGTCAGGAAGTGACAGAGGAGTCAAAACTTCAAATTAGTAAAATAAGATAAAAATGTATATGAAACTTCAGTAGTGCCTGGTAGTTGCATTGTGCAATTGTACTCATCAAAATCTATCCTGACAGCTTTTTCATTCTGAGTTAAAGGAAAGTATAATGATTTGTTTATATTTGGAAGTTCTAAGAATTCTGTGTACATATTTCATTTGACTGTATCACAAAAGAATAATTTATTGCAACTACCTAACAAAAAGCTCCCAAACCTGGCTGTTTTAATATCTCACTCATTTCCTTCAGAATGTCTTTTTTATATTGTCATAAGATTTCCTGTCTGCAGCCCTGTTGCTGTAAACTTCTCGACTGTAACAGACCTCAGCCTCAAAAATGCCAAACACAACGGCAAAGGGAGAAGGGCACAGGGTGAGCTGGTCCCAGGGCTCCTCTGCACCTCCCTCTCTGGGTCACTGCCTCAGCTCAATGTCCACGTTTCCCACCACAGCCCACACTGCTGGGGATGCTCTGTGCTGTGGCACTGGAGTGAGGTTCACAGAGAAACAACAGCATCCATCCAGTTCTCGCCTTGGTCTCCTCTTTTCCTCCTGCTTCCCCAACAAGAACAAATCATAGGAGCTGTAAAGGCATAAAAAGAGTTGCCTTTTGAAAGCTCATTTTTCTTAACCTCCACCCACGAGATGTACCTGCTAAGGACTTCTGGGAAAAGCAAGAGTTTTAAAGAATATACCTGTATGTCAGAAAAAGTCTACAGGGCTGATCTATGAATATATTATTTTATTTCTTTTTTTTTTAATTTAAGGATTACACTGACTATAAGCCAGGGAAGGAGAGGTTCAGTGTCTTTACACTTGCTATGTTATGACATAAATACAGAATATGATGCATGCCTAATATTAGCTTTGATGGTAAAGGAAAATTCTGAGAACTCTAAAGAGGAAGATTTGCTTTGCTGTGTCGGGTTTAGCAGACTGGTGAACAGAGCTTTCTCTGCAGCCTCCCCAGAGCCTGGCTGGGGCAGACAGCTCATAAGGGCAGGAAAATATTTTCCTTCCAGACTAAGCTTCTTCTAGAAGAGAGAAGGAAAGATTGACACTTTGGTAACTGTAAAACAAGAGTTCAAAAGCAGCTTTCCAAAAGAACCTCACTGCTCTTTCCAGATCTGCGTGGCCTCAGCGCCTGTCCCAGCACTGACAGGGACATTGCCACGGCAGATAAAGGTACAGAGGGAGCTGATGTGCTGGGGAAATCAGACTGAGATACAGACAAGATGATCATATCAAGCACAGAGATGCTACATCGAACTATTGTCTAGAGGACCTGCAAGGAGTTTGATTTTAATTTCCAAGCTAGATTGTCTGATACTTTTCGTTCCCTTGCTCTGGCAACCTCAAGGCAAGCTCAAGTGCTTAGTTAGGGAAATGCCCCCTTAAAAAGCACAATTTAATCAGCTGTTTTCAGGCAGATCTTTTCCTAAGGAGCAGAAAGAACAGCTGATGGTGAGACAGGGCTCCAGTGAAGTGGAGAGAACCAGACTGAGTTACAGCCCCCAGCCAGGGCTCAGGCTGTGCACAGGAGCTGTCCCTGACTTCCAGGGACACAAACAGGGAATGCCTGTGTGGAGAGGGTGGCTCCTCCTGGTCCCTGTGCCTGCACACCTGCATTTGCACACTCTGGCACAGGTTTAGCTGGGTCAGAGCAGGGCTTACCATGATCTCAGAGTGCACAGCCGTGTGTTTCTGATAGAGGCGTCCTGCTGTACAACAAGAAGCTCTGTAACTCACAGTGACTGGCACGGCAACAATTAATTCTGACATGCAAGGTTTTCTCACAGTGTGTGAGCTCTTTTAAAGCATTGGTAGTGATTTGGAGAATACAGAGCCATGAAAAAGAGTGCAGCTGTTTCAGTTGCTTTTTAATGGTTAAAAAAGACAAACAAATTATATGTCTTAAGTGACAGTCTATGGAGATTAAAGGTAATTTACCTTCCTCAAACCTTAGGTTTTAAAAAATATTAAACAGCAGCTTTGATACCATTCTCTGAAATCAAAGAACAATGGAAGCACCTGGAACCCTGCTGATTAAGAATACTGATTTCCCAGAACAAAAATTAGAGACTGCAACATGAATCAGGCTGTGGTTTTAATAGGGCTCACGTGTGAATCTCATTATCACAACCCAGGTTCAGCAGTTCTGCAGACCAGCTGAGGGCCTCGGTGGTGCATGGAATGGGAAACACCTGGATTGTGGCAGGCAGGAGAGCGCAGTGCAAACATGTGTCCAACTGATATCACTTGGGTGATTAAAAACATCACAATATAAAACAATCGTTGAGAGTTTACTTTTAATTTACTTTTTAATCAGCTTTATTTTAATCAGAAAATTGTATCTAGCAAAGCTCATTAAATGACATCTATAAGGAAAAAAACCCCCAAACCTTACTACTGTGTTAGTAGTTTTTTTGTAAAGTTTAGAGTTAGTTTATAGCCAATGAGAAAGTTATAAGCAGAGAAGCCTCATGAAAATTGCCAGCTATGATACAGAGCTACATTCAGCTCTGCTGTTGGGTTAAGGCTGTGCACAGGATCAGCTGTGGCTGAGCTATGAGCAACACCTTGCTGAACTGTGTAATTGATCACTTCCAATCCTGTGATAACACCCTAAGGAGTCAAGGGAAGGATACTGCCGTTCAAGTTATTTTTCACCATCTTTTTACTGGGGATATATTTTTACTCCCCCACTTAGTTACCATCTGCAGGATGAGACCAGTCAGATTCTAAAAGTTTATGTCAAAAAGCAAACACTGCAATAGCGTCAGTTCACCATCACTAACTTTGCAATGTTCACAACAGAAGTCATGACAACTTTTCTGTTATAAACATACAAATCTACCAGCTCCCAAATCAAACCAATTAATTGTAAATAGAATTAGAATTCCTCATTTAGCAATCTAGATGCCCAGATTATAAAAATCAGACATATCTTTAAGCACAGTTTAGTTTCACACTAGGTTTCTATTATGTGTGGTTGTAAGAAATTAGCAATGTTATTTACACATGTAAATAACAACTTTAACAATCCAAAAGAAAAAACCCCAATGTGTTACACCACAGAACTGCCAAAAAATGTTTGCTTTCCATTAAGATGGCTAAAAAGAATCAATCAATCAGTCCCTGAGTTACATGTAACCACACATATTTTAGAAGGTTGATTCAGAAACTGCCCTTGAGAAGGCTAATTAACTGGACTTATACTTTGAGTGTGGGTTTTTTCAAGATTTCTAAGCTAATCAGGATTTTTTTTTTCACTGGTATTAGTTAAAGGCATGCTTATTTATGCCTGAAACACTTTTACAATTAAAGCACTAAAATGGTAATATTTTGGTCATAAGAAAACTTACCATTTTGTTCAACCTAAACATATTCTGTATTCTGTTTGGTAGGAAATACTGAGTCAGGAACACAAATTTAGCAGTAATACAGCAGCACAAAAAGGAATGTTAGAGGACAAGGCATATGATGTCACACTGACACACTCTGAGTGCTAAAGGAGCACATGCCAGGTCGTGCTGCCCACTCTGGAAAGCAACACTTGAGGGCTGCTTACCACTGGCAGCAATTAAAAGATGTCAAATTGAGACACAGAACCCATTTTTTGCAGCATTCAGGTGAAGAGTCTCAATGATCAGCACTTGTGATGCTTCAGACAAAGACCTATAACCCCTCCTTGCATTTCATGCCCACAAATTAGATTACTGATCCTGGTTCATAAATATTTAGGAAGTTTTGTCCCTCTTGTGGGGGCACATCTATTTATCTGGTGATGTTTCTGAGGCACACAGGCAGCAGCAAGGCTGTAATCTCATAAAAATACCATCTACCTTTCTGTTTGCCCATGTCATTTCCCAAGAACCTTTTCCCTTCTTTGCTCCCAGCTGCTTCTCTGGCAGAGCAGAAAATGGGAGAATACTGAGTGTACATCCAATCCGTACTACAAAGTGCACATACAAACTGGACAGGTGCAACTGACACAGAGTTGTGACCCACAAGTAGAAATTCACCACTCCAATACTTAGCTCTGGATATTTAACCTCCAGTGTGTGTGCGTGTGTGTGTATACAGATAGATATAGATAGATATTTGTATTTTAAAAAATTTGTATATACACACAGTTTTAAAGGAATCACTAACAGATACAAATAGACAACTGATCAATACTGATACTTAATGCAAATATAGGAATTTTATTTACATTTTAGCCAAAGAATGAAGCTTATACTGACATATATTAAATTACTCCAAAGATCTTTACTACCAGCTGTGTACAAAACAATACAATTAAACAAAACCCTATAGTTAAATTCTTTAAAAGACAGTAACACTGGCATATTTACCGGAATACTCTCTGGAACAGCTGCACCTATTTTACAAGCTGAGAGCAAGCAGATCTACATTTTTTCAAGGCCTAAAGGGGTCAAACTACTTCAGTGGTTCTTGGAATCCATAGTCTGCTCTTTGCCACTTCCAGATCCAACTCTCACAAAACTGTGTGAGAAAGGTGACTGTTTTATGCTCTTGACATCTGGATTTACTCTTGTTCAAGTGCATTTTAAATGGGAAAGATGAAGCTTTGCAAGACGTGTCAATGTACAGCAAATATATGTTGAAGAACAACATATTCAAATACAGCTGAGCAAAGGGAACAAACACCGAAATGATAAAGGAATCTCCAGATCTCATGGAGGCTCATTAGCCAGGCAGTGGAGTGCTGGAAAGTTCTCACATCCTCTGTAGGTCATGTATTGAAAGCTGATTGAATAATGAGGGAAGAGGCAAAACAGAGTTAAAAGAAATAAGGAAAATTGGACTTCAGAGGGACTGAGAAATAAATGTTCTGCAGTGGAAGGGAAAAAAGTGGCAGTTTAATGTACAGCAGCAATTAGTTTTGTTCATAATGAAGAAATACATCATATCTGAAATCTGGATCAAAAGATCACTTAGCCACCTCTGCAAGTTCAAGTCTAAGTAAGGCTCACAATTTCATTGGGGTTTTTTAACAAAACATAAAACCATCAAAAAACCCCAAGCACAAGAAACCTGAGTAAGCACGTGAAGAGATTTTTGGGGGTTTTGTGCTCCTTTGTTACCTAGCCTTCTTTTTCTTCCATTTATTACTGGAATATGCGGCTCTAAATGATAGCCTTGAATTCACCAGTACTCAAGATCTCCTTGGAGCAGTATCATTCACCTTGAATACCATGTTCTTTAAGATGCCAAAACCATGGAAACATATTTTCTTTTCTTATGAACAATTTTAGAGACAAAAATTAATCATAAACTGCTGTGTAAAAAAGGAAAAAAAAAGTCTGCTGTCTGCTATACGTGGCCACAGACACACAGGATGTTTCTTCAGGTAAATTGATTCTGATCACTAAATGGCCAAACCCATTCTTGCTGTTTCCTTCCAAATTTGTGCACCAGACTCTGGCCACTGTTGGCACTCTAATTAACGTGGTCCATGAACAGAACAAGACCAGAAGGAAAACAAAATGTGGTTTAAAAAAAGTATCTAAATATATACTCCCCCCTCCCCCCCAGTTAGATGTGTTAACTAGTTTCTCTTTAAGCTCGTCAAACACCATTTTTATGACCAACTTTTTTCCTAGAAAATCCTCTTATATCATATATGTAGAGTTCCTCTCTTTGCAATTTTCTCTGCAAGTTCTTCATTTAGTAGAGGAACCAATTTTTAACAGCTTGTCTTTTGCCATTACAGAATTCCTAAATTTCAACTTGCCTCATTGGAACACCCTGTCTGAAAATAATAGTTTAACTCACAAATAAACAACTCTTCAAATGAGTTTGCAGTGAGGTGGAGGAGTGTTTTATTTTAACTGATTTCTACTTGTAATTGAAACCCTTTCTCCATACTAAATCTACTTTTGAGATAATCGTATTGAGGAGGAATAGAGGAGTGCAATAATGTTATTCTTTTGGCCTTGAAAGACTGTTTAAATCTTTTCTACAAGATGATATAGGCCAAATTGAATTGGATAGTATGTAGGGGGATTACCACGTGGCACCCACACATCATCCCATTAATCACACTCTAACCTTTCAAGCTGTTCAGCACCCTCTCCTCACGTGTTATTGCCAGATTTTTCAGCAAAGCAGAGCGTTAGGAACCAGATGGAACCTGGTGGTTTCTGCTTTTTCTCTACCCAGTGATTTTATCTCCTCAACTGTTTTTAAGGTTTCAAAGATGGCAATTGCACCTCTTCAAAACTGTGTACAGGAAGCTTTTGGAAGGTTCATTTTCTTAGGCTTAGAGCCATACAACTCTTTGCCCTGAGAGCTGAATTGAGAACCTGATATTAGGTACCCTCTACACTTGTTTCTGTTTGGCATAGAGAGAATTTGACAATTTGTTGTTTTATTAAAAATGGCTCTGTTGATTAGGAGAGGAGGGTGAGTGAAGTGAACAGCATCAGAAAGTAGAAATACAGCAGGGAGAGGTGAGCAGAGGAGTTATGGGGTCATACCTGTGCAGCTCTGGCAATTCATCAGCAGCTGTTGTGTGTAAATGAGCAGCCAGGCTCCCTTTTGAAGTGTCCACCCCGGTGTGTGTGGGCAGGGCCCTCCCTCTCCCTCCCCACCCTGCTGAGGAGCTCACCTGGAGCAGGTGGTCGGGGGCAGCTGCAGTGGGCTCGGGCCAAGTCAAGCTGCACCTTCCAGTTTAAAATAAAGAGAGGAATTTTGGAGTTCGTTCCTCTCTTGCATCAGCTGAGCAAGTTTTCAAGATTGCCATTTTGGACTCACGGGGAATTTAGGTATTTGAGTCCCATTTACAAGTCTGCATCTTTCTTTGGATCTGCCCCCAAGGCCATTTAGTACAACAGAAGATTTACAATTCCTTCTACGGATTGTTATTTTTGATCATAACCTCTGCTTGGAGAGACCAGAGAGTTAATTGAGAAAAATTTTCGTTGTGGAAGAGAAATGGGGCTTGTGAAACAAAAGGGGCAGCCAGCTCTTTTTAATTTACATATAACTAATACTAAAATGCTACATAGGGTCTGATTAGTAAGAAACAAATTCAGCCAATTATAAGACATGGTGTAAATGTTCTTTCCTTGATTCCCTCAAGCAGCTTGCTCCCAGTGATTAATTGCAATAGCATTCCACAGGTAGACAGAATTAAACCCGTACATAGTCTTATGAAAAATTGGGTTCTGAATTGTGCAGAGGTCAAATTACCTTTCAGACTAATGATTCGTTACATATTCGCTCAACTCCAGTTTATTGTGCCATGGCATCTAATGGCAAGGGCCTAAATTCATATAACAGAAAAAGCAAAGATTTTGAACAGAAACCTGTAGGAAGTAGCATTTCTAGAGCTGCTGTGCAGAGTCCTTTTTTTATTTAAATAGAGGGGTCAGTGACCTCCATCATCATCGTGTCTGGGCTCAGTGTTCCACTGTGCAGCACAATCCCTTGATTGAGAAGAGCTATTAGAAAATTCAGCTGGCTGAGAAATCTGACCTGCTGAACACTCTTAGGTACTTTATAATCAAATAAATGATCACATATATTCTCTGCTGACAGCTTATGGCTGTGATTGCAGAACTGCTGGATTTTGTTAATGTGCCTACAGTTCTTTAATGAATTGTTTCTTCACTTTCTGATTTGACTTCTTTAACAAATTTATCTTACTTTAATATTTTTCAGGACTGTAATCAAAGTCAGT
This sequence comes from Falcunculus frontatus, assembly GCA_013398115.1. Taxonomy (NCBI): domain Eukaryota; kingdom Metazoa; phylum Chordata; class Aves; order Passeriformes; genus Falcunculus; species Falcunculus frontatus. The sequence goes on from VZRV01008775.1 coordinate 397,170, forward strand.
ACTCCAAGTTTCAGTACTGCAAATTGCTCCCACAATGTGTTCCCAGAATTCCCTTCATAAGCACTTTTTTCAGCATTCATAACCCATAAATTGTATTTGGAACTTTTCTGGTTTTGTTCTGGTTTTGTATGGGTTTTTTTGGGACTCGTTTATCTTTTTTTAAAATTCTGGATTGTCACAGATGAGTTCAGACTTTACCTTTCAATTCACGCAGGGTTTCTCAAATATATATGAATGTAAATGAGGCAATATTAAAGTATCTTCTTCTGATACCTATATATTGATTGCTTTTCTATCCCTTTATTTGCAACAATATTTCAAAAAGCACATAATTATCAGAACTATGAACCATGAATTTATTTCAAGTTGCTGTCCCCTGTTTTGAATTAGGCATACTCTATTTAGCCTGCCACATAGATTTGCTGTTACCCTGTTTGTGCTCTTACCCTTGCAGCATCAGAGCACACACAGAAAAACTGAAAGCTTTGAGATCCTTCTTCCCCAAAAAGTGCTGGAATCGTGAATGAAGCTGAGCTGTAGCTTTGAGCGTCATTTACCCTTTACCTTTGATGCAAGCAGGACAAGCAGAAAGTCTTGCTTTAAAAGACACACATTTGGCTGCTATAGAGCCAACTGATCAAAGGTATATTAAAAGCTCTTTTCTATTCTTGTTAAACATTATGATTTACCACTGGAAGGAGCTAGAGTAATGATGTTGAATCACTGAAGAAACAAGCACAGGGCCAGCAAAATGGTTAAATAATCTGTGAGAAAAGGAAAAAGGGAATCAGTATCTTACCTGAGAGAAAGAAGGAGTCAGTTATTTTCTGAGATGCAGAGAGCTGTCGTTCTCATTTAGAAACTCTTATGTATGAAAAATGGGTCGTGTGAAAAGCAAGTCTGATAATTTTAAAATGGAAATTATTTTCTTCTGTTAAAAAATAAATTATGTGGGTGGAAACAGAGGGAAATTAGCAGAAAGAGAGAGCCACTCAGATAAAACAGATTGTCTGTCTCGCTTGGTGAGGCTACAAGGTCACACACAGGGACTGTTACCTTGGTGAGAAAGTGATTCGCTTTATTAAGCACATTTTTTAGGTTGTTTGTTTAAAACTCATAATTTTCACTGGTATGATGGAGGTTGGTCAATAACTTGAGACTAATAGAAAGTTTGTTCCCTTCCCTTCCCTTCCCTTCCCTTCCCTTCCCTTCCCTTCCCTTCCCTTCCCTTCCCTCCCCTTCCCTTCCCTTCCCTTCCCTTCCCTTCCCTTCCCTCCCCTTCCCTCCCCTCCCCCCCCCTGCCCTCACCTCCCCATCCCCTCCCC